>CM021100.1:676863515-677463515 GCA_007115665.2 Sequoiadendron giganteum | reverse complement strand
ACTTTGTAAGTGCACGGAGGAAACTGTCAGTCACCTATTGTTACACTGCCCATTTGTTGTTGAAGTTTAGGGACTGGCCTTTGAAAAACTGGGAGTCTCTTGAATTATGAGTAGGGATCTCTTATCCTTCATCCTGGGTTGGCGTGGTCCCTATTCCCATCCTCTGCCTGATGAAATTTGGAATTAGGTTCCTCCTATTTTGGGTTGGTGTCTGTGGAAGGAGAGGAACAATAGGGTCTTTAGGAATATTGAGAGGAATCCTAGGGATGTTTTTGGCATTGGTTTCTGACTCATTGAGGAAAACTTACCCCTCTTTAATGGGAAACCCCCAGAGAAGGGACCTCTTGATTACAAAATTAGAATGGCCAAGGCTTGGCACCAGGGGTTAAAGGCTAACTCATTTGACAATTCAAAATCGTTAGACAGGAAAAATACCAGATGGGAGCCTTCGGATAGAGGCTAGTTCAAACTTAATTTTGATGGGGCTACTAAGGGAAACCTAGGCAAGGCTAGTATTGGTGGTGTGATTAGAGACCTCGGTGGGGTTATGGTTGTAGGATTTGCTGGAGGTATTGGTTTCTAGTCTTCTACTGTGGCAGAAGCCCATGCGTTGCTCATGGGCCTCCAAATTGTTGTCTCTCTAGGGATTGCTAATCTCCACATTGAAGGAGACTCTAAATCCATTACTGATGCTGTGAATATGGACAGAATAATTGGCTAGAATACTAAGGATATCTTGTTGGACACTAGGTTCCTTTTATCCAAACTTAGGGGTAAAAAAGTGACATATATTTAAGGAGGGCAACCAAGTGGTGGATGCCTTGGCTAATCTCGACACTTGCTGGGGCTACTCTAAATGTTGGAGGAGAATGGAGAAGATACCACCAAAAATTCAAGATATCATCTTGAGAGAACAAAGCAACCAATTATCATGATGAATTCAAATCTCTCGGTGTTGGGTGTTGGATGGGGGGTCCACTTGATTATCTTTTGGGTCTAGTGGATGAGCGCTAACGCTAAGATGGTTGACAGGTGGAGGGATTCTAACTTTATGGCTCATTATGTGTTTAGAGATATTCGGGTGCTGAGTGCTGGTTGGGGGACCCACTTGTTTGTCCTTTGGGCCTGGTGGATTAGCTCTATTATTGAGGTGGCTGATAGGTGGTGGGTTTTAAATTTTAAGGCTTGTAATGTGAATAAAAAAGGCGGTTTTATGAAGGGAATAAGAAAGTACATGACTTTGATGAATTTGAGACGCCGTATTGTGTGATCTCTCCTCTTTGGGATTGTGCAATATCTTGTGTTAACTCATCATAGCCTCCGTAAGACTGTGAGTTTAAATACTGATTTGACCCCTCATTATAAAGGAATGCTTCCTTCTAGCGCCTTCGTGCTTGCTAGTTTAGCATGGGTCTCAATTTACACTCATAGGAATGTTTCTATTTTTAGCCATACGACCAACTTGTCTTGTTTTTCGCACGCCTACCCCAAGGCTAAGGAACCTTGCATGCTCGCCATTTCCTGTTTAGCTAGCTGAAATCTTCCCAAGATCCACATTAACTCCATTTTCAAGTCGCCCTATGGTGATTTTCCCTTCCGCGCGTGTGACCTGCACACTGGCGTCATTACCCATCACTGCATTTCTCGCCTAAATGACCACTATGTGATGAATATCCATTGCCCTGTTGGCTTTTACAATTTACGTCTTCTGCAAACTCTTTGGTTTTCTGTGTAGGTTGAAAGTATGGGTGGCAACCACGTTCGAACTGAACCAGACTACTGTGATGAATTATGGAAGAATTCGTTAGTTTGGCACATTTGTGCTGAAGGTGGCATTGCTCCTCTCATGGAGATTTTGGTTGGCCATGACCCTAATTTTTTTGGTCAGTTTACTAATTCTTGGAAGGACCGAAGGGTCACGATGGGCGGTATTTATTTTGAAGTTAGTGAAGAGGCTATCGCGCAAGCCACCAAAATGTTGTGTACCAAGAAAAAATACCTTACGCATACTAAGAAGCTGGACAATGAAAGCTTGAAAGCTTTCTTCATGGGGAACAAGGAACCGGTGCGGAACTAGTCAGGGTTTGAGCGAGAAGCTCTTCCAGAGCCTTGGGACCAAATGTGCTTAGTGTTGATGAAATATGTCACCTTGGAAGGTAGGTTCAAAACCTATTTCTTCTATCATTTTCCCTTGTTAAATCACTTAAGACATAAAATGTTGCTTAGCTTTCCCTTATTTTTGCTTATGGACTTTGAAAATTGTATCAAGAAATGCAAAGAGCTAGCCAGCCTTAACCCCAGTGACCCCCCACCTCTTCTGCTCCATCAGGGGCTCATCCTGAGACTTTACCACTTCCACCTAGGCCTTTGTCCTCCCAAATCCATCTCGGTTGTGCACATTGATGAAATCGAACCCCTAACTACTGTGAACATTTCCCCGGCTGAGTCAAAAATCCCTCCCCGAAAATCCAATTTGGGTACTGCGGGAAACCCCAAAGCTAAAATAGCTACCAAGAAACTAAAGGGAGGGTTGGGTAATGCACATACTAGTGCTATTTCTAGCCTTTGTGAATTGAAGTCCACCCCGACAAAGTCTGCCTACAGGGCCAACACTACCAAAAAAGGAAAGGATGGTAAGAAAGGTATGTCGAAGCTGATTGTGAGGGAGGGGAAGGGAAAGAAAATAATAGGAAAAGATTCTAAAGGAGATATTGTTGTGGGAACCACGGTAATGATTGGTGGGGAGAAAAACATAAGGAGATTCGAGAGGCTGGCAAAAAATAGTAAAAAGAGATAAATAATTGAGGATTCAGAGGAGGAGTAGTCTGACAACAAAGAGTATAAGGAAGAGGAAACTGAGGAAGATGAGAATGAGAATGTGGAGGGGCCATTTACCCCAGAAGACAAAAAGTTACTAAAATAAATCTTGGCCTCTCCTTCTTTGCATCCCCTGGTTGATGAGCCTGAAGAGATCTTGAGGACTATGGACATTGGGGAGGAGCCCTATGCCTTGGAGAAGAAAATGGACACGCTCAACAAAAGGTTTCATGGATTGACCCACTTCACAATGAAGTTGGGCCACTTTGTCACTAGCACCTTGTCCACTATTATCAAGGAGAAGTTGGAGGGCAATAATGGCCAGGAGAAGAAAGACTGGGTTGGTGATGATGTCGTCGACCTCCTATTTAAAATCTAGGATAATACCAATTAGCTATTGCCTACGCCGGTGTTCTGACTTTTGGCTGCCTTTCTGTGGTTTTTGTGCTATTAATGTGCTATCTCTATTACTTTTTGCTATAATTTTATCTTTTTAGACTTGTTCCTTTTTGGCCCTTGTGGCTCGTTGTGAAGGGTACAACGCCCTGTAAATGCTGCTTAACTTTGCAAAAACATTGCAGCCCTGAAAGAAATAGACTGCAACTAGACAGATCAAAATCCTATTGTATGAGAATGGTCCAACAAATATAGCCCATCAAAACTCCATGAAGCAACCAAACAATAGCAGTCCTTTCACTCAAAGAACTAATTTCTGAGTCATAAGGAGTAAATATGATGAAACATAAAATCCACTCCATCCAACTAACCTCTCGACCTCTATAGGAGAAGTCACCAAGAGAAAACTTACCATGACAACAAAGGCTCTCCCACGTACCAAAACACCACCTCAATAGGAGTGGCCTCCACCTCAGAAGGAGCAACAAGGAAGAAGACCAACTAAAGAAGCATGAACAACCACCCATTCCCACTGAACCCTTCACCACCTCAATAGGATAGGTCTTTGCCTCTATAGGAGAGGTCTCCACCTCCATAGGCGACACAGTCTAAAGAGCTAGGAAGTTGTACACACTTTCGAGGAAAGAAAAATCCTAATAACCATAAGAAATAGAATCACCTTAGGTTTCTAGATAAACTTAGAAATCATACCAAACAAAGACAAATAGTTCAAAATCTAGAAATTGACTGCATCTTTAGAAGACTCCAACAAGTCAACCACCACTTGAGAAAACAAGCTAGAAAAGTACAACATATCCAAAAGGTCTCCATACACAACACGAACAAGAGCTAAAACATCCACCATTTTCAACCGAGCTACCCAAAGAAACTCATCACCCTAGATCACCTATGCCAGAGAAGCAAAAGCACAACAAAATATGAAACTTTCAAGCAACCTGAGCTTGAAGGAACCAAGCACCAAAGGGAAGAAGGAAAAACTATGAGACTTAGATAATTTCACCGAGAGAACCATACCAAAGGCCAAAATCAAGGGAACAAAAAAACCTAGAGAGACAGAAGGATGCTTCAAAGCTAGATTAGTAAATAACAAGAACCCCGACTCAGGTAGAGAAAAATGAAACCCCAAGAGATCATAAATCCTAACTTTACAATAGTCCCCAACCAAAATCTAGAGAGCATTAAAGAGAGGAAGTAGAAAAAAAAAGGGGTTCAGTCCCTCAACCAAGGAATAGGGAAAATCAAAGACCAATGCCAAAGAGGACAACCACAATGCAAAAAAGTAACCTGAGCTCTAACCAAATAACCAGCCCAAATCCTTCAAGCCAACAACAAAGTAGATCCCAAAAGCAAGGGATGAGCCAAAAAGAGAAACAAAAACCATTGCAGGGGCAACAAAAGAGACACAACCCCAACACATTGAAAGAGACACAACCCCAACACACAGAAAGAGACAAATGCAGGGTGACTAGACCAAGCCAAGAATCAACACCAAAGGGAGCCTAAAAGAACCCAACCATAATAGGGACATTCATCGAGCAACATTAGTAGCTCAACATAGAGCCAAGACGAGCACAAGGCACAACACTCCCAAACAGAGGGAGAAAATAATGAACACATGAAATGTAGGAAAAACCCAACCATAAACCTTAAGAGGCACCAAAGGGAGACAACAAATATTCCAAAAGTAAGAACAACAAAACCCAATAGTAAGAGGAAGATCCAACACAAAGCTCCATGTCACAACAACAAATATGACACTCACCAAGCCAAGAAGAGGCAAAAGGGAACTCACACAAAACCCAAGAAGGGAGAAGCTAAGATGAAGGCCACTCATCAACCAAAAATATTTGTCCTATGAATCATTATCGCCATTGCCTCCTACTTTAGGAATTTTTAAAAAATGCCCTCTCCTGCTCCTCTGAATTGCCATTAAGATTCGAGTTGTAAATAGCATGTTGAGTTTTTAATGTATCGTGAATTATTATGCCATATTCATTCTACTATGCATACTGATGAAATGTTGCAGGAGTGTCATTCAATGCAACTTCCAAAGTCATCTAGGGACTTGTTAGATTCATTTTTATGCGTTAGAGATGATGGTTGCTTATTTTATAAAAGTGATGTTTAAATGAAACATGTTTGCAATGTGGTGGTTTATCGAAGTTTGTAACATGATTTCATGAGGGTTGCGATCATGATTTTGGTAACAAGATTGTTGAGAAAAAAAGGTTTGAGACAACCAAATACACATTGAAGAGTGGAGGTGAAGGTTCTAGATGTGAGTTGGTTGCAAGAAGCATTGCTAATTTTATTTCTGATTTTAAGAAAAATATTTTCTATAAGTATGCAAGCATAGCCACAAGTTGCAGTGGTTGGATCAAAAATTTAGGAT
Organism: Sequoiadendron giganteum; assembly: GCA_007115665.2. Classification (NCBI taxonomy): domain Eukaryota; kingdom Viridiplantae; phylum Streptophyta; class Pinopsida; order Cupressales; family Cupressaceae; genus Sequoiadendron; species Sequoiadendron giganteum. Next base: position 677,457,889 of record CM021100.1, on the reverse strand, counting down.
GTGTAAGAACTCTTTCTAGATTGGAACTATTGTATCCATAGTTGATTTTTCTGAAAATTACACATTGCAACCACAAAATGAAATACAATCACAATATTAAAATTCTATTCAAATTTCTATTTTTATCCACATAACATATAGACACCCCCCTGATAGTGCAGAAGAGGACAATAAGATAATCAGGGAGTACCAGTTTTACATGAGTGATGATAGATCTCATTCATTTAATTTTGTATAATATTGTTTTGAAATTTTTTTTGAGTTCTTGCAAGAAAAAGGTATTGCAATGGGTCAACATCTCATTTGGTCAGATAACTACGCATAGAAATTCAAGAATGCTCGCATATTTTATTGGTTGAGCAAGATGCATATAGAGAGGGGTGTACCACATATTTGGAGTTTTTTGAAGTTGGGCATGGAAAGGTGAGCATGATGGTACAAGTGCATGTGTGAAGAGAGCTCTGGTTAAGGAACAAATGAAGATCAGAGGTGGTGCAACATTCAGTGATGCACGTTCTATTGTTGATTGGTGTACTTATGCATTATCACAAGGAGGGAAACTTGATTCACAAGTTTGTAGGTTCTTTTGGTTGGTTGAGGAGGACACAATGGGAGAAAAATTGGAATGTGAAAAAATTAGAGATTCTTCAAAGATGCATTCATTTGGAGGCTCATATGTGGGTGCATGAACCATATGGACATGAGAGTTGGCTTGTTTTTGTCAGAATTATACTTAGTGCGATTGGAATCAATGTGAGTCAAGTGGGTGGGTACATACATGGATTCCATAGTACCTAACCCCTTTATCTGTAGAAAAATCCTCTTTAGAAGATGAAATGGAAAGTTCACTTGACTACGACCATCTTTCAAATCTTGTACAACTAGGACATGTCTATGTAATTGTAACACCACAAGGGAATGAAGAGGGATCAGACTATTGGTTGGAATGGTGTGTATAGGGAAAGAAAAAGCTAACACAACTGATGATAGATGGCGATGGGTTCATGTATCCTACACGTTCAGTTGTTATTTCTGGAACTTGGTTGCATTACCATTTCATCATAATTTAGGTTATTTAGAATAATATAGGTTTTTATTATAAGCATATTTTCTAGTTTGCATTAATATTTCATTACCAATGCTTCACCTCTGTGAGCATCACCTAGATGCAATGAGTGCTAAGTGGACCATTCATTATCATGAGAGATGGGTTCTTGTGAACCACTACTCATGAATCATGGGTCAATGAGTTTGACTCGAAAACTACATGATTGAATCCTAATAGCAATATCATTATTTGACACGCTGTGGAAGAAACCTCCTACTTATAATATAAGTTTGTTATTCTAATTATATTTAGTTATTGATAAAAAAAATTATGATCATACAGCTTCAGTTGTTGTTTTTGGAACTTGGTTACAAACATATATGATTAGAAAGAATGACATACCTGCATTTGAAGACTATGGGAAACACAAAACCATTATCATGTATTCATAACTTGTTATAACAACAAATGTTAAGTTATTGAAACATCATGCTAGAAAAAACACAAAGGAACTATGGACAATTAGTAGTGTTGATCATGAAGAATTACTTGATACTCTGAATGTAAAAGATGACTCTTCAGGCGCACTTGAGTAGCAGATCATTTGTTGTATTAGACATGTATTATATTGTTCATCACATCTTGATATTGTCTATATGCTAAGGTTCATTATTTAGGTTGTTTAGAATGATATAGATTTGTTATTCTAAGAATCTTTTCTAGTTTGCATTACCATTTCATCATCATTTAGATTGTTTAAAATAATATAGATTTGTTATTCTGAGCATCTTTTCTATTGTTATCATATAGATTTTTCATTCGAAGTATATTGTGATATTCATGGCATGATGGCACGATGGACCATGGAGCTACTGCAACAATAGCCAGCTCCAATCCTTTGGCAGAGGTATGCAAAAGATTAGTATATTTTACATTATATTTTCTCTTCTATGGCCTATTATTTAAAATTTTCATGATGCTTGTATGTATTGTAACTCCTACCTTGATGGTTTCTACAGGTGCTTGTCACTCTAGAACGCCAATGTGCTACTGTTATGGAAGAGTGCGATGATTATTTGTTTGCAATTAGTTTGTTATATGTCATTCCAAAATTTTCAATTTTTATATATTAACATATATACTTCTTATTGTATCAGTTGCATCTCCAGATGAGTGAAGAGAGGAGGACTAGTGGGCACATTTGAAAGACAAAAGAATCAATAGAAACTCCATCCAACCGATCACAAAGGAAACACGTGATCTATTTCCTTCCCCTACTAGGAAATGACTATGTATTAGGGCCATTTGTTGTATTCCTATGTGGAATTTTATAAATCCTATATTTGATAGATATTATTGAATAATGATATCATGTGTTTTGTGTATACTTTGCATGTATTCAAGTGTATACTTTGCAACTTATGTGTATAATTTGTGACTTATGAGTATTCCAATGTATACTTTATGACCTACATGTTTTCATGTGTGTATTTCATGACTTAAGTGTATTTGAGTAAATAATTCACTTATTCATGAGAAGTAGAACGAACCCTAAACCACTTTGCACCTTTACACTTCATCTAGCTGACCCCTTTTCCATCAACTGAAAACTTGACACAATAGGCAAACACATTAGAAATATCAAAAATTGAGAGAGGTTATTGTAAAGGGTCCCTACATGATCACATATCCTTAGATGGATTGTTTCTAGGTGACACAGTTTTCAAGTAAAAGCTCATTAGAGATTGCTACCTTTTCGTACTTTGGACTCTTAAGGGAAATTGCCAGTCCAATGTAGCTCAGGTTGTTTTAATGTGTTTTAGTGTGAAATAGGACTATTCCTAGCATAAAACCACCATACAGACATGTTGGAATAGTCAGTTTGGTTGTACGAGTTGTAGAATGAAAGTTGCACCACTTTGCAACTTTACATTGCTTGCATTTAACAACTTTTTCCTCAATTGAAAACTTTTTACCATAGGAAAACACCTCCGAGAGAAAAAAATGAGAGAGGTTATTGTAGAGGGTCCCAACGTGATACTATAGCCTCATACAAAGAGTTTGTAAGCATCATGGTTCCCAAGTAATAGCCCATCAAAGATTACAACCATTTTTCACTTTGGACTCTTAAGGGATTGAGTTGGTTGAACGTAGCTCAGAGTGATTCAACATGTTTGGGTGTAAAAGAGGACCATGCCTAGCGTAAATGTACCCATATGAATGTGTTGGAATAGTTTGTTTGGTCGTACAAGTTGCACCACTTTGGACAATATTTTCCTCAACTGACAAGTTGTCACCGTGGGAAAATGCATCCAAAATAGAAAATACCAAGAGAGGTTATTGTAGAGGGTCCCAACATGATCTCATAGCCTTAGATGGAGAGTTTGTAAGCATCATGGTTTTTGAGTAATAGCCCGTCAAAGATTACAACCATTTTGCACTTTAGACTCTTAAGGGATCGAGCTAGTTGAGCGTAGCTCAGAGTGATTCGATGTGTTTGGGTGCAAAAGAGGACCATGCCTAGCATAAATTTACCCATACAAATGTGTTGGAATAGTCTCTTTGGTTGTACGAGTTGCAGAATGAAAGTTGCACCACTTTGCAACTTTACACTGCCTACATTTGACAACTTTTTCCTCACCTGAAAAATTGTCACCACGAGAAAATGCTTCCGAGATAGAAAAAAACCAAGATATGTTATTTTAGAGGGTCCCAACATGATCCCGTAGCCTTATATGGAGAGTTTGTAAGCATCACTTTTTTCGAGTAATAACCCATCAAAGATTGCTACTTTTTTGCACTTTGGACTTTTAAGGGATCAAGTTGGTTGAACATAGCTTAGAGTGATTCAAAATGTTTGAGCGGAAAAGAGGAAAATGCCTAGCATAAATGTATCTATTCAGATTTGTTGGAATAGTTGATTTGGTCATATGAGTTGCAAAATGTAATTTGCACCACTTTGCAACTTTGCACTGCTTGCATTTGACAAATATTTCTTCAACTCAAAAGTCATTACCATGAGAAAACACCTCCAAGATAGAAAAAATCAAGAGAGTTTTATTGTAGAGGTTCCCAACACAATCCCTTGGCCTCAGATGAATATTTTTTAAGTGTCAGTTTTTGAGTGATAGCCCATCAAAGATTGTAGCTATTTTGTACTTTAGACTCTTAAGGGATCGAGTCGGTTGGATATAGCTCAAAGTGATTCGATGTGTTTGGGTACGAAAGAGGAAAATACCTAGCATAAATGTACCCATTTAGATGTGTTGGAATAGACGGTTTGGTCATACGAGTTGCAGAACAAAAGTTGCACCACTTTGCAACTTTACATTTCTTGCATTTGACAAATTTTTCCTCAACTAAAAATTCATCACCATGGGAAACACCACTGAGATATAAAAAATTGAGAGAGGTTATTGTAGAGGGTCCCAATGCAATCCTGTAGCCTCAGATAGAGAGTTTTTAACTGTCACAGTTTCATAGTAATAGCCCATCAAATATTGTTACCTTTTTGCACTTTAGACTCTTAAGGGATATCATTGGTCCAATGTAGCTCGAGCTGTTTCAACATGTTTGGGTTCGAAACATGACCATTCCTAACCTAAACATACCCATCCAAATGTGTTGGAACTATTTTTAGAGTAGACTAACCTGCTTTTGATTGATGATAAAATCTTCTTATCTTTTCATTCCTTTTCTAAGTGGTTAATTTTAGTCTTTAGTTGTTTTGCTTCAATTTCAACGCTTAGGACACTAAGATCCATTTGTTTGATAGAGTTTTCAATGCTTAGGACAACAAATTCATTTGTTCAAATATGCCTTAAGAATCATCTCTCAATTTTTTCTCCTGCACAAATTCTAACCAAATACAAAACCTCAATTGTGTTAGGTTGAATGTCATATATGACAACAATTGTGATATAACAAGTTTGGTGTGGGTCAAGGTTGATTGAAATATATGACAATATCATATAAGTGTTATTTATTTTGTGTGAAGTGTGCATTATGACTAGTGTGCGTCAAGCCCATATAGTATGCCTAGTTTGATTATTCATGCATTAAGGTTAGCAACATTCATTATTGTTAATTACGATAATACAAATTGCATGTGGAAGGTCAAATAACATGCATGTCATGGATTTGTATTTGGTTTGTTTAATGGTTGTATCACACTCATTTGGTTTATTTAATGGTTTCATCATGGTTGAGTGATGTCTTAATTTTTGATCATGATTATTGTATATATTTCATATGAATAATCTCATGAGCATGTATCTTGTTTAATTGTAAGGACTTTGTTTGAAGGTTGCATCAAACCCCTATGGTTGAAAGATAGTGATTCTTATTCATGACGATTTTATGCCTTTTACATGTTATTAAGCTTGAATGAACATTGAGTGACATTGATTTTTATCAAGATGATTATATTAATTTTGAATGAACACTGTATGACATATATTGCATTAAGTTGTATCCATTTGTTTGAAGTTTTTAATCAATCAAAAGAATCAATACCATAAGACTATCATAAGCTGCTATTTTCATCTTTTTTGCCTTGTCTATGAGACCACAATTATTTGAGGGATATTTTAAAATAGTTCTTCTCAACAAATATTATATAGTGCTTCTCATACCATTTTTCATTAATTTTAACTTCTTTTGAAATAAAAATTAGCTTCCTGCTTCATTACAAGAGTTCAAAAAACAAAATAATGTCAAATGTAAGTTCATTCAAGAGATCTTGAAATCATGTGTATTCTCAAATTGAGTGTTTGATAAAAATTCTTTGTTAGACATGTATGAAAAATGTGGTACAATAGAAAAGGTAGTGAATTGTTTGAAAAAAATCCTCAAAGAAATGTGGTCTCATAGAATGTAATGTATGTGAAACTTAATATGAATGAACTCTAACATAGATGGATTACTAATTGCAATTCATAAGTTCTATTAAAATGCAATTTAATTAATCTATAACATGTTATTGATCATAACTTTAAACCATTCTAAGATAATTATACATTCCATTTTGAAGGTTCAAAGTAGAAAGACATGCACATGAGGAACAAATTAGATCGAATATCAATTCTTATATATCAAAATGTAGAATAATTGTGTTTGTGCATATACAAATTTGGCATATATGCCTACTCTGAACAAGTTTATAAGTTTTACAAATTGTGGCATATATGCCATTTCAAGATCTATCAAACCCTAAATGCATATCAATCTATATCTATAGACACCTAAAAATGTCCTAGGTTGTGAACTAACATTTTGGCACTCATATTCATCTATTAATTGAGTGATTTAACATCATTTAATTAATTCATCATAAAACAACATCGAATAGCATCGAACAGCATCGAACAACATCGAACAACATTGAATGACATCAAACAACATCAAACAACATCGAACAAAATCAAACAACATTGAACAACATCGAACGGTATCGAACGACATTGAACAACATCGAACAACATCGAACCACATCGAACAACATTGAACAACATCAAACAATCATCTCATAACACCTTAGAATGATTTGGAATCATCCCGTAACACCTTAGAATGACTCAAAATCATCTTGTAACACCTCAAAATGACTCAGAATCATCCCGTAATACGTCAAAATGACTCGAAATCATCCCGTAACACCCCAAAATGACTTAAAATCATCCCGTAACACCTCGATATGACTCAAAATCATCTTGTAACATCTTGGAATGACCCAAAATCATCTTGTAACACCTCAAAAATGACTTAGAATCATCTCATAACATCTTAGAATGACTCAAAATCATCTCGTAACACCTCTAGATGACTTAGAATGATCCTGTAACATCTCATAACAACTCAAAATCATCCCGTAATGTCTTAGAATATCTCGGAATCACCTCGAAAAAACTCAGAATCATCTTGTAATTTCTGAGATCATCTTGAATCATCTTGTAATCACCTCAGAACATCTCAAAATTATCCCGTAATGTCTTAGATCATCTTGAAATCATACCACATCGCACCACATTGCATCTTATCAAAACGACATAAAAAACCCTAATTCCTCTATTAATTGAATAATACAACATTATTTAATTAATTCACTTTTTAATCATTTCGGACAAATTAAATCAATTTCATTTATTTAATAAAGTCCTAAAAATCTTAATTCCTCTATTGATTAAATAAAACAACATTATTTGATTAATTCACTTGTCATCATTTCGACCAATTAAATAATCATATTTATTTAATAAAGTCCTAATGTCAACTTATTTCATCTTGATTGATTAAATAACGCCAATTATTTAATTACATCACTAAATCACCTTATTCCTCTAAATTTATTAAATTATTAAATAATAATTTAATTACAACATTTTCCCTCCAAAAATTTGAATAATTAAATCAAACTATTAAAATCAATTATCAAAAATTAAATCAAACTAATGCAACTTTGTTTGCAAAAGTCAAACTTGATTAGCATGTTCAACTCCAAAAAGGAATTAATTAATTAAATCAATTAATTCATATTCCTCACCAAGTTTTTGATTGAGAAAATTATGATAGTTGATTGAGCAGTCTAATTTTTTAACTAATCAATCCAAATTGTTAACTAAATAATCTATTATGTTAACTAATCAATCACGATTCCTAACTAAGCCATCAAATTCCTAACTAAGCCATCACATTCTTGACTGATCAATCACATCCCTGATAGCCAATATATTTCCCAATCACACAAATTGTGCAATCAACTTTGCATAATTCTCTCATGTCTAAATCCTCTCAACACACTTCGGCCGTTGATTTGGATATTCTTCAAAACGATCTTGATTGTCCATTTCAAATCACATCTTCTATATAACAAACCCCTTTTCTCACAAATAAGGATCGAAGAATCAACATACATTGAGCAAAAAAGTGTTGTCAAGATCATCCTTGAGAGAGCTTCATTCCTTCCTTCGATCAACCAAACATTCATCCACACTTTGCATGTGAACTTTGGAGGTTTTTCTATGATAAGAGCAATCCAACATCAACCGAATACACTCTGCTATAGGATGATAAAAATGTTTATTTCTTTCAATTTCATTTGGAAATCAGTAGGTTCCTCATCATGTTTGCAATAGTACAGTTTAAATCTCGTATGTGTAGGAGTTTTAGATTTTATATTTTGTGCATTTGGCTATAGATTAGGTTTCCTTTGTCAAATTGCATTCATGTTCATCTTGAATCCAAATCTAATGTCCTTTCTCACCCTCACACATTCTGGCACACCCGGTGGGACCTTTGTCCCCTCCTCTAACATTTTTTTGAGTCACTTTTGAAGCTGTAGGTCCCAGAAATGCATCTAACAAAGTTTTCATGTGCCTATCCAGAAAACCTAAGTAATTGTCTGAAAAACCTGAGCATTTTTCTATCAAGAAAGCTGTGCAATTGTTTGAAGAATTGTGTTTTTGTCCAAAAAACTGTGTAGTTGTCATGGGAATGGTGCCTTTCTCTAAAACCTATGCATTTGTGTTTTCACAGAGTTAGCTTTTGTTTGTTTAGGTTTTAGCAATTGTTTCTGGAACTAAGCAGTTGTCTTTTTTCTGCGCATTTATTTTTTTCTAAGCAATTTCTCTGATGGACAAGTGCATAGATCCTGTGCTCTTGTAATGGGGTTTTTCACTAACTATTTTTTGTTTCTGGATGTGTAAGTAGGAATTGATAGATCTGATGCAGGATTCCATTAACTTTAATATCTTTGTTACATGAAAGATGATCGTTCCAAGATTTTTTGATTCATAAGTATTCTTTTTATTAACTTAGAAAAAAAATTCATTTTGGTGCTTTAAAATGAACAACACCAAACTTACATCTGATTTTGGTGTTGTTAAAATAAACCAATTTTAATGCTTTTCTAAGTTAGGAACTTTCATTTGGTGCTCTAAAATGAACACCAACAAACCCACATTTGATTTTGGTGTTGTTAAAATGGACCAATTTTAAGCTTTCTAAGTTAGGAATTTTCATTTTGGTGCTCGTAAAAAGAACAAAAATACTTCAACTTTTGGGATCTAAAATGAACACATTTCATGTTTTCATAATTAGGAACCTTTAAATTTTAGTGCATAAAAAGAGCGAGAAACATTTTCCATTTTATTGATGCACACACATTTTACATTTGTTGACCAAGATAGGACAAGGATTGCCTTTCTTAGAAACACTTCTATTGGAGCTCACAAAAATGAACAAATGCTTCTTTATGATTTTTCACCATTGTTATCTTAACTACTTGATGTCCTGAACACTTCGTATTGGTGCAAGTTAAAAAGAACTTTGTTTTGCTTTACTCACAATTTTTTGGGGATAACATCACTCAAGGTGTTTACAATGAATCAATTTGCTATGGATTGTTCACCGTGCATTCATTGATTGGCAAAGCTAAAGTGTTTTATCTTCTCCCCTTGCACCTTTTGGCAATATTGGGTGAGTGAAAGAATATTTTTAAGCATTGCACTATATTTTAAATTTTACCTTAAAGAGGGGGATTGCCTTGAGATACATCCTGCACTCGAGAACTCATTGCAAGGCTTCAAAGCACATTTACTGGCGGGCTATATTAAAGGTCGCAAACTCATAATAAATTAGCTTCAAGACATGCTGACAATAGAATGCACCTAATCCCATACCTTAAGTGGAACGAGAATGGTTAAAGAGCCTTAAGCGGCCAGCGAGTGAGTGTCAGATTTCCGCGTTCACAGTTACCACTAAGAACCAAATATTTTTAGAGGCCACCCTATTATCCAAAAAAATTCTCTGAAAGTGGTACATCAAAATTTACTTTCGAGAAGTTACTTGCCATGTTCGACTACAGACCCGCGCCATAAGTTGCATGTAAAATCATCTCTTCGGAGCATGAGGCAAGCCTACCTAAGAGAATGGTGTCTATCCCCTAGGGTTGTAATTACTGGTTTATGTTAAACTTGGCCCATTACATTAAAAAAAAATTGATGTCAAATTATGTGTTTGATTTAAAGAAAAATAGCACATTCAAAACAAACATTGAACGAGATGGTTGAACCATAAACCCTTTGATTTAGTGCATACTTGTGAGAGAAGCCTTATGTTTGCACCCCTTTGAAAGGATATTTCCTTAAAGGTTTCTGAACATTCTGGCTTTGATTTCAGGGTACATTAATCAAAGTAAAAATATCAAAACTATGGATTGGGTGTTGTGATTTCACAACCTAAGTTACAAACATGAAGGTCACATAAGTCCATGCTTACTGAGTTAGTCCAAGTGTTGCCTTATCACTCACCATACTTCAAAAACACACAAAAAAATTTGAGAGAGAGTTTTTTATAGGATCATTGTTCGAACGAAAAAAATTGGAAAGATAGAAAATCAGATAGTCCCACATCCATTTCCATCCTACCTATTTGAAATCAAAATCAAACAAACCATTAAGTTCATTCCTCCATTCAAACATCCATGATATCAACAGTTACTTGGGACTTGTAGATAGTATAAGTTAGCTTTCCCGCAACATACCCTTTGGACAAGGAAGTGGAATATAGACCTTAGTTCTTCAACATTTTGATTTCCAAAAAGTAGTATCATTCCAAAAAAGCACTCAAACCCTAGGATCTTGAGCTTCAAGCAACCATCCCATAACACCATCAAACTTTATGACCATCTGGCGACCAATTGCCCGAGTTCAACAACCAAATCTTCTAGCACTGATCCTTCAACCTAGTCTCACATATATCGAAGGTGAACAAACTAACATCATAAGCAGTTTGAGAACCTTCATTTTTCAGAAGATTGAAACACCCCACTAGTTTTTCATTGCATCAATTGTCCTAGATGAAGAGGAAGAGAAAGATGACATAGAAACAAAGAGACACGTATTACCACTACCCATGTGGCAATAATTATGCCCGTCATGATCTCATGTAAGGTCAAGATCCCTAAGGTAAAGTCCATAGGTTGTCATTTCAGACTTAGACATCTTAGTCCAAAAGCTCTCAAGAAACACCTTTGGGCACTTCATGGAACCAAAACTAGGTTGGTATATAACTTCTACAAATGAGCTTCCACAAAAAATCCAAACTTGTATTCCTTCTACTATTGTCAGAATCCAGGTCTGTTCCAACAGGTTCAATATCTTACACAATCTGTAGGACAACATCAGGTCTTTAGAATTTGAGTCAACTAGAGAGTACACCACTCTCCCACAACAATCCCACAACAAACCCAAGTTGTTTATGACAACCACGAGATCATAGCATAGGAAGAAAATGGAAGAAAGCAAGAATGACACCAATAGCCCACCAAAAAACACCACAAATGATGGAAGTGGCCCATGAGGATATAAACCAAGTGACCTTTTGATAGGGTATTGAATATCAAAACATCCCCAAAATATGTCGATATATTACCCAAATCATTCTTATCAAGCACCACAATATCAAATAGGGCAACAACATCAAGGGTTTCAAAATCCCCATCAAGGAATAAGTTCAGAACATCAAAATGCCCTAAATAAAATTGAGAGAGATCTTGAGGAAGTTAAAAAAAACAAAATTTAAGGTATCATCAATTCCATGTGCAAAGTTGAAATATTACATGTCCACAACCAACATAAACCATTCCACAAAAAACTCAATATCCACATCAACAACACTTCCAATATCAGTAAAATCAAGGAGTCCTACAACACCAAGGTGTACCTCAAGTGCAATATCAAAATGTGCCTCAATCGTAGTATCCAAAAGTTTTACAACACCAAAATGTACCTGAAGTGCAATATCAAAATTTACCTCAAACACAGAATCAAGGAATTATACAAAATCAAGAAAAAAACAATCAAGAAAAGGCACAGAGGAAAGATTACCATCTAGGAAGGAAATTCACCCCTTTGGGAGAAACTTTAGAGGTAATCATGCATGAACTAGTACAATAGGAACTTATCAAAATCAATGATAGTCCAACTTATGGTGAACCAAGCTTTAGAATCCCTTGGTATAACCAGTACGAATGATGTGAGTTCCAAAAAATCAAGGGTCACCCAATGAACAAATGTGCTACACTCAAAAACCTCATCCAAGACCTCATTGATTAGGGAGAAAAAACTATTAAAAATTATGTTCAAAGGCCATCTACCAATGACAACAATGATAATGTCTCAACCTCAAAAGTTGAAAGTAATGATCAAGAGCTATCTACCACCAATCACATTGACAATGTTTCTACATCATCTAGTGAGCATGAGGACATACATCAAGAATTTAATCCCAAGCACGATCAAAATAAATCACCCAAATCTAGAAATGACCTATTCCAAGATATTTTGACATAATCCAACCTCATGGTAGTACATATTGATGATCAAGAGACTCTTGATCCAAAACCTATACCCAATGCAAAAGATCTAAGCCAAGATTCATTACCCATATGTCCACATTTTGAGGAAAGCCAATGATCCCTTACAAACAATCCCTTGTTTGAAATTGATCCATGCCAAGAATGTGATCCAAAGAATGTCAAAGATGATACCATGCAATGGCAAGATCAAGAATCCCTATCATCAAAATATGACAATGACCTGGTAGATATCTTCCAAGACATCCCATTTTTTCCAAAAGAAGAACAAATCCATATACTGAGCACACATACATCTACCCATGATATGCTTACTCCTAATGGAAATATAAATGGTCTTCATCCAAGACAAGAGTCTCATACTCTTGGTATCATTACCAAAGAACAAGAGTCTCCTACTCTTAACATCTGTACACAGGATCAAGACATAGCAGAAGCTAGAGACATATTATAAAGGGATCATGAAGAAGACTTATACGTAATTTGTGAATCAGAAACGTCCTATGGAGACATAGCAAAAATGGATCAAAAAGAGGACTTATGCACAAGTTGTGAATCAAAACATCCTACAAAGACATATAAAAAATGAATCATGAGGAAGAATTTTGTGTGGACTGGTAAATTAGAAGAACCTCCTAAAGAAGCATTAAAATATGATATTTTACAAGATCAAGCCGAAGGTATCAATCAAGAAGGTATCCTACATTTGAAGGAGCCTATCAGTGAGGAAGCTACCACATTTAAAGATCCACAATAGAGCGAAGAAAGATTAGCACCTTGTTTCCAAGGTGAGACATATCCCATTGCAAATGAACTCTCTCAATAGATTCAGTATCAAGATAGAGGGTTAGGCCTACATGAACAGGGTATCCTACAACCAGATCAGATTATGGGCGATCCTAAGCATTGAGGTCTTGATTATTCAACAACTAAGGGAGCTAAACATATCAAGGATACCTCCATAATACTGGGGGAAACTTTATCTAATGCAAGAATCAACATAGGGAGCACGGAGAGTCCTTATGATAAAATTTATACCAACATTATAAATAGCCATGTCATGCATCATCATCCACATATATTTCCATCCTTTGATTGGGACCAACAAAAAAAGAAAAGGCTATATCAAAGAAAGTAACAAGTCATTGAAGCAATAGAATTAGCAAAGAAAAATGGACAAGAAAAGTTTAAATGGATACAAAAGAAAAAGAAAGAGAATCATCCCTATCAAACTCCATTAGTCAAAGAAACTATGGGGCAAAATCAAAAGGGAACTTCATCCATAAAAGATATCCTACAATGAAAAAGAAAGCTTCAAGAGCGACTTACAAGGTATATCAAGACATTGGTCCCAATCAAATCTCTGTATCCACACATCATTGCTCATCATCCCAAGTTTGGAGAGTCAAAGGTTCCAAATTATCGACCAATCCATCTAAATATCATATCCCTTAATGCATTTTTCCATCCATGATATCCAAATCTCAAATTGACCATGTGTTGGAAGAAACGCTCTATCATAAGGACTCTAAGGGCACCCTATCACAATTTACACATCAAGGTAAGGTTAACTCCGGTATCAACAAGGAAGATAAGAATTACCAGGGGTTACATTCAGGCACCCGTATCCTAGAAAAACAACTCCTCCAAGCAAGATATCATTGACATGTCATGATAACAACAAAAACCATGTCAGCACCAACAACATCTACATGAGTACCACTAGGTGGTCCAACATGAGCAAAAAATTGTCACCATGATGAAAGCTTGGTAAACATGCATCTTTTGTGACATCAAAAAATCAAGAAATAAAGTCAAGAGAAAAATCCTCCTCCAGTGAGAACCACTATGGTGGCGCTTTGGACAAGTACCATGATGAAAACCTGGAAAATAGGTGTCATGTGTAGAATTGAGCATCTACGTCACCATTTCAGGTGGAAGCATCTTAGCTTATATATAATGAATCAAATCCATTTTTATCCAAATCCAACTTACCTTGATCTTGACAAATGTTTGATATACATTTTACACTTGCTTATGGAAAACATCTTGGCATGGGTCACCATCATTGATCCTATCCTATCCAACATTATCTAAAGCCATGAGGAACTGTCCAAAAGGTCATACTCCATCCAAACATGTTATCCTATCACAAGATAATCCATCACCTACATTGCTAGACATTGGGGGAAAATGTTTGCATCTTGCTTCAGAATAAATCTTGATATATGTCTTCTAACTCACGTTTTGATCTAGGAATTTATCCCAACAACGCACTATTAGGGTAACCTTCAAAATAGTTCATCTCAAAAACAAGGTGTACCACCAACACACTACTAAGGTAACCTTCAAAGATGACAACAAAATGGATTATTCCTTCGCTTAAAAATTCTAAGATATCAATAGTTGCTCAAACCCTATAGCTAGTTCAAGTAAGCTTTTTTGCAACATATCCTCTAGAAAAACAAAGTGAAATAATCAATCCAAGTTTTCAACGTCTTACACCCTAGGAAAGAGGGTAAAAATCCACCACCAACAAGGTATACCCGCCAATGCACTATCAGGGTAACCTTCAAAATAGTTCATCCCAACAACAAGGTGTACCACCAATGCACTACCAAGGTAACCTTCAAAGATGACAACAAAATGGATTATTCCTTCACTCAAAAATTATAAGAATCAATAGTTACTTGAACCCCACAACTAGCTCAAGTAAGCTTTTCCACAACATATCCTCTAGAAAAACAAAGTGAATTATCAATCCAAGTTTTCAACATCTTACACCCCAGGCAAAAGGGTAAAAATCCAAAAAAATCAAAATTATCAAAAATAAAAAACATGTGAAAAACATAAAAGAAAACACAAACATCGTTGGATTATTCCTTCACTCAAATAGTCTAAGATATAAACATTTTCTTGAACCCCACAACTAGTTCAAGTAGATTTCCTGCAACATATCCTTTAGACATAGAAGTAGAATATCAATCCAAGAATTGTTTATCCCAAAAACAAGTTTATGCTTTGAGTCAAATGGTTGAACTACGTGGTCTTTGCATGTATAATGTAGCAAAGGATTTTTAGCCCCCTGAGACCCTAGGTCATTCCCCTTAGGTTTCCAACATGCTTTATTTTACTTAGTCAAAAAATACAAATTAAAAAAAAATCCAAAATCCAAAAACATTCACAAAACTGATAAAACTGATAATTGGATCAAACAGATTCCAAAGTCATCTCTCCCTCGGCTACAATAGTTTGAGGACCACCTGCAATAATTTTAACCCATGATGTTAGGGTTTTACTCTAAATATGTCAAGCAACACAAAACGACACAAAATATGATGACAAATGACATTTAGGATGACAACAAGCAAATGCTAATAGGGTTTTAAATGAAACAAAGGAAAATGCAAGCTCATGACATCAATGGAAAATTTAACTACACAAAAAATCAAAACCACCTACACCATTGCAAAGATCATGAAATTATACCCCACTTTAAAAAAAAGCACTAAAAAATACTTTTGTATGACCAAGATATGGTCATTCGAAGATAGGGTAAAAATACAAGCCACAGAGCAAACAAAAGCGAGATTTTAAGACAATTGCATGAAACAAAGTGATATTTTAAGATAGTTGCATGAAAAAAAAGTGAGATTTTAAGACAACTACATGAAACAATAGCGCAAGTTTTAGACATCTACATAGTTTCAGGACAACTGCATAGTTTCAAGACAAAAGTATTAAAAAAAAGCATAGTTTTAGAACAAAAGAACAATTTTTCACAATACAAAAGCACCAAAACAAATGCAAATGCTCAAAAATCACTAAAACTTTGCTATTGATTGATAGAACTTCACACACACATAACGAGAATGTAACAAAACAAAATGAGAAGCGACAAGGTACGCACTATGAAACTGATGCCTAAAGGACATCCAAACTCTTGAAACACATCCACATGATATGAGGCTCCTTGAATCCTCACCATAGCTCCTTGACAATAAAAAAAAAAAGTTTAGATAACTTGAAAACACAACAAAAACACATCAAATAAACATAAAAAATCACAAAAACATATCAAAAATATCAAAAAAACCTATTTCCACCATCACCTATCTATAATAAAGGTTCATCCATAATAAATAGATCGTCACACTCACCCTTTGACAAAATAGACAAACAAACAAAGCAACATCAAAAGCTAGAGCTTTCAAGAAAACAATCACAAGGATTTGAATGCAAACAAACAAAAACAAAGCCAAGCATAACTACCTATCTATTGACAATTCCCAATAACATCCTAAGATATGTCTTAACGGATCTGTTCCTATGATAGACACGATCAACACCGGATAATAGTCCCATAACAGATAGAGGAAGTGATACAACTTTGTTTTTTTATCTTTTTGTAGTCTTATCTTTTCGATTCACATTATTGAATCATTCCAAGGATCTCTCGAGGATGTCCATAAGGATTTAGAGAGGAAGGAATGAGGGCAATTGAGCATTATTTTTTGGTTTTCTGTTTGTTGGATATTTTTGTAAAACTACCATGGCGAATACTTGCTTTATTGAGTGTATGAAAGTTGTGTTGAAACAATTTGTGTAATAGTTGCATGTTAGGTATTTCATACCTCTTTGTGTAAATGGTCCAAAATTTGTGTAGCAGTTACATGTTAGGTATTTCATACCTCTCTATGTAAATGGTCTGAAGTTCGTGTAGCATTTTCATTTTAGGTGTCCTATACCACTCTATGAGATTGATTCAATTTTTTTTTAACACAACCCAACTATATACTTTAAACAAAGTTTTCATATGTCTGGTATGAACAAGAATACTCCTTGTTTGTAGATTCAAAGTCCACACAATGGATACTAAGTCACCTTGGTCACTAATACCCCAGTGCATCATATCTATTTGCTACATCAAATAGGATTGTTCAAACAACGAAGCCTCCAAGTAAAGCAAAAGCAACTCATCATTGACATCACATTCTTACTAAAATTTTCTTCTAATATCATCCACTTTCTTCTATCTTCTCAATCTTACTAACATTTTCTTCTAGTCAAAAATTTATTTTGTCAAACTTTGCACTTAACGCATCACATTATCTTATCAAAAAATTTGGTTCATTATCCAAAATTTTCACCAAATTTCCTGAGGGGGCACCAGTAATGCTATCCTTTTTGGGGCATACTGGGGAAAATCTTACACCTGGGACATACCGAGGCAATGTTCTTTGAAACAAAGCAACCAATACTTTGTGTTAAAGAGGGGCAAAATGTAGACACCTAAAAATGTCCTAGCTTGTGAACTAGCATTTTGGCACTCATATTCATCTATTAATTAAGTGATTTAACATAATTTAATTAATTCGTTATTGAGCAACATCGAACGATATCAAACGGAATCAAACAACATCAAATAACATCAAACGACATCGAACAACATCAAACAACAGTGGATGATAATGAAAACTATCGAACAATGATCTCGTAACACCTCGAAATGATTTAGAATCATCTCATAATACCTCAGAATGACTTAGAATCATCTCATAACATCTCAGAATGCTTCAGAATCATCTTGTAACACCTTAGAATGACTCAGACTCATCCCGTAACACCTCAAAATGACTCAAAATCATCCCATAACACCTCAAAATGACTTAGAATCATCCTGTAACATCTCAAAATGACTCAAAATCATCCCATAACACTTGAGAATGACTCAAAATCATCTCGTAACATCTCAAAATGACTCAAAATCATCCCGTAACACCTTGGAATGACTCAAAATGATCTCGTAACATCTCATAATAGCTTAGAATAATCTTGTAATGTCTCAAAACATCTCAAAATCACACCGAAACAACTCGAAATCATCCTGTAATGTCTCAGATCATCTCAAATCATCTTATAATCACCCCAAAACATCTCAAAATTATCCCATAATGTCTCATATCATCTTGAAATCATACCACATCATACGACATCGCACCACATCGCATCACATCAAAATGACATTTAAAATCCTAATTCCTTTATTAATTGAATAATACAACATTATTTAATTAATTCACTTTTTCATCATTTCAGACAAATTAAATAAATTTCATTTATTTAATAAAGTCCTAAAAATCTTAATTCCTCTATTGATTAAATAAATAAAAATTATTTGATTAATTCACATATTATCATTTCAAACAATTAAATAAATCATATTTATTTAATAAAGTCATAATTTCAACTTATTTCATCCTAATTGATTAAATAATGCCAATTATTTAATTACATCACTAAATTACCTTATTCCTCTAAATTGATTAAATTATTAAATAATAATTTAATTACAACATTTTCCTTCCAAAAATTTGAATAATTAAATCAAACTATTCAAATCAATTATCAAAAATTAAATCAAACTAATGCAACTTTGTTTGCAAATGTCAAACTTGATTAGCACGTTCAACTCCAAAAAGGAATTAATTAATTAAATCAATTAATTCATATTCCTCACCAAGTTTTTGATTGAGAAAATTACTATAGTTGATTGAGTAGTCTAATTTTTTAACTAATCAATCCAAATTGTTAACTAAACAATCTATTATGTTAACTAATCAATCACGATTCCTAACTAAGCCATCACATTCTTGACTGATCAATCTAAATCTGTTAACTGATCAATCACATCCCTGACTGGCCAATCTATTTCCCAATCACACAAATTGTGCAATCAACTTTTTATAATTCTCTCATGTCTAAATCCTCTCAACACACTCCGGTCGTTGATTTGGATATTCTTCAAAACGATCTTGATCGTCTATTTCAAATCACATCTTCTATATAACAAACCCCTTTTCTCACAAATAAGGATCGAAGAATCAACATACATTGAGCAACAAAGTGCTATAAAGATCATCCTTGAGAGAGCTTCATTCCTTCCTTCGATCAACCAAACATTCATCCACACTTTGCACATGAAATTTGGAGGCTTCGCTATGATAAGAGAAATCCAACATCAAGTGAATACACTCCACTACGGGATGGTGAAAATGTCCATTACTTTCAATTTCATTTGGTAATCACTAGGTTCCTCATCATGTTTGCAATAGTATAGTTTAAATCCCGTATGTGTAGGAGTTCTAGATTTGATTTTGTGCATTTGGCTGTAGATTTGATTTCTTTTGTCAAATTGCATTCATTTTTATCTTGAATCCGAATCTAACGTCCTTTCTCATCCTCACACAATATCAAATCCTAATCCTATGTTGGACCATCAAAATCAAGCCTCCTCAAATAACTTAGTTGCTTTGAAGCTTCTTGCACAATAACAATTCAAACCACAAATTAGATTAATTATGTCAATGGTTGACAAGATAGACTAGTAAATAGAAACTTATATAATATTATTTATAAATTATGAATTTAACATCAAAATCACCATACAAGTACTATATTATATCAATAATTTTATTCTTGTTTACCTCAAGTTTTGCTCTCTTTTCTGCAAGATAGTCTACATATGATTGTCCCTTAGGACAATCAGGGGTCCTCGTATAAAGAAATGGTCCCACACTCATCACAGTGCTAAGTCAGGAAGAGGACTATATCACGTAAAATAAAAAATGATATGAGTTAACATATAATTGTTGATAAATAATCATATTTAATAAACATATATCTACTCCTATTTAAATGTAAATATTTGCAATATAAAATAAACACATACTTGTTGTGATGCTTCTACACTAGATGGGCTCATGGTGGATGAAGCAACTAAGATGATTTCCTATATAAAAATGACAAGAATGTAACACAATTTAAATGCACATGCACATATAATCATAATGTCAAGAATATCAAAAAATATATACCTATTGTGCAACTTTTTCCATTGGGTCAGGCTCAGTCAACATGGCTATAAAAGAACTAGGTTGTTGCATAAAAAGACAAGATTACATTAGACTATCAATGTATGTAGTACATGTATTTAAACATAATAGATTTCAAAAATTAACATCTAAATAACAATTTAAATGATACTGTATACTGAGTCCCTAGGCCAAATGAAATGACCGATTGCGTAGCCTCCCACACTTGGGAAATCCGGTCCTCTATCAATAACTTTTAAAGATTCTAGAACATAAACATATATTAGTACAAATATCTCTTATAAAATATGAAGGAATTTAGATAAAACACACTACGAAATTACTTTAAGTCTTATCGGTGCTCCCACATTATCCCTAGTAGCCAATGTCTCTCCTAGGAATGGTCCACTCTATGCTCTATCAACTCCTACATCTGACATATCCTACACCTCATAGTCAGATGTGTCCATGGGAGCCTCAGTGGACCATTGGAGAGGGCCCAAACATAAATTTTTGAATGTCATCCAGTAATGGGGCACACGAATATGTTCCGAAGAGGATGGTGCACCAGTTAGATCTGATACAGTAGGTGCATCACCATCATGATGAGATGCACTGTCATACGAATGTGCAACATGATGGCTCTGCATGACCAAATGATCACTCAATGAATGTAAGGAAAAAATGCTCTGAATCCCTGCATCTAAAGCAATCTCAAGGTAAGGCACTGGAGTAGAGGCAACAATAGGTGGATTAGGAGAAATTGGGGTGACTCGGTGTGATCTAGGTCTATCCTGTGGCATCCCTCTACCAACACCTTGTAAATCTCGCATGTCAAAGTAATTGACATGCCTCCCTAGGAAAAACTTGACATATAATTTTTAGAGAAATTACTGAGGGACGTCAAAATTGTTGTTGAGTGATTATCAAAAACCATCCACCAACGTCTCCAAAAATTAGCTAATATGCCTCTATATGTGTACCATTCAATTAAAAAATTTTGTTTCTGGACATTTATGGGCCGTCCTATTCTGGGATTGATGAATAATTGGGCTAATTAGGCTTTGTCAATATCAAGTTCCCTCACCTCATCATATGATAACCCATTGAAATAAAATTTCCTTTGTTCCTCTTGCCACTGTGCAAACCTATTGCATGCTGAGTTGCCAAAGTTTCAACATTTGAAATGATGCTTTCTAAAGTGTTTTTCATATCTGATAGCTCAGGGAGTGTATCATAAATTCGACATACAATTTTCAATTGATCTAAATTTCTATGAATAAATTCATGTATTGTTGGCACATTTTGGTTTGGAAATAATGGTCATAGAAAAAGGAGGATTTGGAGGGTTTTCATGTTGAGCGAGGTTGGGATCAGCCATTTTAAGCCTATTAATTGATAAAAAAAAAATCAAAATTAAGAATCATTTTAATGCAACAAAAAACCTATTAAAAATCCTATTTTTGACTAAAATTCACAAAAAGTCAATGTAAAACTAATATAAATTGAAGAAAAAAATTAAAATCCCTAAATACCTTTTAAATGTGATTGATGTGAGCAAAAATATTAAGCCCCAAATGGATATCTGAGTCGTTGGATGCAAAACTCGAGTGCACACTGTGGAAGAAATGAGCTCTCAAATTTGCCATTTTTAATTTTATGAAACAGGAAACAGATATCTGTTTCCTTTATGTAGTTTTTTAATAATTGATCAGGTCTAGGACCTGGCCATTATATACTATATGCACTTTTTTAAATAATTGGTAGTTTTTTTTGAAATGTAATGTAATCATTTATTATTTTATATTATAATATAATATAATATAATATAATATTATAATATTATATAATAATATAATATAATATAATATTATAATATATTATATAATAATATAATATATTATATAATAATATAGTTTTCTTTTTGCTCGGTAATAAGATTTTATATTAATAAAAAATAAAGTCAGAGTATGTCATTATTTTCTAGAAAAACCACCTACCACTCAAAATAAAAACCTTCTACGAATATAACCGCTTTTTAGGAATAATCAAATAAACTATCATCATATACTAAACCTTTGTTGACCTACTTCGAACTCAAAAATGAGCTTAGGCTTACATTTAACAAAATTTCTGAGAATAAAGCCCACCACCCTACATTTAAAAAGCTATTTTCCACTACATCCCAAACTGGACTACATTTTGAACACTCAAACAAGACGGACAAAATAAATTTACAATTTTTTTACAAAGGACTCGAATTAGCTCAAAATGAGCTACCCAGTTTCGCTCCACCCTCTAGTGCTCCCTTCGCGTTCCTCTTCCGGGGATGAAGTTCTCTACCTTCCATGCACTCGACCTCCAGCTTCACCTAGGAAAGCACCACTTCTGCCTCCATCTACTGCACAAATACTTTCAAAGCCTCCCACCCACGTCTAGCCTCTTCTCTGTAATGAGCTTTGAATTTTCCCTTTCGGCCATTGCACAAATGAAATTATTTTCTCAAAAGATTCATGATCTATATTTTCAATCCCATCACGAATATATAGATCTTCACCCAAGATTTCCCACTTCAGGATTGAGTCCATTCCTTCCAAAAAAATATTTATGCACAATTGCTTCCATAATCCTCTTCACCATTTCCACCGTCTCCCCCAAATCCAGACCCCATGCTATGATTAAGGAGTAAACATCCATGTTTTTTTTATACTTGTGTCTTAAATCCCCAAACACCTTGCCCAAAAGGAACTGTACACATTGCACCAACCTCTCATCTTGATACAAAAACATACCCTTTAGTCTCCTTGTTGTTGCTTCACCAAAGAATAGGCACAATTGCTGCCTTGTTAGAAGTGTGAAATTCACCTCCATTGATTCTCTGTAACACCAGTGTCATCACCCAACTTCAGACCCTCTCAATAATTTTTTCTACACATTAAACTGAAGAGAAACATCGAGAACAAGGGGCCAAATGGTTTTAAATGTATTAAGCATTACACATTTGGCGATAAATGCAGGTTGTATGAACAACTCCATCGCCGATCTCCACACTATTTTCATTCACTTCAACCACTTCAATCCGTTGTTAACTCTTTCCCATTAAATACTATGTAATTACCACCTTTCAATTTACTATCTCCTCTAATTCTACTTTCCTTAAGTCTTCAGTCCTCATCTCACCGACCTCTCCAAAGGTTAGATCCCACTTCGAAAGGATGTCAACTTCCACATTCCTAGATCTCCTTACATGACCAACACAAAAATCATCAAATGTTTCTAATTCCTCCACAATTTTAGTAATTGTATTATGGAGATGCCATGCATCAATGCTCCACTTCATTACTGCCTAAATGATTATGAGAGAGTCACCTTCTAGATGAATTTTAGAGGCTCCCAATTTCTTGACAAATCTAATAGTTGTTAATGCTGCTAAGGCTTTAGCTACATTATTTGTCCCAACCTCCAATTTATTTTCCCCCAAAGCCAACACATTGCCTTTCTAGTCATGAATGATGCAACCTACCCCAGACGATCCATGATTCCCTTTTGAAGCACCACCAAAATTTATTTTCCACCATCCATGCCCGCTAATGAGCCATATAATAATATAATATTAAATATATTATAATAATATAATATAATATAATATAATATAATATAATATTATAATATATTATAATATTATATTATATAATATTTAATACTATATAAGTATTATAATATAATTAATATAATTAATATAATATTATAATATATTAAATATATTATTATATAATATTAAATTAAAAAAACATTATAATAATGTATTAAATTAAATATCCCTATTATATTAAAACACTATTATAATTATATTAAAAATTATTATAATATATTAAATTAAATAGGTGGTCGGCCCTGAACCCCACAAAAATAAATATCCCTGTTTCATAATGAGTATCCATTTTGAAATGGATATCTGTTTCTAACGAATAATCGTTTCAATTTGGTTTTTGCTTTGATACCATGTACTTTCTACTCAAGCCTAGATAAAGTCAAAGCGAATTTTCACATTTTTGAGCAAGTTAAAAATGCCTTTTTTCACATCTCCACTTTTTGGACCCCCATGATCTTGCATAGACCTTAATGCTCTATCAATTTCCCCCTTACAAATTTTGGCATGCCCAGTGGAACCACGGTCCTTAGCACTAATCGTTTTATGAGAAAATTTTGAAGTTGCAGGTTTCAAAAATGCATTGGAAAAGTTTTCATGCAGAGGCTACAAGAATTTTTCGCAGTCGATCTATTGTTTTCACCGCACTCAAACTTTTTTTGCCTGCTTTTGTCATTTCTAGCGCTTTTGCTAAAATGACAAGGGTGCACTTGAATTTTTCAACCACTTCTTCTTGACAAACAAAAGCCGCTTTTAATTTTTTCAGCTACACTTGCTTCTGACAGAGCCACTTTTGTTTGAAAATTTTTCTTTTGCTCTATCAATTTTCATTTAAAAATCTGCAAGTCGATTTTTGTTTTGTAACATTAACGTTTGATTGGTTTGGATTTTTTTTGGTGATAACATCGTTTGTGTAGCTCTTGTAGGATATGAAATATGTTACACGAAGAGAACAACTAACACATTTATTGCAAAGAAGGAGAATTGTCAAAATTTTAAAAATTTCAAAAGCTTTCTAGCTTAGGAAATTTTAATTTGGTGCTATTAAAAGAACCCCACAAACCAAATGCTTTCAATTGGTGCTCTAAAAAGAATTTTTCAAAGTTTTCTAGCTTAGCAAATTCTTTTAGTTGGTGCTCTAAAAAGAATTTTTCAAAGCTTTCTAGCTTAGCAAAACTTCATTTTGGTGCTCTTAAAAAGAATTTTTCAAAGCTTTCTAGCTTAGCAAATGCTCTCAATTGGTGCTTGCAAAGAACCCCACAAATCCACACACTTTCATTTTGGTGCTGTAAAAAGGATTTTTCAAAGCTTTCTAGATTAGAACAAACAATTCCTTTTGGTGCTCTAAAAAATGTGTGCTTTCAACCAAACACTTTCAATATGTTGACAAAATGATTGGTTTACTTTTTGTTGACCGATTAAGACAAGGCTTTAGAAACACTTCAATTGTTGTTTAAAAATGAACAAATCTATTTTGGTTGTACATTGCAATACTTCTTGAAGTCTTAAAAAAAATAAAAAAATTCTATCTTGTATACACTTTTATTTTTATTTTCATTTTATTTTTTTTATATTTTATTTTTTGAGGTTTAAAAAGAACATTGCAATCAAGTGTATATTGTGTATTCTATGTTTGGAAAACTAGGTGTCTACCCTCTCCCCTCATGCCTTTCGATACATTTGTTTACATTTCAAAGCATATCTTTAGAGGGCCTAGCTCGTGACTTGTGAGAGGGAAAAATCCAATTGGTACTTTTTTTTTGGTCCACTATATAAATAATTATGGGTGTAACAAAACTCATCAACTACCTGGTACATATGTTCTATACTAATGAAGTCTCCCTCAGTATCCATTGGATGCGTAAAACCCCTTTTTATTAAGGGTTGGGAGACCTCTTAATTGAATGAATCACTGCATTTATAAACACCAGTTTATCCCAAAACATGATTAAGAACCAATGTTGTAGAAGCCACCCCTTTTTAGCCAAAAAAAATCTTTGAAGTGGTGCATTGGAACTTTGATTCTAAGAAGTTACTTACCAAGTCTAACTTATGGTTGAGATTAAAATGCTCTCCATTCGTTGCATGTAAAATCATCCCTTTCAGGCATGAGGTAAGCCCACCTAAAAGAACGTATCTATCCCTAGGGTGTAAATTGTCTTCATGAAATTGCCAAATCTTTCGATTACTTTGAAACATCAAGCATTTTCTTGAGTTAAAATGAACACATCAAAACAAGCATTTAACATGGTTGTCAAACATCAAACCCTTTGAATTTAGTGTGAATACTTTGAAAAGAGCACTATTTTTGCACTCCCTAAAACATATCTTAAATAAATATCTTTGAAGATTTTTGAATGTTTAGGGTTACATTTCAAGTCGCATTAAGGACAAAGTAAACCTTGGAAACTATATTTTTAAGCATTTCAACTTCCACGAACATTGAGCTTTTGTGGAAATAAATGTGCTTAAATTTGTAGACATTTTTAGAGTCAAATAGTGTTGATTTTTGCATTGTGTTATTACTTGTCAAATCTCAAATTAGATCAAACAAAACCTTCAAATCTGCAAATTTATGCAAAGCTATTACCAAACACAGAAAATAGAAAACAAATCTACATAGAATACTACTATTGCTTATGTTTTTTCCATACTCGACCAAAAATTGGCCACACTTGCCAAAAACCTGACACTTTTTCTCTCTGTCTTATGATAGTTACTGATGAAAATTTATCTCTTTTGAGAAAACTAAAAACACTTTCTCTAAAACTGCCATAGTTTCTCCTATTCTTGTCGTAGTTGACAATATTTTCCAACTACACTTGCCCAAAATCAGGCCACTCTTTCCCAAAAGGTTCGCTTTTGCTTGTACAATTCATTATATAGAAAGCTTAACACAGAGGCCACACTTGAAATTTTTTACCATATTTTCTTTTCTGATTTGGCTGGACTTGACCATAATCTAGCTACAGTTTACTTTTTTAGCCACTTTTGCTTCAAACCTACTGCTTTTGCTCTATTTTCTGGTGAAAACTAATCCAAAACTGGTTACAAATACTTTGAAGAAATGAAACAATTAGACTCCCCAAAATGCATCATAATTTATATCAGTCCATCATCCATTTACAAAATCCAACACCTCATCCTACTTTTAGAATTCAAAATCAAAACAAACAACTTGGATTATTCCTTCACTCAAACCTCTAATATATCAACATTTCCTATAACATATCCTCTAGAAAGAGAAGTGAAATATCAATCCAAGCCTTTCAACATTTTGAGTTCTAAGGGTAGCGTCATCCAAAAACATCGCTCAAACCTCAGGGTCTTGAGAATCACAAAAACCATATCAAAAAACCAATACTTTCATTATTCACCTTATGAACATTTGGCATCTGATTTCTCTAGTCCAACAACCAAACCTTACAACACCTATCATACAACCGAACTTCACACATATTGAGGGTGAAAAATGGATATCATCAATAGTTTGAGGAGCTTCATATTCAAGAAAAATGAAATACCAACCCAGTGGAGAAACACATCTAACATTCTAGATAAAGAGGAATGAAGAGTATATCTCATGGCTAGAAGGCCTGTCTTACCACCTCTCGCATGGAAATAGACACCATCATTCCAAAAAAAAAATCCAAAAACACAATTTCATTTCCTTGAAAATAGAAAATCCCTAAAACAAAGCATTCTTTTTCCATAGTTAGAAATCACCAAATTTTCACAAAATATTGGCACTTGTTTATGAAAATTACGAGATCACAACATAGAAAAAACATGGAGGCCAAAAAAATTAGTGCTGGCATGTCCCCAACAAACACCACAAACAATGGAAGTGACCCATGTGGATATAGACCAAGTGACCTTGTAACTCCTCAAAAGGAACCAACATTCAAAGCAACATCAAACCAATCACCAAGTGAGGAGGAGGTAATCCGTAGAAAACAAGAAGTGATGGATAGATCAAACCAAAACCCAAACGATGTGGTCATAGAAGAAGTGGATAGTGAGGAAGAAATACATGAAGAATAATTATTTCAACAGTCCAACAATCCCAAGGTGCTTGAACTAATGGACAAACTCCTAAGAAAGGATCCAAATATATACTTCTTAAAACTAGCACAAAGTTGTTCTAAGTTACCTATAGAATTTAATGTGGAAGGTCTTAAAGATTCTCACCTCATTCCCTTAGGAGATAATTCAGTTGTGAGAGAAATACCCAAACCATTGGAGATTCCAAATAGGCCACCAGTCTTCTCACAAGGAAATGATCAATCAACGAACAATCCTTTGTTTAGGAAACCAACCTAAATCTAACAAGTGGTAGTAGCCCAACAATATTAAGGGGATCCATCTCAATACATACCACAAGGTAACAATGCACCACCAAGACAATACATGCCCCAAAACACCTCATATATTGACCCTTCCCAAAATATACAAAATCGATAAGGGCAATATCTGTAGTAGCACTAACAATAAGGTGTGCCATGGGGTACCCTTTCCAATCAACAAGGTGGGTCACATGGTTCCCTTCCCAATCAATAGTACCAACAACAAGGTGTACCACAGGGTACCCTTTCCAATCAACAAGGTGGGTCACATGGTCTCCTTCCCAATCAACAGTATAAACAACAAGGTGTGCCACAAGTTCCCCTTTCGAATCAACAAGATGGGCCACATGGTCCCCTTCA
Organism: Sequoiadendron giganteum; assembly: GCA_007115665.2. Lineage (NCBI taxonomy): Eukaryota > Viridiplantae > Streptophyta > Pinopsida > Cupressales > Cupressaceae > Sequoiadendron > Sequoiadendron giganteum. The sequence goes on along the minus strand of CM021100.1, from coordinate 677,429,238 downwards.
CAATCAATAGTACTAAAAACAAGGTGTGCCACATGGTACCCTTCCCAATTCATCCCATCAATAAGGTATCCCACCAATGCACCACCAGTAACCTTCAATATAGTTCACCCCAACAACAAGGTATCCCGCAAACACACCACTAGGGTAACCTTGAATACAATTCACCCCAACAACAAGGTGTACCACCAAAACACTATCAAGGTACCCCTCCTCAATAAAATCAACAAGGAGCTAACCCTCCTGATGTCCAACAAGGAGCTAGCCATACTTACATCCAACAAGGAGCTAACCCTCCTTACATCCAACAAGGAGCTAACCCTCCTTACGTCCAACAAGGAGTTAACCCTCCTTACGTTCAATAAGGAGCTAACCCTCCTTACATTCAATAAGGAGCTAACCCTCCTTCCACCCAACATGGTTAACAAGGTTCTATACCTCCACTATACCCAAATTATGACCAAAAAAACATGGTGGGACAACAAGGTTACTATGCACAAGATCCAAAAAAAAATGTACCAAAAATAGAGGTAGGCATATAACTAGAAGCCATGTATCAAAGGATATTGAACATGCAGATTGGAAAACCAAAGAAGACTTATACCCTACAAGATATATGTCTATTTTGATCGCTCGATTACTATGCTCCCCTTTCCAAAAAACTTTGAAATACCAAAGTTATACAAGTATAAAGGAAAGGGAGATCTAGTATAACATGTGTGAGATTTCTCGGTGGCTTGCATGGAAGTTCAAAATGATGATTCTTACTTAATGATACTTTTTCCATGTAGCCTCACTGGTCATGCTATGTAATGGTTCTCCTATCTATCACCAGGAATTAATTTTCTTGATGAATTGACTACTAAGTTCGTAAACCACTTCTCGTTCAATATAGAATAGGGCATCACCATTATAGACCCATACAAGATTAAACGGAGTCAAGGCGAATCATTTACCTCCTACCTACAAAGATGGAGGGATAAAGCTAGTAGGTTCAAGTGGCATATTCTTGACAAGGAATTGGTAGATATATTTGTTTCCAATGTCCAAGCATAAGTCAACTATCAACTTATTATGGTGTGTCCCGTAAACTTTGAAGAAATGATTGAAAAGGGACTACATATTGAGAGATATCTCATAGAAAGGGGAGTCATCAAGCTAAACAACTCCAAAGAAAGTCCTTCTATCTCAAATGATGGACCTAAGATTTGGTCCAAGAACAAAAATGTTACAAATGATGGAGTAGTTGATTCTAGAGTAGTATGGAATGTACAAAATCCCAATGTACCTCAAAACAAACCTCAAGTTGCACAAATGAGCTACGCTCCCAACAACATACAAAATAATCAACTCACCTATCCCCAAAACAATTAGGCAGTTAAGCAACAGACAAATTAGGGAGGGAAACAAAGGCAATATGATCAACCAAGAAGGAAGTTTACTGCATTAGGAGAACCACTCGAGATGATCATGTGTAAGCTAGTTCAACAAAATATCATCAAGGTCAATGATCGCCCAAACTATGAAGAGCCAAGTTTCAAAACACCTTGGTACAATGAGAAGTACTTATGCAAGTTCCATGAAATCAAAGGACGTACAATGAATAATTGCATGAGACTCAAGCACATAATACAAGACTTGATTAACAAGGGAGAAGTGGATATTTTACATCGTCCTAGAAACAAAGACCTCCAGATATACACAAATCCAATTCCAAATCATGCTAAGAAGAATGACTTGGGAAAAGACCAAGACTATCACAATGCTAGCTACACCTATGGGGACACAGTTCTAGGTACCCTCTCCCAAGCAAATGAAACTAGGGTCAATGTGTTAACAATATGAGGTAGGCACCCCGAATATAATGTAACTACTTGTTGAGGGAAGTCACAATACAAGGATCCCCACCTAAACCCACAACTGACTCATCTAATGAATATAGTATTATGGAATAGTTGAAGAAGACTCCCACTTTGTTCTCCATCCTAGAGCTACTAAAATTATCACCCACACATAGGGAAATATTAGAGAAAGCATTGGAAGCATTGGTCCCTAATGACCTTAATCTTGATCAGTTCCAATGCATGCTTGGAAAAATCACTACCAATCATCATTTAGTCTTTTTTGAGAAAGACCTTCCACATAATTCATTCCACAACCAAAACCTCTACATAGAGGTTGGTGTCCACAAACATATAGTCAAAAAGGTATTGATAGATAACGGTGCAAGTCTCAACAACTGTACCTTGAAAATTGTTAAATAGTTGGGGTATTATGATAATGTAATCAACAAGGGAAAAAGCATTACTATAAGGGCCTATGATGACCTCGAAAGGAATTAAAAAGGGACATCCAGACTACCGGTATAGATATGGCCAACAACAACATAAAAAAAATGTCAAGTACTTGACCTTGAGCTACCATATAACCTTCTTCTAGGACGCCCTTGGATTCATGCACTACGAGTGGTTCCTTCAACATTTCACCAGTGTCTAAATTTTCCTCACAAAGGAAAGGAGGTTACACTATATGCTAATCCTGAACCCTTTCATTTTTGTCAAAAATTGGAGGAGAAATATAATAAAATCTAGCATATACCCAACAATAACATATCATTTCACTCTTTCTCATATGTTGACCCTTCCACACTACCATCAACCTCAACTAAGACCACAACAATTGAGCAACCAAAACCTAAAACCAAGGTTCAAGTACTTGAAAAAGGTAATGGAAATTATCATTTCAATCAAGCATTTCACATTGGAATGCTTCCACCAACCCCCAAGGTTTATGGAGTATCTAATGAGATCAAATATGTTCAAACAGTAAAAATGATAGCCAAACCCACAATTTTTACCAAATGGGGAGATATGAAGGATGATGAGATATTTAAATAAGACTTGTTGTCCATGATCTACAAAGAAGACCAAAAGGAGCTAGAATAGCTACAACCCCTTCTAATTGATCCTAGCAGTAAAGGCTATCAATTAGCTAAACAAATGGGATACAATGGAATAGGTGGCCTTGGGCTACACAAACAAGGCAGATGGAAGCCCATCATAGTGGAACAGGGAAAGAAGAACATGGGACTAGGTTATGATTCAAAAGACATGGTTAGTCCAAATACTAGAAAAACCTCTTTTAAGAAACGAGTGCCTTCTACTAGAATTAAGACATTGGATACCTTCCACCTAACATGCAATGATTTACCCATTGAGGACTTATTTGAAAGCTTTAGTATTGATATAGTCCTTACCCAGCCTATCAAAACTATTCCTAATTATTATTATTATTCTAGAATAGACTCTAATGAGTATGAATGGGATTCTCCTTCCTTTGTTACCTCTAGGATGACGACCTAGAAACCTAAGGGAGAATGATACTAGATCCATATTGACCATTTTGACAACCTCTGTAAGCTTTGTAGATAATGATGATAGCTTACCCCTCTACTACCCACAGTTGATAGATTGGGACCAACAGCAACATACACCTATTCTATATCAATTCCAAAATGATGAAGAAATTGTAGAGTTTATGGGACTTAGAACTAATATACCAACATGAGATCATAAGGTAGGGTTCATCATGGAACTTGAATAGGAAGCATACTTCAGTGGCGAGATTGTGTCCTCTCGTCACAAAAGTGAGAAAGATAATATAAAAATCAAAATGAGATTCCCTAGAGAAAACCATAATGTGGCTCAATTAGATCTTGAAAAGAAGAAAATAAAGGATGAATTTGAAGGTGAAAACCTCTTTGAGGCACCTGAAGATGGAGGGTTCAATATCCCTATTTCTGAGTACCAAGAGAAGTTGACATTCCTAGTTGAATAAATAGAATCAATCAATGTTGGCACAGTAGAAGCACCCAAAATCACGTACCATGCAACATCACGTGATCCTAAAGAGAAAGTGAACTTCTCAGTGTTCATCAAGGAAAGGAAGATAAACTTCACATGGACACATACAAACATGCCAGGGTTGGATCTGACATTGGTTGTACACCACGTAGCTATATTTCTTGGAGCCAAACCTATCAAGCAAAAACTACAAAAAATGCATCCCTAGATAGCATTGTTGGTAAAAGTAGAACTAAAGAAGTTACTAGATATAGTCTTCATTAGACTAATTGATTATCCTGAATGGATATCAAATCTAGTACCAGTATCAAAGCCCATTGGGGGCATAAGAATCTTCATTGGTTTTCGAGACCTAAATAAAGCTTTCCCAAAGGATGACTTCCCTCTTCCAAGTATTGATGTGATCGTAGATCTAACAGTAAGACATGGGATGTTGTCATTGATGGATGGTTTCTCTAGATATAATCAAATAAAAATATCCCCTAATGATCAACATAAAACAACATTCACTTGTTCCTAGGGGACCTTTTATTGGAATGTCATGTCATTCTGCGTAAAAATGTAAGAGCAACCTATCAATGAGAAATGACCATAATCTTCCATGATATGTTGCATACAACTATGGAAGACTATGTGGATTCCATGCTATCAAAGTCCATCAAAAGAGAGGAACACTTGGTCAACCTTGAAAAAGTCTTTGATAGGGTAGAATAATATAACTTGAGACTCAACCCAAAAAAGTCTATTCAGAGTAACATCTGGAAAGCTACTAGGGTACATAGTATCAAGAAGGGGCATTGAATTAGATCCTGAAAAGGTAAAATCCATACAAGATATTCCTCCACCAAAGACATTAAAGCAACTGAGTAATTTACAAGGGAAATTACAATCCATCAAGAAATTCATCGTGCAACTAGCTGATAAGTGTCATCTGTTTACCCATATATTACACAAAGATATTGCAATTAAATGGGATGGAAGATGTGAACAAGCATTCCCAAAATTCAAAGAATACCTACTTAATCCTCTAGTCTTGATGTCGCCTATTCCAGACAGAAATTGTTAGAATTGGCTATGGCTGCCAAGATCTTGAGACCAAATGGAAAGCACAAAATAGAGAGATGAATATGACAAGAATAAAATATATTCTCATCAATATGATTCAATGATATGAGATGATTGTATGTACATAGGAGACCCCTTGATTATATAGCCAAGGTGAAAACATAGAAGGGCATAATATTATGACAAGTGTCATAGTCTTATGACATGAGACAACTATGAAAAGCTATCACTCCACCTAAAGTGGAAAAGTGATAATGTGATAATTACCACAAATGGTGGATCACCCATAAAAGGTGGAGAGGTAATCACATGATATGTCCATGAAAGGTGGAAGTGATAAAGTAATAACATGATAAGTCCACCAAAAGTGGAAATGCTCCAACTACCTCCTATGTGGTCCCTAAGTAAACTTAACTAAGGTGTAATCATGACCTAGGACAAGGTAAAACACACTTAATTACACCAAAAAAAATGATACTTTATGTCTACAATACAAGCAACATCGGGAGCCCTCCTAACATAGCTAGATGATAATAGCAAAGAAATAGACATCTAATACATTAGCCAAACATTGATGAGCTACGTGTTGAACTACTCACCCATAGAAATAGTGTGTGTCTCTATCATGTTTGTGACATAGGAGATGAGACACTATATCTTAAAAATACAAGTAAAGTTGATTTCAAAGATAGATCCATTGAAGTACCTATTAGAAAAAGTAACTCTAATAGGCAGGATTGCTAAATGGGTGATGATCTTGAGTGAGTTCAACATAAAATATGTGGATAGAAATGCCATAAAGGGATAGATCAAATTAGACCAACTAGATGAAGCACCAATGGAAGATCACAAGCCTCTTACAATAGAGTTCCTAGATGAAAGCATATTTCTAATAGTACAAACAAGCCATTGGACCTTATACTTTGATGGCTCCCACACTCAACATAGCTTTGGAGCAGGTATACTATTTTTCACACCACAAGGAGATAGTATACCTAAGGCATACAAAATTGCATTCCCATGCATAAATAATATCTCAGAGTATGAATCCCTAATCAAATGACTCAAGATGGCTATTGAATGGAGAATAAAAGAACTTTAGGTCTACGAAGACTCTCAGCTAGTAATCAGGCAGGTGAATGATGAGTATCAAAAAAAGATAAAAATTTGATGTCGTAAAAAGGATGGTGGATAGCTTCAAGGAATATTTTGTCACCATTACCCTTGAATAGATTCCTAGGATCAACAATAGAGCAACTGATGCTATGGAAACAATGAAGGCAAAAGAATGCGGATCTACTAACCCAACAGTGCGGAATACATTCCCTTAACACCTTAACTACAGGGGAGAGAAGAAAAAATGAAAAACTAACAATTTCAAAAACTTATAGAGATGCATACAACCATGGCAATGAGAAACCAGAAAGATAAGCAAACAAAGATGACACAATATTTACATGGGAAAACCCTTTCAGGTAAAAAAACCCACCACACAAAGTCAAATCAATTGTATTATAGTAATGAATTGATTACATACAATATCCAGACTTCTTTGTTCAGCTCACAATCACCCATAGGGTTTCAGATCCATTGTTACAATGTTTTCACAACATACAGTTTAAAAACCTCTTCAAGAACTCACGTCCTTCTATTCTTCAGCTCGAGACTTCAAACTTGCTTTGCAATTCATGACTCAAACTTGAGTTGTCTAACTTTTGAGAAATAACACATCTCTCATCCATATGTAACCGAATCAAAAGAGCAATGAAGTCCATCCTCAAATCACACATCTGGTTGGATCTGATAGATCTCCTACAACGAGCTGAATTTGCATTCAAAGCCATTACTCAAAACGGTTGAGCTTGCCACCCTTCGTTGACAAATGCAACTGCCACAATAGCTATCTTGGTATCCATCCAATCACTATTCAACTAGGTGCCACACATCCAAGACCCATCAGCAATTGCAACTGACAAAGCAACCAAAATGGTCAAACAGACATCGGGCATGACCAAGACTTCAAGTCATAAATAACACTGCCAGAGCCAGAGTCAGAATAGGAGTTGAAACAGGACTCCACCAAAAATACACACTGTCGAAGTCGGAGTCGGAGTTGGAATTGGAGTCAAAACATGACCCTACCAAAATTTCAGGTTCGGGAACCATTTCAGTTCCGCGTCCGCCCATAGCAAAGGGGAACTCATTGGAAATAGTTCTGACCGGGTAAAGTCAACCCAGGTTCAAACCAAGATGGGAACACAAAAGACTGGAGTTGGAGTCGGGGATGAAACAGGAACAAAAATAGGACTTTACCAAAAGTCCAAGATTAGGAACCAATCCGATTCCGGTTCCACCTCCGCCAACTGCAAGAAACAACAATCCAGAACTAGGACAAGGTGAAGGAAAACACCCTGAGGAGAATCCAAACATCCAGAAGAACCAGATCATAAAAAATAGGAGTCGGACCCAGAGTCAGAATAGAAACTGAAACAGGAACCTGGAAAATAGACATTGCCAGCTTCCAAAACTGGTTCTGCCTCTGCCAGACCTATGAAGCGAAGCAAGAAGAAATAGACAGTAGCAAGTGGAGTCAGAGTAGGAATGAGAACCAAAACCTAGAGGCAAATAGAACAATACCAAGTTCCATCCTAGTTCCACCTTCGCCAGAGACCCGAAACTTAGGCAAACAGAACAATGCCAAGTTCCATCTTGGTTCCGCCTCCGCTAGAACTTTGCAAACAACACAAAATCACTAAGACATGGAAATGAGGACTTCAAGCTGGAAGTTGAGACATAATTTCTCAACAATCTCCCACTTGGTGAACACTTCTAGCTTCCTCAAAACATCAAACCTTACTGTCTATCATAGGCCCCAAGGCCCATCGATTCTGTGCACCATCTGAACTTATCTATGCTAACCGGCTTTGTCAAGGCATCTGCAACATTCTTCAAGGTGTCAACCTTATCCATACTGACCTTTCCATCTTCAACCATATCCCTCACAAAGTGATATTGCACATCTATGTGCTTGGTCCTGGCATGGAAGGTCGGATTCTTTGCCAAACAAATGGCACTTTGACTGTCACAGCAGATTGAAATCTGCTCAGCATTAAATCCAATGTCTAAACACAAATGCCTCAGCCACACTGCCTCCTTGCAAGCATGAGTTTTTTCCATGTACTCGGCCTCTGTCATGGATAAAGCAACTATAGCTTGTCGCTTGCTCATCCAACTGATTGCTCCACCATTAAGCATGAAAGTGTATCCGCTGGTGGATCTTCTACTGTCAATGTCCCCTGCCCAATCAGAATCAACATATCCCTGAATGCAAAGAGCCCTTTGTGATGCAACCATACTACCATGGTAACACAAAGCATAATCTGAAGTACCCTTCAAATACCTGAACACTCTCTTTACAACATCCCAATGTGATCTCCCTGGATTTTCCATGAAACAGCTTAGAACTCCCACTGCTTGGGCAATGTCTGGTCTTGTGCAAACCATAGCATACATAAAACTGCCTACTGCACTTGCATAAGGCACACTGGTCATGTCCTCCATCTTAGTAGCAAACTTTGGACAGTCTTCAACAGATAGTTTCAATCCTTGCATGATTGGAACAACTAGCTGTTTGCAATCAGTCATGCTAAACCTCTCTAGAACGGTTTTCACATACTTACTCTAACTGAGCCAAAGCTTTCTGCTTGTTCTATCCCTGGTTATCTCCATTCCAAGAATGTACCTTGCTGCTCCAAGATCTTTCATTTTGAACTTAGTAGACAATTGAGTTTTAAGATCAGAAATCATAGCCTTGCTATTACCAATGAATAACATGTCATTCACATACAGAGTAATAACAAGCACATGATCATTCTCACATTTATAATAAATGCAATGATTATATTTTGATCTAACAAACCCAATTGACAACACAAATGTGTCAAATTTCTGGTACCACATTCTAGGAGTTTGCTTTAGACCATAGAGAGATTTATTTAACTTGCAAACCAGATTTTGTTTACCTTTTTCAACAAAATTTTCAAGCTGGGACATTTAGATTTCTTCTTCCAGCTCACCATGGAGAAATTTGGTCTTCACATCCATCTGCACAATTTCATAGTCATACACAGCTGCCAATGACAACAAAAATCTGATGGATGTCAGTTTTGTTACAGGGGAAAAGATCTCTCCATAATCAATTCCCTCAACTTGGAAAAAACCTTTTGCAACCAATCGTGCCTTATACTTATCCACACTACCATCAAGACCTGTCTTCCTTTTGAATATCCACTTGCAGCCAATAGGCTTTCACCCTTTAGGTAGTGGTACCAACTTCCAGGTATCTTTCTTTTTCAAGGAATCCATGTCCTCATTCATGGCTTCCAGCCAAGACTTTGAATCAGCCATGCTGATTGCTTCTTTCACAGTTCTAAGCTCATCAGTGCTGGTAATTAAGGCATAAGCACAATTTGAATCTAACATAGAGAAACCATACCTTTCTGGTTGCCTTCTTTCTCGTGTAGATCTCCTTAGAGGCTGAGGTTGTTCTTCATCATCAGAACTTCCAGAGCTGCTTGAGCTCTCCTCAATCTTAGGTACACCATGCAGCTCTTCCCTTTCTGGAGTTTGGGGAATCTCAACTGCATACTTCTCCTTATCACTCTGATTTGTCTCAGGCTGTTGATCACTTACTAGAGGTTTCAGCTCACGAAATATCACGCTTTTGCTATACAAAACCTTCTTAGTAACAGGGTTCCAAAGCTTGTATCACCAACTCCATAGCCAATGAGAATACATTTCACAACCTTGTTATCCAGCTTTGATCTCTTTTCATTTGGCACATGAACATATGCCTCACAGCCAAATACCCGAACATGCCTTAATGAGGGTTTCTTACCTGACCATGCTTCCAAAGGTGTCTTATCAACAAGCGCTAAACAAGGAGATCTATTAAATTAATAACATGTTGTAGCAATAGCCTCAGCCCAAAACTTCTGCTCCAGACCAGCACCACTCAGCATATTCCTTGCCTTTTCCATCAGTATCCTGTTCAACCTTTCAACAACTCCATTTTGCTGTGAAGTGTAGGGGGTTGTCTTATGCCTTTTAATTCCATGATCAGTGCAATACCTTTCAAAATCTGCAGAACAAAACTCACCTCCATTTTCTATCCTTAAACACTTTATTTTCCTTCCAGTCTGATTTTCAACCAAAGATTTGAACTCTTTAAACCGAATGAACACTTCTGATTTACTTTTAAGAAAGTATACAAATGCCCTTCTTGAACAGTCATCAATAAAAGAAACATAATATCTAGACTTCGATAACGAAGGAACATTAACTAGACCAAACACATTAGAATGAACATAATCCAGTATACCAGAAGATTTGTGAGGACTAGAGGAGAAAGAAACACGGTGTTGCTTTCCATAGATACAATGTTCACAGAAATTGAACTCAAGGTTACAATCATAAATCCCTTCTACAAGGTTTTTGTTCTTCAAGGTTTTTAAACCTTTCTCATCAATGTGACCAAGTCTATGATACCATAACATAGTCTTCTCTACTGGGAGTTTTACCTCCAAAGCATTTTCAGATAGTGAAGAGTCTTCATCTTTCTCTATAGGTGCATAAATACATGACTTTATAGAGACACTGTTGCAAAGAACAGGTCATGCATCTAGCTTGTACAGAGTTCTAGTACGAACACCCTTAGCTAGCACCATTGCACCTCTAGCCATTTTGCATCCCTTACTAGAAAAAGAAACTTCTACACCAGCATTATTTAACGTACTAATAGAAAGAAGATTTTGAGCCAAACCTGGGATGTGAAGAACACCACCAATTCCTTTGACTCTCCCGTCAGGAAACTAAATTCTGACCCTTCCTCTGCCAACAATCTCCAGCGTTGAATCACTTGCCAAGTATACCTTTCCACCATCATACTTCTCATACTTTGAGAACCAATCTCTATTGGATGTCATGTGAAAAGAGGCACCTGAATCAACTAAGCAAACATCATCTGGTGCTTGAGTTGTCAAGGCTACTGCAATGAAGGCATCTGCATCACTTTGAGAAGATTCGTTATCAGAAGCATTCTTCTTCTTCTTCTCCTTGCAGTCCTTCTTGATATGACCAGGTTTCACACAGTTCCAGCACTTTACCTTGAACTTTTTACCAGGAGACTTTGATCTCCTTTTAGACTTGGATTTTGAATTGTTGTCTTTCTTCGTGCCTTTCTCCTTTTTTCTACCTTGAACAGAAAGAGCATCTTTGGCCATCTCAGAAGATTTCCTTCGCATTTCTTCAGACGGAAGCAAAGCAACCACATCATCAGTCTTGAAAGCAGTGGTTGTGCTTCCAATAGCCATCACAAGATGATCCCAACTATCAGGTAATGAACACAATAGGAGCATGCAACAATCCTCCTCCTCAATTTTTACACCTATAGATGCCAGCTGAGTAACACTCATATTAAATGAGTTCAAATGATCTGCAATAGATGCACCTTCATCCATCTTCAAGGAGTACAACTTCTTTCTCAGGAATAACTTGTTTACCAGAGATTTTGCTTGGTAAATATCACCAAGCTTCTCCCACAAAGCAGCTACAAACGTCTCCTCATGAACATTCAAGAGCACATAATCGGCTAGACTCAATCTTATCAATCCTCTTGCTTTTCTATCAGCAAGATCCCAAGCTTCTTGGGTCATAGTTTATGGCTTAGTTCTAGACACTACAATCCAGAGGTCTCTATCCACAAGCAAGTCTTCTATCTTGAGTTTCCATAACTCAAAGTTGCTACCATTAAACTTCTCAATATCTATCCTACCAGATGTACTCACCATCTCACAACAGAAACAAGTTTAACAATGCAAGTCTCCCAATGAAACAGTATTAGTGCAAAAAACTAATTTTCCCTAGCAAGGATAACACAAACTGGCCAAGCTCTGATACCACTTTGAAGGGAAAAGAATGCGGATCTACTGACCCAACAGTGCAGAATACATTCCCTTAACACCTTTACTACAGGGGAGAGAAGCAAAAATGAAAAACTAACAGTTTCAAAAACTTATAGAGATGCATACAACCATGGCAATGAGAAACCAAAAAGATAAGCAAACAAAGATGACACAGTATTTACATGGGAAAACCCTTTCAGGTAAAAAAACCCACCACACGAAGTCAAATCAATTGTATTACAGTAATGAATCGATTACATACAATATCCAAACTTCTTTGTTCAGCTCACAATCACCCAGAGGGTTTCAGATCCACTGTTACAATGTTTTCACAACATATAGTTCAAAACCCTCTTCAAGAACTCACGTCCTTCTGTTCTTCAGCTCGCGACTTCAAACTTGCTCTGCAATTCATGACTCAAACTTGAGTTGTCTAACTTATGAGAAATAACACATCTCTCATCCATATGTAACCGACTCAGAAGAGTAATGAAGTCCATCCTCAAATCATGCATTTGGTCAGATCTGACAAATCTCCTACAATGAGCCAAATTTGCATTCAAAGCCATTACTCAAAATGGTTGAGCTCGCCACCCTTCATTGACAAATGCAACTGCCACAATAACTATCTTGGTATCCATCCAATCACTATTCAACCAGGTGCCACGCATCCAAGACCCATCAGCAATCACAACTGACAGAGCAACCAAAATGGTCAAACAGACATTGGGCGCGACCAAGACTTCAAGTCATAAATAACACTGCCGGAGCCAAAGTTGGAACAGGAGTCGAAACAAGACTCCACCGAAAATGCACATTGCCGAAGTCAGAGTCGGAACCAGAGTCAAAACATGACCCTACCGAAATTTTAGGTTCAGGAACCATTTCGGTTCCGCATCCACCCACGACAAAGGGGAACTCATCCTAAATAGTTCTGACTGGGTAAAGTCAACCCGAGGTCAAACCAAGATGGGAACACAAAAAATCAGAGTCGGAGTCAGGGACGGAACAGGAACAAAAATAGGACTTTACCAAAATTCCAAGATCAAGAACGAATCCGGTTCTGGTTCCGTCTCCGCCAACTACAAGAAACAATAATCCAGAACCAGGACAAGGCGGAGGAAAACACCCCGAGGAGAATCCAAACATCTAGAAGAACCGGATCACAAAAAATAGGAGTTGGACCCGGAGTCAAAACAAAAACTGAAACAGGAACCTGGCAAATGGACATTGCCAACTTCCAAAACTGGTTCTGCCTCCGCTAGACCTGCGAATCGAAGCGAGAAGAAATAAACGGTAGGAAGTGGAGTCGGAGCAGGAACAAGAACTGAAACCTGGAACTTAGGTAAAAACAGAACAATGCCAAGTTCCATCTCAGTTCCACCTCTGCCAGAGACCTAGAACTTAGGAAAATAGAACAATGCCAAGTTCCATTCTGGTTCCGCCTCCGCCAGAACTTTGCAAACAACACAAAATCACCAAGGCATGAAAATGAGGACTTCAAGCTGGAAGTTGAGACATAATTTCTCAATAAACAATAGGTTCACTTCTTGATATTCCGCAAAACATTCCTAAGTATGAATTCCTGGTGGAGCAATTACTCATACCAGCGTTCAATATCTTAAAATTACAACTAGTGTGTGTTGTTTTTGGTCCTAATTCACCATGCTACCAAGAAAAATTTGATTACATCCAACATGGTATCATACCACTTGACTTGAAAACAACCCAAAAGAAGACCTTTACCTGTAGGACTTCCCGATTCATGATTCTAGGAGACACCTTGTACTGCAGAAATTAAGATGGTATGTTACTCCGATGTCTTAACACAAAAGAAGCACTAAATATATTACAAGAGGTACATAATGGTGTTTGTGGGTCCCACTCTAGTGGACCTAGCCTAGTACAAAAGTTTCTAAGAATAGGGTACTATTGGCCCTCCATGGAACAAGAGTGTATTCAATATTCTCGAAAATGCCATCAATGTCAACAACATAATGACCTTGTTCACGCACCAACACAAGAATTGAGACCTATCACCACACCATGGAATTTTTCTCAATGGGGATTAGACTGGTAGGAAATATTTCTCCTACTTCCTCTAATAGGCATAAGTTTATTGTTACAACAATTGAATATTTCACCAAATGGATAGAAGTAATTCCATTGACCTACATCGCCAAAAAAATAGATATCCAAGTTCAATCTAAATTAATTGATTTGTAGGTATGGAATTCCACAAACCATCATAATGGACAATGTAACTTCATTAAAGAACCAATATTTCCAGGAACTTTGTTCCAAGTTCTCTATCCAACATAGATTCTCCATGCCCTACTACCCCCAAGGAAATGGTCAGGTCGAAGCATCTAATAAAACCATCCTAGAAATACTAAAGAAGACTGTTAATGGCATTAGCCATGATTGGATTTTAAAACTGAATCCGACCCTATGGGATTATCAAACCAGTATTCAAACACCTATAGGTGCCACACCTTTCTCCTTGGTCTATGGATCAAAAGATATTTTACCTATCAAAGTTGAAATCCCCTCATTACGAATATCACTAAAAGGAATGGTTAGCAATGAAGAGTATTAGGTATCCAAGTTAAATGAGTTTGAAATCCTAGATGAAAGGAATTTGAGCACGTTAAACCATCTTCAAGTTTATTAGAATCATCTCAAACGAAGTTATAATAAAAAGATGAAAAACAAATTTTCTTAGGTTGGTGACTTGTTACTCAAAGAGAATTAGAAGGTACAATTGAATCAAGATGGAAAAGGTAAGTTTGAACTCAATTGGCTAGGTCCATTCATCGTCATGACAAGTTATGGTTTAGGGGCTTATCAATTAGCTACTCTTGAAGGGGAATCTTTAGCCGAAATGCTGAAAAACAACCATCTCAAGAATTTATATACTTGAAACATGTTAGAATACCCCAGGAAAAAGGGTAAAAATCAACAAAAAAAAAAAAAGAAAAAAAGGAAAAAAAATCAAAAAGCAAGAAAAATAGGAAAGAGAAATAAAATGTTCTTTAAGTGAAAACCACCTTGTGGCATTTCTAGAATAGGTACCATAGTGAAAACCCAACAAAAAGGTGCTATGTTTGAATTAGACTTGCATCATTATCTATTGATTCTATCTAAATCATCCACCCATTCGTCCCATAATAAAATAGGTGTCCAACCATGGCTTGATGATTGATCCAGTATTGAACCTTGTTGCACCATCAATGTTAATCTCTCCTAGAGAAAGTAGTCTTTTCATGAACTAGGGGTAACTTCTCGAAATAGGTAGCAGATTAGATCCTTGTGCGTCCCATCATAGTCAAAAACTATCAAAATAAAAAACATCAAGAAAACAACAAAATCAAAACAAAGTTCTAAAACATCAAAATTCCAAAAACATGTTATTCTTTCGAGTCAACACCTGTTGAACTACGTGGTCTCTGCATGTACAACATAGGAAAGGATTATTAGCCCCCAAGGCCTTGGGTCACTCCCCTTAGTTATCTATCATGCTTTCTTTCAACTTAGTCAAAAAAATTCAAAATCCAAAAACATTTGCAAACAAAAAATACCAAAAACATGTTCATGCAAACCAAGCAAACTACAAGCCTTTGCATGTAAAATTTAGGCAAGGATTATCTTTGATGAGCCCCCAAGGCCCTAGGTTTTCCCCCTAGAAACAACAAAAATAACATCATAAAAATAGAAAAACAAAAAATGTCCTAACTCCATCATCACAATCCGTAATAAAATTTTCATCCATAATAAACAAATCATCATCTTCAACATTTGACAAAATGGACAAAAAAATAGAGCCAACATTAAAAGCTATAACTTTCAAGAAAAATATCATAAAGATTTGATCACAAACAAATGAAAACAATGAAAAATTATTAACTACCTATCTTTTTAAAATTCAACAACATTCTTGAGATATGCCTTAATAGATTCTTTCTACAATAGACATGATCAACAATAGATAATAGCCTCAAACCTCAAAACAATATGGCAAGTGATGCTGCAACATTGTTTTATCTTTTTATAATATTATCTTTATGATTTATTTTATTGACTCATTCCCAAGATCTCTCAAGGATGTCCATAAGGATTTAGAGAAGAAGGAATGGGGGAAATTGAGCGTTATTTCAGTTTTCTATTTGTAAGATATTTTCGTGATACTACCACGATGAATACTTGATTTATTGAGTGCATGGAATTTTTTTTGAGACAATTCATGTAGTAGTTACATATTAGGTATTTAATACCTCTCTATATAACTCATCTGAATTTTTTAACACAACCTAGTCATATATTTTAAACAAAGTTTATGTATGTCTGGTATGAGCAAGAATATTCTTTATATGTCAATTCAAATTTCACACAATGGACACAAAGTCACCTTGGTTATTAATACCCTCGTGCATAGTTTTTTTTTTCTACATAAAAAAGGATTGTTAAATATGAGAAGTCTCTATGCGAAGCACAATCAACACTCATCAATTAACTAACAACATTAAATTTCTATCTATCATCCAACATTTCTTCTAATAACAGTTCCATCCTACATCACAATATCATCAATACATATTGTAGATACCTAAATTTGAACACTTTCATATGGTCATAATCCCATCATTTATTTGTCTAATCCATCTATATTAATTAAATGACACATCTGGAAAAAATCTAATTGTCAACACCTTACGTCCTCTAGTTAAAACCCTTGAACTTGGTTTCAAATCAATCCTATCATATCCTCTGATCCTATCCCAATCTAAGCTCCAATCTAGTTCTAATATGAGCTTTAATCCCATCAACCTAATTTGAGCTAAGCTTAACCTGAATCCCAACTTGAGCTTTAGTCCACCTATATCCTCTTCCAATCCATCATCTATTCTTTCCTACTAATCTATATCCATCATGAATCCTTATCCCCCTCTCACATGACGAATAATAGAAGTCAATGGGAATCCTAACTACGTTGATGAGGATAACAAAAGTCTTGTTGATCACGAAGAGTGTAATATAGATCCCCTTGATGCTATCATTGCTAGCAAGATTTTTCCAATCGCCCCTCAAAATCCAACTACTCCTCTGAACTATCCCACCATGCCTTCATCCCTATCTAATAATAGTCCTTATGCTACCCTTGACAAGGGATATCCAACATCCTCACCATTGAAATATTCATCATGTCCTCCCTCTCAACCTCTATCCTACCCAACATCCATATCCTCCTATCCTTACCATCATCAACAATCCCAATACCTCTACCTTAATCCCACATCCCAATCTTCCCATCCTAATCGAACACCCACACCTTCCTATCATAATCCACCATCCCAATATTCCTCTTATCCTAATCCACCATCTCAATCTTCCTATCCTAATCCATCATCCATATCCTTCTATGCCAACCTTCCATACGTGTCTTCCTATGGTAATCCACCACCTCAATCTTCCTATTCTAATCCAAAATCCACACCTTCCTATCACAATCCCCCATCCCAATATACTTACCTTAATTCCACATCTTTCCATCCTAATCCTCCATCCATGCCTTCCTACGAGAATCTGCCACCCAGATATCCCCATCCTAATCCATCACCTACATCTTCCTACTATTATCCATCACCCCAATCTTCTCATCCTAATCTATCATCCATATCTTCCTACTACTACCCACCATCCCAATCTTCCCAACCTAATCTAGCATCCGCATCCTCCTATCTTAGTTCATTATCCCCATCCTCTTACGTCTCTCCCCCTTTACCACATTATATCTTAATCCTTCCTCTACTCCTAATCCACCAATCCCTAACCCTAGTCCTCCATCTCCCCCTACTCCTCCATCTAGTCCCATTCACTCATCTAATCCTAATTCACCAATCCCAAATCCTAGTCCTCCACCTACTAGTCCCCCATCCATTCCCATCCACTCATCTAATCCTAATCCACCCCACCTGAACCTATAATGCCCAAATATCTCCTTCCAAATGTCATCCAAGGACTAATGACAAAAGAGACATCCCCAAGTCCACATCTAGATGTTGAGGAACCACACTCTCCCACTCTATCATGTTCGGTCACTAGTGATGAGGCCCTTCTCCATCTTACACCTATCACTCCCATTATCATTCCTAACACCATCCAAATGGTTGAGCCTGTCACACCCATTAAGCCCATTGAATCCCCATCTTCTACTACTAGATCCACCCAATCCATTAGAGACATCCAATCCACTCCTCCTAGTCCTCATATTACCAAATTCCAATCCCATGACTTTCATGAATCCTCCATCCTCCCATCTCCCCCACCTAAGGAGTCCCTCCAACAATCCTTCGCCATCGTGCCTCCCACACAAGAAGAGTCATGCCAAGAGCTTAATCCAAATCATATAACCATAGATCCTGCAACCTCATCTACTCCATCTCAAGAGCATATCCTTCCATCCATTCCATCTCATAGTCCCTCTCCTCATCTGAATCCTTATCCTACCATCTTGTTTACCCCATCTCAAGATCACACTAGCTCATCCGCTCCATCCCATGATACCCTTTGCACTCAAGATCCAATAACCCCATCTCATGAGCCCTTATCACCCATTGCCACAAATTCGGATCTTGTCATACCATCTAATCCCTCTCTCGATCCATTATCACTCATTCCTCCTGATGCTACTATCCCCTCGTATCCATCGCATGATCCTCCATCACTGCCTAGCATTGTCATCCCAATGCCACCCTTATATCACCTTGGTAACATTATCTGCATCCATGGTGGTCTTCTTGTGGAAGAAAAACAAAGTATATGCACCACCCTTCTTCCTTAAACTGCTAATGCACTTGCATCATGCTTCCAAAAGAATAAGCATCCCACCATAGATCACATGCTCAAGAACATGAAATATCAAGGCAAAGGTTTAGGCCTTCATGAACAAGGTATGTTAGAGACCATTTAGGTCAAAGAACATCTAGGTGCACACGGTCTTGGATATATCTCCCAAGAATCACAATCCAATTTTTTTGTTACAACCTCCATGCATCCTAAACGATCCACTTCTAAAGGAATGAGAGGCACTTCCCACCGTTCCACCAAATCATTTGTCGCCATTCCCCCTCCTCCATCGTATTACCGAAAACCAACCATCCATCTTCCTCCTTCATCCTCTAAATCCATTTTGGGTCCTTATGTCCCTCCACCAACCTTCATACATCCTCCATATACATAGTCGATTTTGGGTCCTTATATCCCAAATCCACCTCCTCCATCTCATCCCCTCATCCATACACTATCATATTCCTTATCCTCCCCATCTACTTTTTTGATCCCTTCCTATTATCTACATCCATCTACCTTCATCACCCACCCATATCTCCTATCTATGTCCATCTCACTCCCTTATCCACCCATCCTTCTATCCCTCTTGCCTCATCATGCATGACACATCTAGAGTGGGGGAATCTCCTTATTTTTGATAGAATCCTTGGAGATATCATCCATCCATCCCTCCAAGTAATCCTTTCCATCTCCCCATCCTGCCCATCCATATCTCCCTATCCATTTATCTATCCAGTAATCTATTCCATCTACCACATCCTTATCTTCTTATACTCCCATCCACTAGTCCTTTTCCATCCTTTCATCCTCATCTCCCCATCCTTCTCATCCTTATCTCCCCATCCATTTATCCATCCAGTAATCCATTCTATCTTCCCAAATCCTTATCCCTCTATCCATCCATCCTAACATCTTTCTATTTCCTCATCTTTATCAATCCATCCATTTCCTTCTATCTTTCCTTCCATCTCCTAATCCCTTGTCATTAGCACATAGCTATAGGCTAAGCTTCATGAAATCCAATGCCATGCTATCTCACTATCATCACTCTTATCTATTCCTAATATCTAACCATTTTTCATCTCTCATGTCTCCATCATCTCATCCTCCCACTTCATCTTTTGATGATTTGGATACATATCCCATCCCTGAGCTTCCCATAACCCACATCCAACATATCGCCCATCCCATCCACATGGCCTATCCTGGTTCATCCTATCAGCTCCCTTAGTGTATCTCCTTATCATGGTCATCTCATTATCCGTTATCCATTGTCTATCGTTTGTCTTGAGTCGAACTATGTTGCCCCTGTGCTTTCACATAGCAAGGTTGATCATTTGATCTGCCCCCAGGGTTCTGTCTTTTATCTATCTTGTCCTCTTCCATCATCTATCTTTGGCCTTCTATCAAACTATGTTTCCCTTGCGCTTTTACGTAGGCAAGGCTAAATCATTTCGTTCGCCCCCAGGGCATTTGTCCATATGGTCTTTTTCATCTATCGAGGTCTCCATTTTCCTCTTTCCACTTTTATCCATGGTCTTTTATCAAACTACAAGGGCTCTACACTCTCACATAGGCAAGGCTAATCTTTGATCAACCCTTGAGCCCCTAGGTCTTTAGGGTTTTGTTGTCTTGTATCTTGTCATCCTGTCATCCTATCGTCTTGTCATGTCATTACGTATGTCCCTATCCTAGCTGGTGCTTACAAACAAAGGTCATTATTATCCCGAGATTCAATCGGTTTTAGATATCTTGCGTCATTTTGATCAACCAATCTATCCTCCATCTTTGGTCTCAGTAGGATGTATCCTTCCTAACATACCGCATCTCTCCCATCCATCATTTTGATCCTATGGAAAAGGACGTTTGAAATTTGATTATGCTCTTTTGATGCTTTTGACATTTTGTTTATCATTTGAGCTCCCTATCATCACTTGTCAAGGCCACCATGATCTATCATATTATGGTGTGTTTTGACTGGTTAACATAGGGGCATATCTTGATTTTTCTTTTGTTTTTTGTCTTCTTGGTTACCCCATGTAGTACCCACCAAGACCCCTGAGGTCTTGTGTTATGTTGGGGCATCCTCTTGTGCTTGTGGTTATCCCAATACCTGGCCCGACCGAAGTCATCGTGACTTTGGGGTGTAGACCTAGAATAAATGGAAAATCTGCATAGATAGATGTGTTAAATCTAATCTAACAAAAATTAATCTAAATCAAACAACTAACAACGAGTAAAAAATGAACAAAAAAATTAAAAATATAACTAGAACAGTCTCACCAAATATGCGTCCACTCCTTTGAATTATCTTGATTGTCCTTCTCCATTTTGCTATCTCAGTATTCTTGCCCTCATATTTTCAGTATTGATGCAAGCATAACCTAGATGTATTGTCTCAGCAAACTATCAAAGATAATAGGTTCTTCTAAAAAGTATCGATTTCAGGAGGAGGAATAATGATAATGATAGGTCATTTTATATATTTTGTATTTTCAAATGATCGGCTTAGATTCGAAATAGAGATCAACGATCAAGATTGATGAATTCCATGCGATGTGAGTTATGTGTTAGTTAGAACGTGAGTTGGGAAATTTTGTAGGATAAAGATTAAATTAGAACAATAACTTAATCTTGTGTCAAGACTATTCAAAAATAGAAAGAACATGAGTTCCAGATTAAATAATCAATTTAATCTTCAGTTGAGAGTCTTCAAAAATAGAAGAAATAGACTTTGAAAGAAAAAGACAAAGTTAGAACTCAAAGAATAATCCGTTCGAATGTATACATGAATTAATTAATTAAATAAAGATATTTAATTAATAAACACATTCATGCATATGAGTTAGAACTAGTTAACTGACTGGTTGTGATAGAGAATCTCCTCGCAGAGATGATCAAATACTGAATCCAGAGATAACTGGTGGATTTAAAATAGACCTCGAGTCAGAGGGTGAGTGAATAGTTAGATAACTGGATGATAGAAGAATGTGATAGAAACAATTAATTATGAATTAAATGTTAATTTAATTCAACATTCGAAATTGAAATTAATTAATTAAATAAATACTGTAATTTATTTAATTGACTGTTTGAAAAGGATTAATTGAATAATTAAATAGTAAATATTTAATTATAGTTGAAATATGACAAAGGGGTAATTAAATAATAAATTATTTTAATTAAGAAGGAGAATTAATTAGTTAGCGACATAATTAAATAAATATGATTTATTTAATTAATCAAAGTTGAATAAGGGGCCATAATGAATTAATTAAATAATTAAAAGGTTATTTAATTAATAGAGGAAATATGTGTTTAGAAAGGTAATTAAATAATAAACATTATTTAATCATGACCATGGATAATAGAAAATTATGTTGAAAGTGGTGCTCGCAGGCCTAGACCAATTTTCGGCGTCTACAATTTTCCCCTCTTTGATACAATGTCGTTTCGGCATTGTGTCAAAGAAAATATGCCCCGATCATGCCCCAATATGAAATAGGTTAGGGTATGCCCCCTCGGGAAAATTGACAAATTTTTGAAAAAAACCAGGAAATATTCCTGATAAGTCAATTTGATGGTCAAAAATGCTATGGAGTTGACAAAATTGAATTTGGAAGTGTTATGGACGTGTATGGGTAAATAGAAGTTGGAAGTTTATGCGGCCAATAGACAAGGTCAGAAGAAATGCCACCCAAACCCTAGGTGTAAATAGAAATTAGGTTGAAAAACAATTCATTTGCTCCTAGAAGAGTTGAAGAATTGAGAAGTTTGCTCTGAGTATTGGATGAAGATGTCTCCAGTTCCCTATGTTGCACATCGTGGATATCGGATCCGGACATTCAGACGGCCAGCCGGTGCAGAACCCCCGGTATGTACCATAAAAAGAGCTTTTGAATTTTGATTTTGCATGTAGTTTTAGGCACTTAAAAATTATTTTGCACATGCGGTCTTTCAAGTTCAATGCATATGCATTTGTGCGCAAAGCATTTGCTTGCGGAACGACGCATTTGCAAAAAGACATTTAGGCTAATTTAGATCATTTAGGAATTAGTCGCATATGAGAATAAATGCACCGCTTTTGAATTTATGCATCGCATTTGTGTTTTAGTTAGGCACATGTAGAATAGTGAAACGTAAGTGATATAATGAAATGCATATGCATATAGGTAGGCAGAATGAATGTGCACCGCATATGAATTGAATGACACATTTGCTTATCTGTTAAAATGAATTGATTTGTGCAATGCATATGAAATGTGTGACGCAAATGCTTTGGTCTGCAACACATTTGTAGAAATGCACCGCATGTGCTATAGTGAGCCGCATTTGGTTGGTAAAATTTTTTGATAAAAACTTAAAAAAAAAATTGACATTTGACATCATGGTTGAAATGCACTATACAGTTATTTTAGATCCCATTTATACCCGGGAGACATGAATCGATACTTTCAAGCTGAGAGCTTGATTGGTCAGTGCAAAGACATGATTACTTTGGAGACTCAGACTTCATCATGTGTTGACTATGCCCACGATTCAGACAATTAGAGGTATGCTTACCGCTTTGTGCGAGCGATGGCATTCTGAGACTTCATCATTTCATTTGCCAATTGGGGAGGCGATAGTTACATTAGAGGATGTTTATAGGATTTTGAGACTACCTATTAGAGGAGAGATGGTTATGTATGACACACAATGCAGGTACAATGAGCTGACTAGATTTTATGTTGTTGACAACATTAGGAGATTAGGGATAGAGCACTATGAGATCAGATGGTTGGTTCTGGCTGACAGGTACGAGAGGATTGATTGTATTTTATGTACATTGATTGGAGGGATAGTTCTTCATGACTGGCGGGGTCATGGATTTCCTATCGGGTTGGGAGAGATGCTTGTCAGGATGTTAGAGAGAGAGGTTGTGTATGCCTGGGGTCCTTGCCTATTAGGCATGTTGTACTTTCACTTACATGATATAGTGTACCGAGATGCATAGTCTATGAGTTGCGGTACCACTCTTCTCATGGTTTGGGCATGGGAGCGTATTGTCGTATTTCATCCTCCTATTACTGTAGAGCAAGAGGCTAGATCTCTGTATGTTTTCTAGTATACAAGAATCATTACTCAGAGTCATGTAGGAGACACAGGCTACTGGAGACATGCACTGGACACACTGGTTCAGTTCACGTGGAGGCCATACATGGATTACAAGAGATGGTCAGATGAGGATGGGAATTTGACCTACTGTAGGTAGACACACTATTTGATTGGTAGGACTATTTCAAGCGTACACATCATTGAGAGACACCTTCCTGATTAGGTTTTGAGATAGTTTGGGGAGGTTCAGGATGAGCCTAGAGGTAGAGAAAAGTTTTATCGATCTTCTAGAGAGGTTCCACACTGGGGGACTATGATACTAGTGGCTACTGCAGAGGCAGATATTCAAGTGTTACAACCTTTACATTGGGGATGGAGAGGCAGAGTAGCAGATCTAGGGTCTATGGCTGCTTATGACACCTGGTGGGCAGAGCATCATCCTGTTTTGTATACAGATCCAGATCAGCCAACACCAGTAGAGAGATGAGGTATAGGGCCAAGAGGGTGGCATAGAGGTAGAGGTGGTGGTAGGGGTGGTGGTGATGATGGAAGAGGTGGCGGTGGCAGATGAGGACAATGGGGACAAAGAGGTGGTCAAGTGGGTGGATTATCACCTATCTGAGAGGTAGAGGTAGAGGATGTACCGATGTTGGACCTCAGAGGTGGAGAAGAGGCACAGGTTGGAGATGAAAATGCTACCGAGGAGGCATTAGTAGAGGACCTTGTAGAGGAGGAGGAGGCTGATGTGGATATTGATCCTCTTGGTATTCTGGTAGATTATGGGGAGGATGATGTTAAGGAGGAGATACCTATGGAGGAGCAGGAGAGAGAGAGCTTCGGGATCAGATTTTAGAGGGACAATAGGATGATGAGGCTCCTAGGGATAGTGACAGGGAGGCATTGGAGGAGAGGCTGAGAGTGGTTACAACAGAGCTGGATGCCTTGCAGATAGAGAGAGATAGTGCTTTTATAGAGAGAGGCAGTGCTTTTATGGAGAGGGACCAAGTAGTAGCCCAAAGATAGGAGATATAGCAGTAGTTCACAGAGGTTAGATGCCTTTGCAATGGTAATTCATTTGATGGTATGGTTCATGAGCTAGTCAGATTAGTAGAGAGGGTGACATATTATAGAGATTTGTATGAGTCAGTGGTGCCAGCAGAGAGACAAGATCCTAGATTTTTAGGGGTTCGCAGTGACAAATAACAGAGCAGGAGTCAGACTAGGACTCAGAGCATAGAGGGTGTGGTAGGACCACCAAGATCAAGTCTGTATGATAGGCCTTGCACCTCATAGAGAGTACCTCTGAGGTAGTTTCCTCCACCTTCACCATGTGATAGTAGCGGTAGTGGGACACATTAACACTGTTATAAATGTAGACACTATATTTTGATCAGAGAGAGCCTATGAGCTCATTTTTGTTTATGGATACATTCTAACATTGTACTATGACACGTTATTTTGAGAAATATATATATGATTTTTGGAAGCTTCTATATGATATGCAGTTCTATTTTATGGTGATGTATTTTTTTCTATATGATTATGTTTCCTAGATGATGTATGTACATGTTTTATGAATGATTGTTTCGACGATGTGATGATTTTATGCAGTTTATAATGTTATGATGACTCTATTTACTTATGATAATGGAATGCAATGTTCTCTATGATGTTATTTATATGTGATGGTTATATACACGTAATGTTTCCATTATGTACCTTATGATGATGGAATGCCTATTATGCCATGATTTCGTAGATATGCAATGAAGATTGCTAATGTTCCTATTTGTATGATGTACTATATATAGACATACAATATTGTTTACATAATGCTTATAGAATGTATGCATATGCAGATTATCTAATTTTTTTGTTGTGTCACAGGATCTATCATTATGTCTGAAAAAAGAAATGTTAGCACAAATGATTTCAGAATGTTAGTAAGAAACAACGAAGGTTGATTGAAAAACATATGATCTTCGATATTTTGCCATATATGCTAAGCTTGATTTTTTTATCATCATTGGGTGGGACATGACACAAATGGATAGTACACACCATGATATGAGATAGACCATAGTGTACAAATTCATCCATCTGTGAAAACTAGATAGTCGTAGACAAGGAGTGTCGTAACTCAAACTAAGGACAAGATTGCCCTAGTTGTTTTGTCTTGATAAACCATACACAACAAAAAAATAAAAGATAGGTCATGAGACATCATTGCTCCTCTAAATCCATGATAGGACATCCTTGAGGAAACTAGTAACATGACTCAAAATCCAAAGTTAAAAAAGATAGTTGACAAACATCAACCAAAGGAAAAGAGTCTTGAGACATCCTTGCTTCTCTAAATCCTTCAAGGGACATCCTTGAGAAAGCTAGTAGCCGGACTTATTCACAAATCGATAGAAAGATAAGACAACATAAGATATAAAGTCATAAATCCAAATAAAAGTATTCGCCAAAACTTGATCTTGTGGGATTTTTTGATGTTTGACATAGCGTAATGTGAGGGATGACACATACCGCATAAGATGTTGAGTCTGGTTTCAACTTGGTTACTATCTATGTAAGGCATGACAAAGCTTGGTTTTAGAAAGAGACATGTCGTATAAGACGTTGGAGCCTGATGACGTTGATGCGACAAGCTACATGAGGCTATGACAATTTGACGATGTCCGTTGACAGGAAAGACATATCTTGCTTAAGACATAAGTTGATCACTCTGACAATATGTTTGATATTGATTTGATGAATTTGAGATGTTTTCCTTGTTGATGCATGACTTGTTTTGATTCCTTGACTGATTAAAAATGTGTGTGTGGACAGTGTATAACTTGAGATGATACACCCTAAAGGACTGACCTAATGCAGCCTCGGGGGCTCATTGATTGATTAGCCTTTCCTACATTGTACATGCAGAGACCTCGTAGTTTGACCCAACTTTAATTGACATAATTGACTGAAAATATGTACTTAAGTTGATGATATGCAACTTGTGTGATATTGAATGTGATAAACCCTATTGGACCGACCTAGTGCGGTCTCGGGGACTCATTGATTGATTAGCCTTGCCTACGTTGTACATGCAAAGACCTCATAGTTCGACATGACCAATGACTTTGAATGCACAAAGAGTCATGATTTTTAATGTGTGTGATACATGACAAGCCTAGACAGACAAACCTAATGCCTCGGGGTCACATCAATTGATGGCCTTGCCTATGTCCAGTCGCAGAGGCAATGTAGTTCGACTATGTCTACAACTGACTTAACATAACTAACTTGACTTTATTTTTGGGATTTTCTAACATGTTTTGATTTTTTGTCTTTTTGAAGTTTTCTACTATTTTTGAATTTTTTCAGGACATTTTCTGATGGTGTAATGCTATGTACAAGGTCCTCATGGCACGAAACAAGGATTTTTCCCCATTCGGGAATAAGACATGCGAGATGGAGTGGGGAATGTGACAGAATGGACTTGATGTCAATCGTTCCAAGCAATGGATAGGACAACCATTTATTATGAGGGATGGTGAAAAAGTCTGATTGGAATGATGGTAGATGAAAGAGCGAGTTTGACTACACATGGCACCTGTTTGCCAGGTTTTCACCATGGTACTTATCCATAGCACCACCGAAGTGGTTTTCACTATTGGAAGGATTATTTCTCTTTACTATTTATTGATTTTTCAATTTTTTTGGTGTTACAAAGACACCTATTTGCCAGGTTTTCATCAAGGTAACCATTTTTTTGTATTTTCTCGATTAAGACAAAGACTCTCAGAAGCTACATCTAGAACCTCTTTATATGAATACTGTTGGTTGGTGACAAAAGTGGCTCTCCTTCAGGGGTAGAGAGTTGGTACGCTCCTAATCCAAAAGCTTATGTGACTATATAGGGCCCTAACCAATTAGGTTCAAACTTACTTGGCTTTTCTCGTTCAACTTGATTCTTGGGATTCTCCATTAAAACCAAGTCACAATGTTAAAGTGTCAATTTAAAAATTTCCTATTATAGCTATGACGAAGACAATTCTGATATTCTTGCAAATGGTCTAGTGCTTTATTTCTTAGTTCATCCAGTAATTCTAATTCTTGTAATCTGGATACACTGTATTCTTCATCGTCAATGTGACCTTTCAAGGATACCCTTAGGGAAGGAATTTCAACCTCAATAGGTAAGATAGTTTCAGATCCAAGGGAGTATGGAGTGGCGCTAGTAGGATTATAGATGCTTGTGTGGTAAGCTCATAAGGCAGGATTTAGCTATAGGTGCCAGTCATTGACAGTCTTTTTTAGGATTCTAACAATGGTTTTATTAGATGCCTTGGCTTGGCCATTACCTTGTGGGTAATATGGGGTGGCAAAATGATGTTTGATATGGAACTCTTCACATAGATGGTGTACTTCTTGGTTTTTGAATGGGCGACCATTTTTTGTGATAATGGATTGGGGTACACCATACCGACAAATGATATAGTTTAGGATAAACTTGGATATCTGTGTGCTAGTGATGTAGGTCATGGGAATAGCTTTGGTCCATTTGGCAAAGGGCCATGGTGATGTAATCGGACGAAGCTCCTGCGTTGGTCCTCTTATCAAATCTTCATGTATCTGACATTGTCTACATTTCTTTATAAAGATATATGAGTCTTTTTCCATTGTAGGCCAATAATAACCTAATCTCATAATCTTATGGGCTAAAGTAGGACCACTAGAATGGGATCCGCATATACCCTCATGCACCACTCATAAGTTTTCTTGTGCTTCTTCAACATCGATCCATCTCATTAGGGCGTTATCTAAGGTATGTCTATACAGGGTATCTCCGATGATGGTGTATTTAGCTTACTTACAGATAAAGGTTCTGCGTTGGTTGTTTGACAGGTCTAGAGGTAAGGTTTGGTCATTTAGATAGTTGAATACATCTTTGTACCAAGGGGAAGTAGGACCAACAATCATACACACCATCACAAAATCGGGGACATCATAGGCATGGACCAACAACTATTCAACCAAAAACTCAAACTTAGGCACGTTGCTCAGAATATCCAATAAGGAACCCATGGTTGCCATAGCATCTGCAGCCCTAATCTGAATATGTGGTATTTTTTGAAAGGTAATGTCATCAAAGTACTACTTGAAACTATCATCCATGTGCTTGTAGGGGGAAATTTTCTCATCCTTATTTTCATAATCATCATTTACTTGCCAGACTACTAGCTGAGAATCACCAAAAACATGTGGACTCTTAATCTTCCACTGGGCTTCCATTCTTAGTCATGTCACTAAGGCTTCATACTCTGTTATGTTGTTGGTGCAAGGGAAAGAAATTTAAAATGATTTAGGAATAGTATTTCCATAAGGTGTAACAAATAGGGTACCTGCTCCTGAACCACGATTAGTATGTGACTCGTCAAAGTATAATTTCCATTCGGTTCTAGTGTCAACTATGAAGATAAATTCATCAAGAAAATCCACCACTAAAGGATGGTCCACCTTCATGGATGCATCCACTAACTGATCAGCAATCACCTATCCTTTTATAGCCTTCCTCTCCACATATTGGATGCCATACTCACTAAGTATCATAACCCATTTAGCCAATCGGCCTATTAATGTTGCTTTACTTAGGAGATATTTGAGGGGATCAATCTTTGTGACCAACATTGTTTCGCGATTTAGCATATAGTGCCAAAGTTTTTGAGTAGCAAAGACTACCACAAGATAGGCACATTATATGTTGTTGTAATTTAATTCATATCCCACCAAGGTACGGATGATGTAATACACTGCTCTTTCATGACCTTGATCATCATTTTGTGCGAGAATAGCTCCTAATGCTCACTGAGTTGCTGAAATCCATAGTATCAATGGTTTTCCATCTATAGGTGGCATTAAGATAGGTGGAGTGACCAAATAATCCTTAATCTATTGGAAAGCTTCCTGACATTTAGGTGTCCACACAAATGGTACTCCTTTCTTGAGTAAATGTTGAAATGGGTGTATTTTGTCTGCCAATTGTACAATGAAACGCCTGATAGACTATAATCTTCCCTATAGTGTTCTTAGTTGACCAATGCTAACTGGAGGAGGCATTTCTATGATAGCTTTTACCTTCTTTGGATCTACTTGAATGCCTCTTCTAGAAATGATATACCCTAGAAGTTTCCCTGATTTCACTCCAAAGACACATTTCTTTGGATTTAGTCTAATGTTGTAATTCTCTAGCCTCTAGAATATCTTGTCTAGAACTTTCAAATGATCTTCCCTTGTTACTAATTTAGCTATAATTTCATCTACATAATCTTCCATGAGAGTATGTACAAAGTCATGGAAAATAGTAGTCATTGCTCATTGATAGGTAGCTCCTGCGTTCTTAAGCCCAAAAGGCATAACATTCCAATAGTATGTTTCCTATGGACACGTGAAAGCTGTCTTGTGTTGGTCTTCAACTACGATTTTGATTTGGTTATATCCAGAGAAACCATCCATGAGGGATAGCATCTCGTATCCTACTGTAAGATCTACTATCATGTCTATGTTTGGCAAAGGGAAGTCATCCTTAGGACATGCCTTGTTGATGTCTCTAAAGTCTGTAAAATGTGGATGCCCCAAGTTGGTTTAGTCACTGGTACAATATTTGAAATCTAGTCCACATAGTCTATGGTTCTTATGAATCCAACATCCAAGAGTTTCTTAAGTTTTGCTTTGACTAGTAGAGCAATCTGTGGATGCATTTTCCTTAACTTCTGTTTAACTGGCTTAATACCTGGATGTAATGGTAGATGATGCAATATTAGGTTTGAATCTAGCCTAGGCATGTCTGCATATGACCATGCAGAGTTTATCTGTCTCTTTGTGAAGAAGTCCCAAAAATCTTGTTTTTCTGTCTTTGTCAATGATGCCACAAAATATACTATCTGAGGGTTTTCTTCTGTATTTATGTTGACTTCAATAGAATCTTCTACTAGCATTGGTGACTTTTCCTATTCAACTGGGAGAATGTTTAAACCTCCATCCTTATTTTCCTTAGAGAGGTTTTCGCCCTCGGATACGTCCTTTATTTTTACTGTTTCTTCATCCAAAGGCGTTTGTCGGTTTTCACCTAGGGACTTGTCATTTTTCTCATTTTCATCATTTTTCTTTTTATTTTCATTTTTGCGACTAGAGGTGTAAATAGACTCCCCAAAATATGCTTTTTCATCCAAGTCTATGGTAAAACCAACTTTATGATCCCCTCTTGGTATGCCTTCTCAAAGTCCCATGAAGTCAGCTATTGCTTCGTCATTCTCGAATGTGTCTAAGATGGGTGTACCTTATTGATCCCAGTCAATAAGTTGGGGATATATGAGGGGCATGTCATCATCGAAGTTATCAAAGGTGGAAGCTGACAAGGTGAATATAGAGTGGTTGACATGGTCACAGAAGTTTTGGACTAACTCCTTATTCTTTTTCTTATGGGTAGGTAAACTCTGATGTGGGACTATTGCAATGGCTAGGTCATCAGAAGATGGTTCGTCAAGTGCCCAAGATGCATGATTAATGGTTTCCCAATAATAGTGCTTAAGCCATTCTTCTTTGGACAAGGACTTTTTATTACGGGGACTAGATGGCTTTGGTAAGGGTTTTATCATTTGGTCCAATTCTCCAAATAGATTATCTAGGTTCATGGTACTAGTACAGGAAAGGGAATCCCATTCATAGTCACTTGTGTTAGGGGATTCATTGTAAACTGGGGGAAGTGGTTCGTGAGATATCTCAATGTCTTTATAAGCACTTTCTTCCTCTTGAAATGGTGACGAAGTACTAAGAAACCCAATTCTAAGTGGTTGAAACCCTAGCCCTAGGTATGTCGGTCGTGGTGAGACAATGATTGGTTTCGTCCTTCCATTTTGATGTAGTCCTAACCCACTATGTATGTCATAGCCTTTTATTTGCATCATCTTAAAGCCTTTTCCATATTGATCCTTAGCTATTTGAATAGATGGTGAGGGGTATTCATTGTCTTCCTGGTACAACCAGGAGGTAATATCACCTTGGTCCATAATTTCTTCACTTAACTCTCCCCATTTGGTCAATGTCATTGTAGGGGGAACATAAAATGTGACTACTGACAGTCTTCTATCTACCATGGGTAAGCCATATGCCTTAGGTGGAACCACCTGACTGACACAATAGGATTCCTTCATGTGATATTCTCCACAGACCTTGTCTTGGATCTCGACCTTAGGAGTGGATGATGGTGGTTTGAATGAAATGGACTTGGTAAGATGTAATGGATCAACGTATAGGGATAAAGTGGATGATGAAGCTTCTTGATTAATGGGAACCTATCATTGTGGAATTTCCCTTAGGCTGGTACAATACTAAAAAGGGCCTAGATCACCATCAATCATGATCTCGGTGCCATTATATGAGAATTTAAGACATTGGTGATATGTGGAAGGTATGGCTTTCATTGCATGTACCAAAGGTCTACCTAACAACAGGTTATATAGAAGGGTGAGATCCAAGACTTGGAAGCTGGTGTTCATAACTACTGGGCCAATTTTGATAGGGAGTGTGACAAATCCTTTGGATGATCTTTCCTCATCATCATAAGCCTTGATGACTATACTCTTAGAGGTGTCTACACATGCTTCTGAGAATCCTAATGCCTTAACCAATTTTAGGGTACACAGGTTCAAACCTGCTCCTCCGTCTACCAAGACTCGTCTGACTTTGGTTTGATGGACTAGAACTTCAAGATATAATGGGTCATTATGATCAGTCTTTTCTGTTAAATAATCTTGTTGAGAAAATGTGGCATGATGGGAGTTAGTTAAGTATCCTACCATTTCCTTGAAATTATTGACATCTAAGCTGGTAGGGACAGTCGTGCTCTATAAGGCTTTGTCGAGAATGGCTTGATGCTTAGGTGATAAAGTCAATAGTTCAAAAATGGATATCTGTGCGGGGGTTTTGCTTAGTTGATCAAGCAGATTGTACTTAGACTTGGAAGACTGTGTAGGTGCTTTAGAAGAAGGACCTGAAAGAGTTATCTTAGTTCTATGTTTGTTTACAACACATTCAAGATGCTTCTTAATGGTGATGGTATGGACATTTTCATTTGCAGCTCGGAGGAGGTTTATGATCGTACCTTTTCCATAGTCATACTTGGTATTTGCATAATTGGTTGATGGAGTAATCTTGGTTCCCAAACTGGAGGCTTTTCCTTTTGTGTGGTCATGTAATGGGTCTGTGAAGACCTTATGATCATTGTTCTTGGTATGTTTGTGCCCATTGACCTCTATGGTTCCGTCTTCAACAAAGTCTTGTATGATATTCTTCAGTTGTCGAAATTGTTGTAGGTTGTGTCATTTTGTTTGATGGTATTCACAATAGGCATTATCATCCCACCGTGAAGGTTTAAACTATCCAGGATCATATTCTCTTGGTTCTAACGGTTTGATGAGATCATGTTTAATCAGCTCATTGAAAATTGTCTCGATTGGCTACCCCAAAGGGGTAAATTCACATTTAGGAAATCTCCTTTGTGGTCGTTGCTGTGAATTTTGGACAAAATTTACTGTTTGATCTAGATTACTCGTCATGTCTTTATTGGGGTTGTAACCTCTAAGTGTGATAACTGGTCCCGTATGTATGGTTTTAGCATCAACAATACCATCATTTATAACATTTTTGTTTCTAGACCAGAACTTGTTTCTATCATTGGGTGCATTTTGATGTTGAACCACTGGGTTTCTGCCTGGTACTTTAATTTCTCCTTTGTTAATAAGGCCTTTTTCAAGGATGATGCCCTTTTGTACCAAGTCTAGGAATGAAGTACAACAATCTACCCTTAAGTCACCTCTCAGTTTTGGATTAATGTTTTCAAGGAATATCATGACATTTTATTTTTTTGGTATTTCAACTGGACATCTGCTAGCTAGACTTCTCCATCTCTAGAAGAAAGTGGTGAAAGTTTCATCATCTTTTTGTGTTTTGTGGCACAAGGTATCTATTTTTACTTCATTGTCTATGTTAAAGGAAAAGTGTTCAACAAACTTTTTAGCTAATTCACCCTAGGATCGTATGCCATATGGTAATTTAGAGAACCATTCTAGTGCTATCTTGATAAGGGTTCGCAGAAATAGTCTCATCAAGTATGTGGGGTCATATGATATGTCCATTCATGTCATAGATAATTCTCTAATTTGTTCTAAATGATTCTTCCTCCCATTATACTTAGGCAAATTCGGTATGATGTATCCATGGGGGAAGGGTTTCATGTAGAGCGCTTTGTCAAAAGGACATGGACATAGATCTTGCGCTGAGATAGTTCATTTTCCTGACATAGACATGTTGTCCATCTGTCGTTGAAGCATTTTCATTTGGTTTTGGAGAACATCTTCTTGCATCAACTACATGTTGTTTGCGTTGTTTGGATCAATGTAGGTGTTCTAAAATGCTGTGTTCTGTGATGGGTTGTGATTTGGCGAGGGAATATATCCTGTTAGAATCTTCTGATTCGGTGTGGGGATATTTCCTGTCTGAATGTTTTGATTTGGTATAGGAATTTTTCCTGTTTGAATGTTTTTATTTGGTATAGGAATATTCATGCCAACTTTGGATCTCTTACCGGTAGTGTTTGTGCCAAAGGGGTTTGATGAAGTTTCTCTCGCAGTAAATTGTAAACCTTGTGTTACGTTGAAAGGGATTGTTCTTACAATTGATGATGTTTGAGTAGGTATGCTAGTTGGTATTATTGTGGTAATTTGGGGAATAGAAACACTTGATATCACAGTTTGTGTTGGTTGAGTAGATGGTTTTTTCAAAGTATGAATATCAAATCCTGGTGGTAGTGTGGCACCTTCTACTAGCAACTTTGCTAGATATCGTTGGGGATCATTTTCCAAACACTTATCCATAAAGGATGCAAGTTCAAGATCTTATACGGTGGTGTCTATGTCTTCAACATAAATTTTTCCATGTGTGTCTATAGTGACGTGTTTTCCAAGCAAAGTTTTGTGTGGTCTTGTTTTCCCTGATGGTTGACTTCCGAAAGGATTGAAAAATTCGTTAGGGTTCGGCATTGCTTTCTATTTCTTTTTAGACCTTGTTTCAACCATGAAAAGTTAATCAAAATGGGGTAATGCAAACTATGTCTAAAAGTTGATATGTCTTATTTCTATGTTTTTTGGATTTTCTAAAAATAAAGGATGTTGCTAAAGATTTCTAAAATGACGTATACTAAGATGACATATGGTAGGATAGACAAAATGCAAAATCTCGAGTAGACTATGACGGCAAATGATTCTAAGATGGGTATAGCCTACCACCTATGGAATAAATCCAAGCAATGATTTGAGTTTGACCAAGGAACTTGATTGTAGGACAAAGACAGTTGACAAGGTGAATTTCCTAAACTAGACTTGTTGAGCTGGAAAGATTCACAAATAGGATAATAGTGACTAGGTTCAATGATAATGACAAATCAGAGCATGGACATATCCAATGACGAGGAAAGTTATTCCATTCTATGATATGCACTTTCCTAGGAAATTTCTAAATGTATGCAACTTAGGATGACTAGTGCTAAGACGTATATGACACCTATTAATGCAAGGTTATTGAGAAAAAAATTCTAGTTTTTGTCCAAGGTTGATCATAAGAAACATAAGCGAGAATGACTCTTATGTTTTCGGACTTAGGTCACAGTTTTCAAAGTTTTCTGTTGACAGTCAAATGCGGCTCACCTATCAGATGCGGTTCTATTTTTGACAAATGCGTTTCAGTTTGCAGATGCAGTGATTTGACTAAAATAGGTTTCAAATGTTGACAGGAAATTGCAGTTTTTGGATAGATGCGGTTTAATTTATTCCAGATATGACTCAGCTAATTAGATGTGACACAAAATATGGATGTTGTAGATCTAAAACTGTTGATAGACACTTGTGGCTTTTCGTTTGACAGATGTGGCTAGCATATACACATGCAACTCGAAAAAATACAATTGCGGCTTAGAAACTAGACTCTGTGAAAGTTATAAACTGTTGACACACACATGCGGCATTTAACTTAACAATTGCGACTCTCTAAGACAAATGTGGTTCTAAAAATGATAGTTGTGACTCTTTTTGATAGTTGCGATTTTCTGAAGATGATGTTTTGACTGACTCCGTTTGATGATCAAGTTGTTTGACGAATACAACAAAAACAATCATAGAATATAATGTGTTTTCATTTTGTAGTGATGGATCTGTTAAAATTAGAGAACAATTACACCCTAGGTTGTGTTTGACAATATTTACTGAGTTCTTAATTGGATAAATCCAGCTATGCATATTCAAGGTGGATGAATAGTAGCTTGACCCCACTAGCTCCCCTCATGACACTCACTTATACGGGGCAACCAAGCTACTGTACCCATGAAACTCCTATGGCATACATCTCATCTCCACACATGAAGTGTAAATGTGTAAGACGGCTTCATAGGTCTGAACTTGCTGCACTAGCAAATAGAAAGGATTTTGGCAAAACTATTACAAGTGGCTTTTTAATTCAGGCACTCATTCAGAAGAGCCATGCGAGAGGAAATATCATCCCAATCTGTAGAGGTTACACTTTGCACGTTTTGACACACCAAAAGGGTACTAGGGAGTCAAGTGATGGTCTGCTGGGATCCTCATTATACTCAGCTTTCCTCGAGTATTAAAATTTGTATACCAGTTGGGAGTCGTTGGTGATAAGCGCGTCACCGGTTTTGAGTCATCTTGGGGTGAGTACTTTTTCCCACCAAGATAGGCCCAAGTTATAGAGTTAGTAATCTTTTCTCTTGCACCCAAGATCACATAAATGCGCAAGGGGAGAGGATACTTCGATATACCGAATCGGGGTTCTAAACTAACATGAATAGACATGAAAAACACTGGTTAATTTTTAAACCCAAATGACAATTTTTTATCTACCAAACAAAAATCTTTTTAAAATAAACTAAACAAATCAATGTCTTCATAACGTCCTGTATGCAAATGGTTAGTAGTTTCATTTGTGTCTTTGGCTTTCATCCTGTAGAAAATAAGTTTGTTTTTTGTTTTCTCTTTGGTCTTCTACGCTTCGTCCTACAAAAACTAAGTTATCCCCCTAAATAGCTGCAAACAAAACATTAGAGAAAACAAAACAAGACAAAAATGACTAATCAAAATGCGAAAGTACGAAAGTTAATGAAAAAAATGGAAAATCGTATTACCAGGAAGATGCAGCTTTTGAACCCACAGATGTGTCGTGATGTTGATAGGCAGATGCGGTTCGATGTTGAAAGTTAGATGCGGTGCAGATTGTTGATAGTTGGATGTGGTGTAGAATGTCATGGATGTGGTTCATGTTGTCAGATGCGTCATGGGATGTATAAGATGTTGTTCGCAAGAAAAGATGCATCGTTTCTTCAATCAATTATGGTTTACCGTACGATTCCTGCAAAACAAAAAAATGGAAAGACAAAAAATGTGAAATTTAAAGCTATATTCACGTCGGGTTCACCAAATGTAGACCTAGAATAAATGGAAAATCTGCACAGATAGACATGTTAAATCTAAATCAAACAACTAACAACGAGTAAAAATGAACAAAACAATTAAAACTATAACTAGAACAATCTCACCAAATATGTGTCCACTCCTTCGACTTATCTTGATTGTCCTTCTCCATTTTGTTGTCTCAGTATTCTCTTTTCAGTATTGATGCAAGAATAACCTGGATGTATTGTCTCAGCAAATATTGAAGATAATAGGTTCTTCTAAAAAGTATTGATTTTGGGAGGAATAATGATAATGACAGGTCATTTTATAGATTTTGGATTTTTGAACGATCGACTCATATTCGAAAGAGAGATCAATGATCTATATTGATGAATTCTATGCGATGTGAGTTATGTCTTAGTTAGAATGTCAGTTGGGAAATTCTGCAAGATAAATATTAAATTAGAACAATAACTTAATCTTGTGTCAAGACTGTTTGAAAATAGAAAGAACAAGAGTTTGAGATTAAATAATCAATTTAATCTTTAGTTGAGATTCTTTGAAAATAGAAGAAATAGGCTTTGAATGAAAAAGACAAAGTTAGAACTCGAAGAATAATCCGTTCAAATGCACACATGAATTAATTAATTAAATAAAGATATTTAATTAATAAACACATTCATGCATATGAGTTAGAACTAGTTAACTGACTAGTTGTGACAGAGAATATCCTCACAAAGATGATCAGATATCGAATTCAGAGATAACTGGCGGATTTAAAATAGATCTCGAGTCAGAGGGTGAGTGAATAATTAGATAACTGGATGACAGAAGAATGTGATAGAAAAAATTAATTATGAATTAAATGTTAATTTAATTCAACATTCGAAATTGAAATGAATTAATTAAATAAATAATGTAATTTATTTAATTGACTGTTGGAAAATGATTAATTGAATAATTAAATAATAAATATTTAATTATAGTTGAAATATGACAAAGGGGTAATTAAATAATAAATTATTTTAATTAAGAAGGAGAATTAATTAGTTAGCCACATAATTAAATAAATATGATTTATTTAATTAATCAAAGTTGAATAAGGGGCCATAATGAATTAATTAAATAATTAAAAGGTTATTTAATTAATAGAGGAAATATGTGTTTAGAAAGGTAATTAAATAATAAACATTATTTAATCATGACCATGGATAATAGAAAATTATGTCGAAAGTGGTGCTCGCAGACCTAGACCAATTTTCGGGGTCTAAATGGGGTATTAGGATCGGCTTCTTGTTTGTTGTGTTTGTTTATGCATTAGACACTAATTCACCTCGGTTCCACATACCTTGGTATCTGGTGTCTTATGCTATAGCAAAAATTAGTGCTCCGAAAATAGAAAATTGCATCTTCCATTGCATTGCATCTTCCTCCATCATCTTCATTCATTTAAACCATCTGACATCTCCATCCAATCCTCATCCATTCCATCTAGCGCAAATCATCTAATCCCATCTTTGGTCTTGTTCTCAACTTTGCTACAAGCATTGACCCAATCATCATCATCATCGGGATGTATCTTTCCCTATCCTTTTCTGTTGTTTTGGATGTATCCTTCCCTCATCAACAACACTGTCATCATCAACGGGGTGTATCCTTCCCTATGCTTGTGTTGTTCTGGGATGTATCATTCCCTCATCAAAAACACTCTCATCAAGATGTATCCTTCCCTATCCTTGTGTTGTTCTGGGATATATCATTCCCTCATCAACAACACTCCATCGAACATCAATCCATCTTGACTTGTAGCTTGATAGGGGCAATATCATATTTGTCCTTGAATCTATCCCTTCATCATATCTCATCCATCATTTTGCATTATCTTCCCCATCTACCCTTTCATCCTCTCATCCATTTTGAGAGAACACCCATGTTCTCTTGAACCCACATGTCCTCTCGAGGGGCATCCTAATCCCTAATCTTCATCTTCACTCCCATCATCTTTCCTCTTACTCACTCCTCGAATGACTAGGACATCTTCATTAATCTAACCATATTTTTCTAAGTGCTATATTTTAATATTCTTTGAAATGATGCTACTTCGTAACACCATCTCAAAGAGGGCAAAAATGTAGACACCTAAATTTGACCAGTTTCATATGGTCATAATCCCATCATTTATTCATCTAATCCATCTATATTAATTAAATGACATTTTTAATTAATATTGTCCCCTTTCCCTAGGGTTCCCAAAAGTATTTAAATAAATAATTTATCCTTCACCACTTCATCTCTAAATTAAATAAATGCAATCAATTTATTTAATTTAGTCGATTATCCTTTTTAATTCATTCTTTCTCTCTCCTTGTCACATCCTCCATAACCCTTTCACTAAATTGGATTAATTAAGGTGTGCATATCCTTAATTACGATATTGTCACATCCTCCATAACTTGCCACTTGCCTCTAATCATCATTAATTAATCTAATCCCCTAATTACACAATCCTATTCCTAATCACTTACCCCTTTTAACATGTCCTTAAGTCAACCTTCTTGGTACTTACCTTTTTGGGGTTGACCTCTTCCCCATGTGAATTAAAAATTCACACTTATTCCCCCCATGCATTTATCTTCCCCATGACATCTCATATGTCTCATTGTACCCAAAGGACAAAGACCTCTTTTAGAGGAATCTTATTTTACCCTTTGGTATCTTCCAAAAAGTGAATTAAAATTTCACTTTTATTCCTCTAAGGCAATCTCCAATTCCCATGTTGACAAGGGATTACTTTCTAAAAGTCATCACTTGTCACTTTCAGCCCCACTTGGGGACAATGGATAACTTTTTGGGGAAATCCTCTCCCATCCCAAGGTACTTGCAAGTACCTTGGGACCACATCACCCCCTCCATGGCATGTGTACCCTTTCCATATCACCTTATCCTTTGGACACTTCAACCACCACATGTCAAGATGTGAGGGCTTGTGAGTCCTCAATTCACCATAGGCCTCCATCTTGGCCATGGTGGTTCAATCTTGACCATTGAATTCTCTAGAGAATTCAACTTCTTCTATAAATACCCCCCCTCTTCCTTCATTAAAGGATCTTGAAATTTATGAGCATCTAGACTTCATGCATTCTTAGCCAACTTATGATCTTAAGCCATTTGAGCCTCCATAAGCTTTTATCACATAATTTTGCATTCAATCCTCATCCATCTTAGCCATTTGCATTCTCATTTTCATTTCAATCACTTTGCATCACCTTGCCATCAAGGAGAAAATATTTCCATCTACATCAAGGGCCAACCAAGGGATCAACACGAAGAAAAGTATAATCATCTTGTTGAGTTTTTATCTTCCTTTTATTTGTGTTTAACGTAACCCAATCTTGAGGTTTTAGGTGTTTTAGACTTATCTTGAATTTTACTTTATTTTGCATCTTAGATTAGTGTATTTCTCTTGATCACATATCATGATGATAATAAAGCATAAAACATCATATATCATGTATAATCAACATCCATCCATCAACATCATATGCACACCAAAAAAAAAGCAGAAAAGCATGTATGAATCATACATCATCATCCATAATCATCACATAACACAATGAAGCTGAAATCAAAGCATGTATACCTCATATATATCATCAACAAAAATGAGAATGTTAGATACATCATCATTATGAAACATGTGTGATAGGATAATACAAAAATATACATACATACATACATACATACACACACACATATACAAGGCCTCAACTGGGCTGATGAATATATATAAAAAAATCATGTCTACAATAATTTTTGAAAAAATAAATCATCATAAAGATCAACGACACATGTCCTACTTCTCGGCTGAAGGAGGGGACCTCTAAGGGTCCTGGCTAGGGTGAGGAGAAGGCTATAGATCAGGATGTCTAATAGAATTCCCACCTAATGCAACACCTATAGTAGTATTGGGCTCTGTAAACCATGACTATTGTTGAGCTCTAGGAACGAAGGAATCATACAAAGTTTGATAAAATTTAGCCTCCATCATCAATCGATCTTTCTCTGCATAGAGGCTATCACACTATGTCCTAAGGCTATCCCTCTCAGTGGTAATAACCTGCAACTGTGTCTCGATAATGAGACTAGTGTAGGAGTACCTTAGGTTCAGTAGGTTAAGTGCAAGTTGTAATTTTGGTTTTCTTATGTTGGTTTTATGTAATAAGATCATCTAAGACCATGTTGGGTTTTTTAGAGTCCATATTAGGTAGTTAGGAGTGTTGGTGGGTCAAGTTACTTAAATTTGTCAATTTTGCAAAATATTGTCAATGTGGCAAATGTTGCAAGTTGTGGAATTTGAAGTCACATGGTGTAAATGAAGGAATTATAACTATTTTAGTGTTAAAATCAGTTGTAAATGTTTGGTACATGTTTAAATGTCCTTGGGGAGGTCGAAACCAAGGTTGGTGGTTACAATTTTGAGGTTTAAGCAATAAAATTCAATTATTTTCTGCAAATTTGAATGTTGTAACATTGTTCTTTGATGTGATATGGTACTGTATGAAATTTTAATGATCTTCACATTATTTTTTGTGATATAGGATTGATTTAGTTTTCATTTTCAATTGGTTTGGTTGCATTTTGTTAAGTTTAATATAAGTTATGATCAAATTGGTGACTGCCACTTCTAGATTTTTTCTGTAACCGGTCTGTTGCAGCATGTGGTACAAATTTGATATTACATATCTTGATCTTAGATCAATTTGGATTTAAATAAATATTAATCTAATTTCTAATGAAATTTTTCTCATTGATTTTTGTTGAGTATGGAGAGAGATATTGCAATTTTGGAAAAACCAGTTTAAAACTGTAATAAACCCTAAGCAGGGTAACCAATGACTTTCAAAAAATGATTTCTCATGGTTTCCATGGTGGAGAATTTTAATTTTTTGTCTGGGTGTGAATTTTTGTATATTACCATGTTCCAAAGTTGTAAGGTTCCATATTGAGGTTTGCACATGTTTTGATGATGCCCTAGGTCTAATTTTTCATATTTTAGGCTTTAAAGATTGAAGGCTTGTGAGCAAAAACCCACCAAGTTATGTTATAGGATTGCAAAGTTTGATTGATTAATGTTGTCTTGAATTTATCCACCCCTTATCTTCATCAAATATGATGCCCAATCTAAGTGTCTCAATAATGAGACGATGCCTAATTTCAGTGTCTCGCTCTACCCTAAAGCTATCTCTCTCCTACTAAGTTGTGTCTCTCTCAATAGTAAGTGTAACAATATGAGCCTCCACAGCATGTCATTTAAATACCTCTATGTACCTCACAACTTTCATCTATGCTAGTTTTATTTATCCATCTCCAAGCGGTGGTGGGGGACCTGGAACTTTTCCTTGATCCTACTGCATCAGATCATCCTATCCACCATCCTGTCGGGCCTTGGCAAGCTGCTCTACAATGATCTCAACATGTTGTATCTCTCCTTAGTAACTAGTAACACCTGATCTACCTACTACAAGAACACTGACAGGATCTATAAACCTCAATGTAATACACCACTCCCACCATTGATCATAATTTGGGGTAGTCCCAAGATTTGCTAAACAAACTGGCTAACCCCACTTGAATGGGGAAAGGACTCTAAAATCTATAATAGAAACATTTTGATTAGACTATAAGTCCCATGCATGGACCTCTCTAGTAGTCCAACCAAAATGAGCCTCATAAGCATCTGTAAAATGGCCTTGTTGCTCAAAAAACTGCCTACAAAGAGAGAATGCAACCAATGTTTCACTGATTCTATCTAAAAACTGGTAACTAATCTTGGTCATCATGCCAGGCCTCTCAACCTAAATATGGTCTCCATAAAAAACATGACATCATCTAGAACACGACACCAGTAGGGAAGCTATCCAAGACAATTATAATGAAGAAAATATCCATAACGATAAGAATAGGGATCCTCCAGAGTCCTATCCAAAATACCATTGGGTCGAGTAATTGAGATGTGCTCCCATGACCATACATGTAGTATAGATACACCAGAAGAAATAGATCTCCCTCCATGGTATGCAACATCTTTCATATCTCTGTACAAATACACAAGGAGACATGACCCCCATGCATATGTAGTGTCATGCTTGAATATCTACTCGATGCACACACCCCAACCAGTAGAAAACTACCTACATTTCCTATTAGGAATGATGAGCCCCATGAGAAAACTACATAGTACCAAGGAAATTGGATCCACACTGCCAAAAAAATTAGATAAGTCTATCTCCACCTCACGAACCTGAAGACGTCTCACACCAAGTACTCAATGCATAACACATGTACCCCGTCGAACAAAATATGTAACAAGCTCTCCATGAATGGGTACACGAAGAATCCACCACACATCCTCCAAGGTGACAATGGCCTCCTCAATTTTTAGGTGAAAGGATGAGGTCTCTAAGTTCCACCTCTCCATAAGAGCAGTCATCATCACTCTATGACATCTGATAGTCAACATGTAGCATAACGCCATAACCCAACAACATCTAAAACATCTTGCTCCAACTCCTGAAACCCATCAATCAAATCAAATAACTCTTAAGGTCATCACTCCCTCAACATAAGTGGATTAAGAAATGCCTATAACCATTCAACCCACAATGTTAAGCATTTGCTACGAACATGCGAAATAAACCTATGACAATGAACAAATAGACTTAAAACTTCAAAAAAGGAAAAAGAGAAAACCTTTCTAGAAAAGTAGTTTTATTTTTTGGAAAAGCATTAAAACTAGCCAAAAGTGAAAACAATTTAGTCAAAAGCGATAAAAAAGGTATAAGCAAAAATTTTAAAAGATAAAATTTTCAACAAGGGCATACAAAATGAAATGAAAATATCAAAAGTGAAATGTTAAAAAAAAAGCGAAAAACAAATGTAAAATTTTAGGTCAAATGCAAATATTTTAAGCAGATGCAAACAAAAAAATCAAGAGTGATCTATTCATAAATAGCAGAAGCGCTAAGAACAATGCAAGTGCAAAAAAATCATAAACCTAATGGTATTGACAACATGCATTAATTACACAAATACAAAAATTAAAAAATATTAAAGGAAAGGGTACATATCGGGGCACCGATGCCTGGAGGCTATCCAAACTTATAAACCGCATCCACACAATGTGGGGCTCCTCGAATCCTCACCATAGCTCCTCGATAATTGACAAAACAAGAAATCCAAAGGCAAGAATCTCCTATAGGCTCAAAGTGAAAATGAGGTAATTTGAACCCTAATTTTTTACTTTCAAAGCACTCCTAGGTTGAAATTAGGAGCTCCTAGGAACATCTAAACTATTAACGAGAGTTCTATGGACAATTTTTTTCCCTCTATGCATCTAAACTGAAATGAAACAGTGTTGTGAGCTCGACTTCA
Organism: Sequoiadendron giganteum; assembly: GCA_007115665.2. Lineage (NCBI taxonomy): Eukaryota > Viridiplantae > Streptophyta > Pinopsida > Cupressales > Cupressaceae > Sequoiadendron > Sequoiadendron giganteum. Next base: position 677,384,463 of record CM021100.1, on the reverse strand, counting down.
AAAGTATTTTTTTTTGGCCAACCTCTTGAGGGGGCAGCCCAACATCCTACCATCTTTTCGCTAACAATCGAGGCACAATGGAGCATATGATTTTTTTTTCAAATCTTGATCTTAACATCAAAATATTTGAAACAAAGCAACCAATACTTTGTCTCAAAGAGGGAAAAAATGTAGACATGTAAAAATGACCTAACACTTAATGCACATACTAAATGAAATTTTCTCATCATTGTCATCATTATCACCTAATATCACTACATTTCACATTATTTGCATCAAAAACCCTAATTTCCTCTATTAATTAAATAATATTGCATTATTTAATTAATTCATTTTTTCACCATTTGTGACGAATTAAATAAATTTCATTTTTTTAATAAAGTCATAAAACCCTAATTTCCTCTATTAATTGAATAATATTACATTATTTAATTAATTCACTTTTTCATCATTTTTGATCAATTAAATAAATTTCATTTATTTATTAAAGTCCTAATCTAACTTTATTCCTTCTAATTAATTAAATAACATCAATTATTTAATTATGTCACTAATTCACTTTATTCCCCTAAATCAATTAAATTATTATCACTTCATATTTTAATTAAATCACTTTCCCCTAAACATGAATAATTAAATAATTATTCAAACATCATTTGAAAATGTCAAAACAAACAAACACAACTTTTTTTTCAAAAGTCAAACTTGATTTGAACGTTCAACTCAAAAAGATTAATTAAATCAATTAATTAATTACCCTCACCCACTTTCATGATTGAGAAAATTAAGATCCACCGATTGCTCACTCTAATTGGCTGACTGGTCCATCTATTTCTGACTTATTCATCTATTCTTCAATCCCACTGAATAATCAAATTGATTTCCTCAATTCCATAGATTATTCAATCTATTTTCTCAATCCCACTGAACACTCAAATTGATTTCTTCAATCACACCGATTACGTAATCAAAATACACTGATTATCCCTATCTATTTCCTCTCAACATATTTCAACTATTGATCAAGATATTCTACAACGTGATCTTGTACGTTCATTTCGAAACACAAATTCTATATAACAACCTCATTTCTTGTAAAAAATGATCGAAGAATCAAAATATTTTGCACAACGAAGTATGCCAAAATCAAAATCGATCTTTTGACAAACTTTACACACATCTTCGATCAACGACATTGCACGAATTTGAAGGTTTTTCTATGCAAAAATGGAGGCTTCACATTGATACAATGAATAATACAACATCTTTGTGAACTCACTTCGACATGGAAAGTTAAAGCTACATTGTATTGAATTCATTTTTATTGTTTTGTTTCAATTGTTTTTGTGAATTCATTGTTCTTCGTAGTTTCATTTTGTTATTAATGGGTATGAATCATAGAATTTGTTTGGATTATATTAGGTTCTATTCAAGCATATTTTGATCTCTTAATTCTCTATCGATTCCCCCCTTACACACTACCAAAAGATAAATGTGGGGTCAAATATTTAATATTAGAAAACTTATTACTAAAAAATAAATTATGTGGGGTCAATGGTTTTGAGTACTCATAGTTTTGAAGTATATGGTTTTACCTTACCACTTGGTTGTTTTGTGTGAGCTTGATTCTATAAAATCAAGAACATGTCTAAGAGCTTAATGTTTTAAAAGTTCACATGGAGACTCTATAAGTGTATTGTAATGATTTCATTGTTGAATAATACATTGAGTGTGGATGATTTTGGAGGCTAGGTTTTTTCATCTTGAAGGTTCTGCCAAGGTATATGTTGTGTTATCTAGCGGTTTGTCTTTGATATTTTCCTATGGTTATTCTATAAACTTGCATGCATGTTTTTATCTCATGGTATTATGTAGGAAATGGTTTGATCTACCTATATTGTTATCCTAACAAGATTTATATTATGTTATTTATTTTTAAATTAAAATAGATTTAGAATCTTCTTTTATTTACTTCTATTTTTTTCTTCAAAGAACCTTATCAATTCAAAATATTTATAAAAACAATTTATTTTTGTTTGAAAATAAGATTCATTCATCTTCAAAAATCAAATCAACATAAGATTAAATGGTTGAATAGGAAACAAAAAGAACAATAATAAACTTCACAAGTTGCATTTAAGAAAATTTATTTCATTTAGTTGCATTAATTGAAAATTTTAAAAATGATTCTTTTGTTTGTTACCTAATTAGTACACTTGAAATATTCATTTTTAAAAAATAATAAAAGGTTAGTTATTTGTTTATAGACATATTAGTTCTACATTCATAAAAAAAATGTAGGGTCATTTATAGGTTTCAAGAACCTCTTGTAACAAACAAATCAAAATTGAACCAATCAAATGTTTGTCAAATAAAAGAAAAAAGGAAAAGAAAACATTAACCAAATCATTCAAAATAAAGTTATCCTCCATATCACTAGATATTTTACAATGAATGTGTCCCAAAGTTAGGGAAATTGAGTAGAGGTAGTTTTAAGTGAGACGAGAGAAAATTAACCAATACAAGGAACATCAAACAAATAATAAGTTAAAGAACAAGTGAATATTCTAAGATAAATCCAAGAAGCAAATGAAAGGAGGCATGCAAGAGAAGAGTTTGATGCAAGAGTTAGCCCTCTTGAAAGAATTTACCAAGCTAGAAGAATGTATATTAAACACCTTTCATCTCTTCACTTAAAATGAGCTTAATAGAATTCAAAATATTGACCCTCTTGGATAGATTATGATCACCACACCCACATCCTTTACAAACATTCACTAGGCAACATCCCAACACTCCAACTCCAATACTTCAGATAAATACCATTGTCCACCATCAAGTGCTCCTTCCTCATGAAACAAGTGAGAAATTTGGTGTGAACACAAGACAACACATTCATACCATTGACACATGAGAATATCCTTATGAAGAGGTTAGTCCATCAGGCTCTACCCCCCTCGATTGTATTTTTCATGTGAGTAGGAGTGATCTGACTCATGCCTATAGAAAATTTGTAGCACATCTATTATCATGAATCAATCTCATACACACTTATGGGAATTCAACTTAGAGAACCACATATTTCAATAAAATTTACATGAAGGAAAAATTCTTCTAGAAATGTTCTCTAGTTTATTTTTCTTCCATTCATTTTCTCTTTCATATCACTTTGTTTTTCATCCCATTTATTATGTGGTACCCAAGGTACCATCCAATATGTTGGGACCAACAAAACCTTCCATATAGAGTCCCTCCAATGAAGCTATTCCTTGCTCATTTGGCTTGTATATCCCACCTCTTGATCCCATCACACCTATCTCAAATAGGTATTAAGATATCAATTAGATGGCAAGTGGTTGGGGCATGATAATAATTCCCAAGTGGGCCAAGGATTTTAACTTTCAATAGCCCTATAGAGGGATATTATCAAGGATCCATTTTAAAACAAAACTTGGGCTAACCAAAATCATGTCATGTCCTAGTTTGATATAATATCAATAGATAGGAGCATACCTTAGCCACCTTCATGAGAATGACCACACAAATATAAAATGAGGTCAAGTAAAATTAAATAAATAATTCAAAATAAATTTCTCCTCCATATCACTCAACATTTTAAAACCAATGTGTCCCAAAGTTAGGGAAAATTGGGTAGAGGTAGTTTTAAGTGAGATAAGAGAAAATTGACCAATACAAGGAACATCAAACAAATGACAAGTTAAAGAAAAAGTGAATATCCTAAGATAAATCCAAGAGGAAAATGAAAGGAAGCATGCAAGAGAAGAGTTTGATGCAAGACTTAGCCCTCTTCCAAGAATTGATCAAATTAGAAGAATTTAGATTAAAAACCTTTCGTCTCTTCACTAAAAATGAGCTTAATAGAATTCAAAAAAGTGACCCTCTTTGATAGATTAGGATCACCACAACCACATCCTTTACAAAAATTCATTTGGAAACATCCCAACATTCCAACTCCAACACCTCACATAAAATACCATTTCCCACCATCAAGTGATCCTTCCTCATGAAGCGAGCGGGCAAGTTGGTGTGACCATAATCCAACACATCCATACCATTGTCATGAGGTTATTCCATCAAGATCTGCCCCTCTCAACTAGATTTTTTCATGTGAGAAGGAATTATTTGACTCATGCCTATAAAAAATTTGTATCACATGTTTTATCATGAATCCATCTCATACACACTTATGGTGAGTCAACTTAGAGTACCACATATTTCAATAAAATTGACATGAAGGAAAAATTATTCTAGAAATTCTCTCTCTCTAGTTTATTTTACTTCCTTTCCTTTTATCTTTCATATCACTTTGTTTTTCATCCGATTTACTATGTGGTACCCAAGGTACCCTCCAATATGTTGGGACCAACAACACCTTCAATATAGAGTCCCTCTAATGAAGCTAGTCCTTGTTCATTTGGCTTGTATATCCCACATATTGATCCCATCACGCCTATCTCAAATAGTTTTATGATTATTTTAAGATATCAATTTAGATGGAAAGTGGTTGGCACATTCAATAACAATGCCCAAGTGGGCCAAGGATTTATGAATTTCAATAAACCTATATGGGAGGATTATCAAGGATCTATTTTATAACCAAAATTGGGCCAACCAAAATCATGTCATGTCCTAATTTGATATAAGATCAAGAGATATGAGCCTACCTTGGCCACCTTCATGGAAATGACCACACAAATGTATAATGAGTCAAGTGACATGAAGAAAGCTTTACATAATTTCTTAAAAAGCAAGTCTCTACCTAAAGGGTAAGACTCAAAAACCAAATGAAAATAATGATGCACAAGGCTACCCAACCCCCACAATTTAAACAATACAACCCACATTATGGTGTAAAAGCATGACATATAAGAGAAATAATCCCAAAATCACTTATATCTATCCTAGTCCAATGGATTAGGACACTTGAGGCTAGAGGTGTTGAGTGGCCACTATATAATTTTCCCAAATCAATGAAATAATAAGGTCTCTAAGGTGTTACCCTCTTATATCAACATTTACACATGTAATGAGAGTAACAAATCTTACATACCTTTTGTGATTTCATCCTATAGCATATTGGGGTTAAAAATATGTCAAGTGGGATGCATGTGATACAAAGTCAAAATTAAATAATTACTTGGTGCTCAACCTGTAAGTGTGCCTCTACTTAATTAACTAATTTTTTTTGGGTATCAAAAAATTGGCATGCCTTTGAAAATTACACAACTTGTACAATAATCTTCACTTACATGGCTCATGTTCGATGGGATCACTCATTCCACACATGATTCCTTTTTATAGAAACATCTTAAATATCTCAAGGAAAATTTAGATTAAAAAAATAGCAATGTCATGTTGCCTCGACCACTTCCTAAAATACCTAAGTTCAAAGGAGTAGGGGATTCCAACTCTCATATCAAGGTGTACACTACAATGGTTTGAAAAATCCTTCCCTAGGTTTTCATTGGATTTTTTTTGAATACCTTGGAAGATATAGATTTTGATTTCTATTACCATATTCTAAAGGCATTTAACCATTCCTTCTAACAAGTCATCAATTATTTTGTCATTGTATTTGATATGAATAACCTGGTGAAAATAGGAACTTGAGAATTCCTAAGTGTTAAATAAGAATCAAACTTGAATTGGTAGTACACTTCATTACATGATGGAGGAAAGTCCTTTATTCATTAACTAGTGCACCAAATATGAACCATACAAAATTATTTTATCTCTTCTTGCACACCCTTAATAGAGACACATAGGAATAGGTGTAGAAACTCCTATAAAAATAATTTGAAGAGTAGGGATAGCTTTAAGAAACCCCCTTGGGAAAATGTGTAAAAACCTTGTGAATCTTGTATAATTCCCAAAAAAATATTAATTTTATTAGCAATTTTTTCTTTTTTTGAGAAAAAATATATTAATTGGAAAATCTTTTGTAATCACTAGAAGTTTGTAAAAATTATTGGCAAATTATAATTTTAGTGAAACCAATAAAGCATTTTCATTACCAAATTAAACATGTTTTCAAATGAATAAAAAAAATCATGGTGAATGATATTTGTTTTCAAACCAATAAAATTATTTCATTAGTGAATTAAACCTATTTTGAAACCAATAAAATATTTATGTTGGTGAATTAAAACTATACTCAAACCAATACAATATTTTCATTGGTGAACTAAACTTATTTCAAACCAATAAGATATTTTTGTTGGTAAATTAAACTTGTATTCCAACCAATGAAATATTTTTGTGATGAATTAAACTGGTATGTGAATAAAAATCATAACATGGGTGGAAAAAATATCAAATTCTATATATCTTTCTATTCCAGGAGGGATTTTTAAATGCTATAGTAAAAATTTGGTAAATCTCGCGTGATTATATAACGATACATTTAAATGTTTGGGGAATCAAACCTCAACATAACACATACGTTGTAATTTTCAAGGCGATTATGGCCCTACAATTAGCATGGAGTTATTATAGTATTGGTGAAATGGGTCCTCATACATAATTATTTTTCAATATAATTGACGAAATGTGTCCTCAAATGTAATTATTTTTTAGTGTTATTGGCAAAATGGGTCCTCATACACAATTATTTGTAAATTTTATTGGAAAAATGGGTCCTCACATGCAATGAACATTTAATGATGTTGGAAAAACATGTCCTAATACACAATTTCATTTTAATAATATTGGTGAATATGTGGGTGATTTAATACATACTTCCAAAATTCTAGGCAAAAATATTAATTAGACCATTGGAAACACGTAGCTTGTTATGGAAAAATTATTAATTACATATGCCTCATAAAATAAATTGATGGAAAAATGAAATGCATTGGATTGATAATTCATAAAATTCAAGCAATTTGGCCATCTTGTTGGTTGCAATATATTCACCAATTTCAACTTGGCCAATAAGAACTATTTGCCTAGGATTTTTTGGTCCCGAAATAGAGAAAACATGAGCACATTATAAAAAAACATGCTTGCATTATGGTTTGGTAGTGTTTAAGCCTAGGCTCTATCATTACCAAGAAAAAATAGGAGCATGTTATGGTTTTTCAAACACAAAACGCAAGCATGTTATAACATGCTCGTGTTATGGTTTGGCAATCACAAAATGTGAATGGATTATAACATGCTCACATTTTTGTCTTGCATTGAATTTTTTTTCTCTTTTTTTCTTTCTTCTCCTTCTCTTTCTTCACATTATGCTTTGGCAATCGCAAAACATGAGCACATTATAATAGACTCACATTTTGTCTTGCATTGAATTTTTTTCTTTCTTTTTTTGTTCTCTTTTATTCTCTTTCTTCTTCTCTTTCAGTAAAGTATAAGTTGGTATTTACATATGGACATTTACTCTCTTATACTTTAATTTATATTACATGTATATAGTTTGAGGATGTTTGAAAGTGGTTTTGGATCTCTAGGAGTTATAATGAAAATTCTAGTTTTTGGAAGACCTTATAACTTTTCAAACTTAGTAAAATTTTTAGTAATTAGCATGTCAAATTTTAGTAATCAACAATTTGTATCATCTTTTTCTTTCTCTCTCTCACTCATTGTTTATCCCTTATGCTCTAGACCTCTCTCTCACACTCTCTCCTTCACTCTCTACTTCTCTTTATCTCACCATTCTCTCTCTACTTCTCTTTATCTCGCCATTCTCTCTCTCTCCTTCCCTCTCTCCTCTCTATCTCGCCATTCTCTCTCTACTTCTCCCTCTCTATCTCTCCTTCCCTATTGTAGACATGTAAAAATGACCTAACACTTATCACACGACCTGAATGACATTTTCTCATCATCAACATTGTAACACCCCTCCGTTTTGCTTTATGGACTGGACAGTGTGTCCTTGTTTTGCGATGATTTATGTTCTAGATATTCAGATACTTTATCTTGTGTGTGTATTTGATCGCTAATTATAGAGCGATAGTCTATGTGATGTGATTTGAGTTATCTGATGATTTGTTTTACATGCTTTAATTCGTGTAATGATGATGTTAGTGCATATAACATGTTAGTGCATATGATAATATTTGATGTATTGTGGAAGTTTCATTTTTGATGAGTGTATTGGTGAAGGGGACAAGTTCACATCACTCGCTTGTGAGCGCCCTGCGATTCTATGATTTCCTCTTCAAGGTGTGTATTTTATCTTGTTATATTATATGATGTTGTATACTATGTTTTCAAGATTGCAGGTACATGACATCGACTCTACCTGGTTTCATAGGTTTGAGCGTGTCGATCCGACGATTAAGTTGAACGGGAGATAGTAGCTAGGTAACTTGTGTCAAGTCTACACCCTAGCCATAGTGTATCGTCAGTCATTTGTGTCAAGTCGTTGTTTGCCTTACTTTAATGTTATTTAATTTTGAAGGATTCTTGATTTGGAAATAGATGTTTAGAATAATTGCATTAAATCATGTTGATGGTTATTTAATTTAAATTATGCAATGTGGATAGAAGTTTATATTTAAATTAATTAATTAAATTTAATCCAAGGGGGTTGAATTTACTTATTAAATAATTTAATTAATTAATTAAATATGATGCAAGAAAATTAAAAGAAATAAAAGAATTTAAATTCATTATGGAATTTTATTTCATTTAGTGGGAATTTAATTATTTTGGAATTTTATTTCAATTGAGTTGGAATTAAATTAGAATTTGAAAGTGGATTTTAAAAGCAAAGTTAGTTTTCAATTTTTGGAGTTAATTAATATTTAGATATTTTAAATTTGGGATTTGCATGCAAAATCATATTTGGTTGTGCAAGATATTTTCAATTAGGCTAGCATGTGTGAGTTGAATTGATTTAATAAGAGTTGGTTGCAAAATTCATTGGGGGAGAGATGATTTTGGAGAGGAAAAGCTTCTTCTGGTGTGAGAAGATATTTTGGGAATAAATTATACAGAGAAAAGATTTGGGGAAATTCTTGGTTGTAGATTTATTTGGAGTTATTCAGAAAATCTTTGTTGTGTTTGTGGATTGCTTTCTTGGTTGGAATCATTGGATTGTTGGATAGAACTGGAGAAGCTTTGGAGGAAGCTTTGCATCAAATTTTCATTACCTGTAGCTTCTTGAATCAGGTTTTCTTCTATGATTATTTTATGGATCTTTATTTACATTTAAAAGTGTAGAGATTTAGGAATTGGTTGTTGAATCTGTTTTAGAAAAAGAGTTTCTGATTAGAAGAAAGAAAATAAATAAAATAAATTTAAAGCTTTTGTTGTTTTTGTGGAAATTTCTTCAGGAAATTGTGTAACCTTTATAGAATTAAATTTATTTGAGGAAATGGATTGTTTTGTTATTGAAATCAAACCTAGAGGGTATACAAAACATTTAGATTGTTTAAAGAATTTAAATCTCTGTAGAAAACAAATTTGTTTCAGAAAAAAATTCTTCAATTTGTTTTGCAATTGAAATTCTAGTTAAATATATATATATAATATGTATTCACATATATATATATAAAATTAAGTATATATATATACATATGAATATACATATGATATATATATATATATATATTTAATATTGCTATTGAAATGTATTTTAATGGTTTGTGTCGCCGTCTATATGGCGCCCATTATTAAGGGTTTGTAATTTTCGAAAAATCTGTTTATTAAAATTGTGGATTTTAAATGTAGTAGGGTTTTTTGAAAGGGTTGGGTAAGGCATGGGAGGCGCTACCTCCACCGCCGCCCCCATGAGGGGACGACTATGGAGGAAGGGCCTCCGCAACCCCCTCCACACCCCCTCTCTTCGTAGGCCGCACCCATGTTTGGGGTTTGGTTGTGCTATGCATAGCCGCCCCCCAAACATAGGGACTTCTTGTGCATGGATTAAAATGGCGAACTCGCTTAGTTCGTTCGCCTTGACCTCCCATCTCTAACACCAAAACGCATATGGAGATCGCTGTGATTCAGATGTTTAATGAAATTTTTAATGTTTTGGTAATTTAATATATATATATATATATATTATATATATTATAATTAATATATGTTGGTATATATACATATGAATATATATATTCATATGTTTGGAAAATTAATTAATTGCATAATAATATTTTAATAATATAATGTAATATTTTTGTGTTGTATAATTGGATATATTTAATGTATATATAAAACATATATATATATATATATAGTTAAATGTATAAAAGATATATATTTTTATGAGGTTGCACTCTAGGAATGATTATAATTTCATGTTTATTTAAGAAATGTGAATAATGGTATATAAGAGAATATTGCATGTGTAGATAGCATGTGCAAATATATTCAAATATATAGTTTTATATTTTGTCCTATTTTAGTTAGGTGCATGTAATTATTGTGAATGGGGATTTCAAAAGATAAGATTTAAATTGCATGGTAAATTAGATAAGGAAAAAGATATTTTATTATACATTGAAGAAATTGCATGTTTTGAAAGGAAAATTGAATGTGGTATGGGTTTTGGTTAAAAAATTGGAAAGGATTTACTTGCATAGATTTATGTTGTTTTAAAATTTAATTAGGGAGTTGTTTATATTGATGAGGTAATAAATTATTTTAATCTATTTATTGTCTATTTGAGCAATTTAATTATTGAGAATGAAATATGAAAGAGTTATGGATTTAGAATATCCGAAAATAGTAATATCCTCGTGATTGCCTTAAATGATTTATTTTCCTCGTATTCCGCAAAGAGATGTGAGTTTAATTGTTCAAGATTCCCAATAATGAAAGAGGAAATATGGTTTATGATTATTTCAGATGATCTAGTTTTCGTGCCTTTGATTTTGTCAACATGACCTATTGAATGAGTATGGATTTAAGAAATCCAAATGTTAGATTTGATTAATGACTTGTTTGCTTTTGTAGCTATGTCGTCATGTTGTATTTTGGGATATGGGATTAAGTGTTAGTCCAAATTTGCAAGTCTTCCAAAGAATCTTAGAGGATCTAAGAGGGTTGTCATTTTCCTTATGTCAACCAGTTGATTTTCCCTTGGGTAGTGCATGGTGACTTTTCAGTATTTTACCCGGTTTCCACAAATGGGGATGTTTTGTACCTCCTGTGGAAGGAGTGGACTATGTGTGTGTTACCTCCAAGATGTTTGGAGTGAGTTTTATTATTTGTTTCCTCCTTGAGATGGAGTGGTTTTGATGCTTAGGTTGTATGCACTTGCGAGTCCCTTGGTGGTTAGTTTGTTTGTGTGTTGTCAAATAGAAGAGTGGCTTCCAGTAGGTGCCAGAGCCCGAAAGAGGTAGGATTTGGGTAAGCAATGGAAGTGGTTTAATCAAGTGATAACTAAAATTATAAATTTGGGGAGTACTACACACTAAAAAGATAATTTCTAACCTCACTCATAGTCAAGTGCTAGTTAAGGCTTGGAATGAGTGGAAAGGCCTGAAATGGCATATTCATCTATCTCGTCTATACGAGAGGTCTTTGATTTCGCATTAGCAAGTATGAGGGCCGAGGGTTGGTAGAGGTCACCAAGATCATCGGAGCCTATGAAGATCTGCTGAGGGTAACTTATTATGAACTATGCGATGACACTCTGTCTAGGACAATTGTTGGTATTTTATGTTATGTGTATGGTTCTTTGAACATACTTGATCTATTTTTATGTCTGGAAGCAATGTGACCTATGTCAGTGATGTGAGATTTGTACTTGTATTGTACTTATGTTGTACCATTATTTGGTTGAGTCAGTATGAGTCTGCCTATGGTTAGAAGGTGTAGATCTTTATCCATGTTACTTTGTTACTATCTCGTAACATGGGGGGTGGGCTTTCGGGTACCACTTGGTTGGGTGGAACATGCACCATACATCGTTGGGTCCCCATCTATCTTCAGTACTTGGTGGAAAGACATCCAGTTGGACAGCTCGTGGTTCTTGTGTTATTTACGCATTGTAATATTTCAAATTGTATAAGTTATTTTATCCCTCTTAATTTTTTGAGGTGAAATTTTGTAAATGTAACACTTATGTACTATTGCCTCATTCTGGGAATGAGTGATGTAACTATTGGATTAAATAAATGATTATGAGATTTTATCTTGGATGTTTATCTTATTATGTTATGTGGTATCCTTATGTTGTATGATGCTTATTTCATAAAGTATATAAAATGCTATGGTTTTTGTTATTGTTGGTGTGGGTTTAAGTAATCCCAACCTTGCAGCCTTAAAGAAGGTTGTTAATTAGTAAGTGAATGCGTATGTTAATTACACTTTATAAAAAAAAAAAATAATAAAAAAAAAAAATTGGTTCACTTAAGTCGTTAATTACAACTTCCTTTAGGGTTACTTGGCGGCATTACAAACATCATTAACATGTAATATCACTATATTTCACATCAATTACATTAAAAACCCTAAATTTCCTCTATTAATTGAATAATATTACATTATTTAATTAATTCACTTTTTCATCATTTTTGACTAATTAAATAAATTTCAATTATTTAATAAAGTCCTAATCTAACTTTATTCCTCTTGATTAATTAAATAACATCAATTATTTAATTATGTCACTAATTTACCCTATTGCCCTAAGTCAATTAAATTATTAATACTTAAAAATTTAATTAAATCACTTTCCCCTAAACTTGAATAATTAAATAAATTATTTAAAAACATCATTCAGAAAGGTCAACAAAACAAATACAACTTTTTTTGTAAAATTCAAACATGTTTTGCATGTTCAACTCAAAAAGATTAATTAATTAATTACCCTCACCACTTTTGTGATTGAGAAAATTATAGTCCACTGATTGCTCACTTTGATTGGTTGACTGATCCATCTATTTCCTGACCGGTCCATCTATTTCCTAACAAATTCATCTATTCTTCAATCCCATTGAAGGCTCAACATGATTTCCTCAATTCCACTGATTAGGCAATCTATTTCCTCTGATTGATCAATTAATATCCTTAATTGATTTGATCAGAGAAGCTAACTGAGAAATCTAATTCTTCTCAATAGCTTCCAACCATTGATCTTGATTCAACATTGTTTAATCTTGCACGTTCATCTCGAATTGTAAAATCTATATAAAAAATCCTCTTCATCCTAAAAAATGATTGAAGAATGGACATCTTTTGCACAATGAAGTAATGAAAAATTAACTATTGATTTCTTGAAATATTTTACACACATCTTTGATCACCATCATAAGAAAATTGAAGCTTTTGCAAAGTGTATAATGGAGGCTTCTCGTTGATACAACAACAATCCAACATCATTGTGAATACACTTCGACATGAGATGGGTAATGATATAGTTAATTGAATTCATTTGTATGTTCTTTGATTGCATTTCTTTTAGTTCATTGAATTTAGTAATCTTGTCTTGTTTATTTCGTGAGTAATGGGTATGAATCTTAAATCTTTATTTGATTTAAATTTTGTTTAATTCATTTACACTATTTTTCTTTATACATCTCAATTTTACCCTTACACATTCTGGCATGCCCATTGGGACCTCGATCCTTAACACTAACCTTTTTATGAGTTTTAATTGAGCAGTTGTAGGTTTCAGAACATGGTTGCATTTTACAAAAACACACTTGAAAATTTTTCATGCAAAATCTACAGGAGTTTCACATGGCACTCCTTAATTTCTAATGCTTTTGATTTTTCTAACTGCTTTTGCTTCAGAAACACGGTCATTCTTAATTTTCTAACTGCTTTTGTTTTAGAAAAAAGGCTGCCTTTGACTTTTCTAACTGCAGTTGCACATGATAGGGCCACTTTTGATATTTTGGGCCAGTTTGGAGTTTTCTAACCGTATTTTCCAAAAATAGCATGGTCGCTTTTGATTAAAATTTATGCTTTTGCTATGTGTATTTTTTTATTTAAATTTGCAAGAACTTTTATTCATTTATAATGCTAATGGGTGCTTGTTTTGGATGTTTTGTGTTTTCTAACCTTGTTTGTGCAACTCTTATATGGATATGGTACACTTTACATCAAGAACAAAGAACACTTTTATTGCAGAGAAGGCAAACGGTCCAAGCCCAAATTTTCAAAATCTTTATTAGTTAGGAAAGATTTCAAATTGGTTCTATAAAATTGAACCCCACAACTTGCACTTTTCAATTTGTAGTTTAAAATGAGTTCATTTCAAAAAGATTTATAGTTTAGAAAAATACTTCAAAATTGGTGCTATAAAATTGTACCTCACAACTTGCATGCTTTTGATTTGGTGTTTTAAAATAAAAATTTCAAAAAAAAATTCTAGTTTAGGAAAACACTTCAATTCGGTGCTATAAAATTGAACCCCACAACTTGCACATTTTAATTTGGTGCCTTAAATAGAACTTTCAAAAGCTTTCATAGATTAGAAAAACAATTTATTTTGGTGCTCTAAAATGGAATGCTTTCTTGTGACCAACGCTTTCATTATGTTGATGAAATGAACGATTTTATTTTTTTGACCATAGTAAGACAAGGTTGTTATAAATACTTAAATTGGTGCTTAAAAGTGGACAAATACATTTTGATTTGCATAATGTTATCTACTTGCTTAAAATCTAGAACACTTCAAATTGGTGGACATAAAAAAAATATTACTATCTTGTTCATACTTCATTCATTTTTTTTTGATAGCGTCACTCGAGGGGCTTAAAAAGAATATTCCAATGAACTATATGCTGTGTTTTTTGTGTTTGGAAAACTAAGTGTCTATGCTCTCCCCTCGTGTCTTTTGACAATCTTGGGTGACAAAAAACATTTTGAGTTTCACACTTTTTTTATTTCGAGCATTACCTTTAGAGGGATTGCCTTTGAGACACATCCCACATTGGAGAACTCAAAGGTGACTCAAAGAAACTTTTCACTTAGGACAATATATAAATGGTCAAGGCTAAATGCCAAATGACTTAATCTATGATTAATTTTTCATCAATTTCATTCATGAAAGGTGAGGTACCATTGTATATATAGAGCCCTGAGTAAGTTGGTTAAAGCTTTAAGTGGCTTGCTGGACGCTAGCAAAGTGTTGGATCCCCTAAGCATGACTAAGAACCAATGTAATATAGGTCACATTTTAGCCAAAACATTCTTTGAAAGTGGTGCATCAGAATTTACTTCTGAGAAGTTACTTACCAAGTTTGGTTTATGGTTGAGATTAAAACACTCTCCATAAGTTTCATGTAAAATCATCCCTTCAGGGCATGAGGTAAGCCCACCTAGAAGAACATGCCTATCTCTAGGTTGTAAATTGAATATACAAGTTTGCTAAAATTCTTGGTTACTTTGCACATCAAACACATTGCTTGATTTTAAAATAAACACATCAAAACAAACATTGAACATGGTTATCAAATCTCAAACCCTTTGGACTTAGTGTGAATAATTTGAAAAGAGCCCTATATTTTCACTCCTTAAAATATATCTTAAGTAAATATCTCTAAAGGTTTTTGAATATTTAGACTTACATGCCAAGTCACATTAAGAACAAAGTCAACATTGGGAACTATGGGTTTAGTATTTTGACTTTCAAAAAAATTGAGCTTTTGTAGAAAGAGACTTAATTAAGCTATAGACATTTAGGGTCAAATAGTTTTGATTGTTGTGTTGTACTATCACTTGCCAAATTCTCAAAAAATAAATCAAATAAAAAAAAGATACCAAATCTGCAAACTTATCCAAACTACTACCAAAATAGAAACTAAAAAAACAAATTGAATAGAGGTCATCATTGCTCATTTTTCTACAGCTTTTGACCTAAAACTAGCTATATTTGACAAAAACCTGCCACTATTGCTCTTTGGTTTTTGGCAGTGAGTGTCAAAAACTTGTTGCATTTAAAATCAGAATGGAGTTGATCCTAGAATTATTGCAGTTGATTTTAATATTACTGTAGTTGACCTATTTTTTTAGCTGTAGTTGATCAAAATTTGGCTACTTTTGACTAAAATTATTTCTTTTTCCTCCACAATTCACCAGTTAGAAAAATTACAAATAGAGGTCGCTTTTGAGAAATCTTATCGTAGTTGTCCTTCAAACTTGGCTGTAGTTGATGAAAATCTAGCCGCACTTAACATAAATTACCGCTATTGTTCTAAGATTGGTGATTTTGCCTTATTTTTTGGTGAAAATAAAAAACTGATCTTGAATTGGTTAATATTTTTTTCCTTTGGAGAATGAAATAGTTAGACTTCCAAAACACACCATAATCTACATCAGTCCATCATCCATTTGCAAAAAAAAAAAAAAACGCTCCAAACCTAGTTTTAGGATTCAAAATGAAAACACAACTTTGGATTATTCCTTCACTCAAAATTTTAAGATATCAACATTTTCTTGAACCTCAAGGCTAGTTCAAGTAGATTCTTCAAAACATATCCTCTAGAAAAATGAAGTGAAATATCAGTCCAAGTTCTCAACATTTTGAGTCGCAAAAATAGCAACATTTCCAAAACATCCAAAACACCACTCAAACTTTAGAGTCTTGAGTATCACAAAAACCATATGAAAACACCACTCACTTTATGACCATTTGGCATCCTCCTACTCCAGTTAAAAAATGAAATCTTACAGAACCTATCATATAACCAAGTCCAACATGAATTAAAGGTGAACTGTTAGACATCATCAGTAGTTTGAGAAGTTTTGTATTTGATAGAAAGGAAACACCAACTCAGTGAAGAAACTTAGCTAATATCCTAGATAAAGAGGGATGAAAAGAAGATCTTGTAGGTAGGAAGCCCATATTACCACCTCCTATGTGGAAATAGATACCATCCTTTTAAAATAAAAAATACCAAAACACTCAAAAAAATAGAAAATCCCAAAACACTCAAAAAATTAAAAAAATCCCAAAAATAAAGCATTAGTTCATTCCATAAGTTAGAAATCACCAACTTTCACAAAGTCTTGGCACTTGTTTATGACAACTACGTGATTCCAACATAGAAAAAAGATGGAAGCCAATAAAATTAGCTCTAGTATGCCCCCAAAAAACACTGCAAATGACGATGACCCATGGGGTTATAGACCAAGCGACCTTATAACTCCTCGAAAGGAACACACGATTAAAGCAACACAAAACCAACCACCAAGTGAGGAGGAAGTAATATGTAGACAACAAGACATGATGGATAGGTCAAACTAAAACCCAAAAGACATGGTCATAGAAGAAGTGGATAGTGAGGAAGAATTAGATGAGGAAGAATTCTTTCAACACTCCAATAATCCCAAGGTACTTAAACTAGTGGACAAACTACTAGGAAATAATTCAAATGCCCACTTCTTCAAATTAGCATAAAGTGGTGATAAGCTACCTATAGAATTTAATGTGGAAGGTCTTAAGGATCCTAACCTCATTCCCTTAGGGGATACATCAGTTTTAAGAAAAATGCCCAAACCAGTGGAGAGTCCAAACATGCCACCAATCTTCTCACAAAGTAATGATCAACCTAAACAACAACCGATGGACAACCCTTTGTTTATGAAACCATCCCAAATCAAGCAAACAATAGTGGCCCAACAATATCAAGGAGGTCCACCTCAATACATGCCACAAGGTAACATCCCACCACAAGGACAATACATACCACATACCACATAATGCATCATATATTGATCCTTCAACCAACGTACCAAATCAAGAAGGTGTACCACCAAGCATTACTAGGGTAACCTTCAAAATAATTCATCCTATCAAAAAGGTTTACCGCCAATGCAATACCAAGGTAACCTTCAATACAATTCATCCCAACAATAAGTTGTACCACCAACACACTACCAGGGTAACCTTCAATACAATTCATCCCAACAACAAGGTGTACCACTAATGCACTACCAAGGTAACCTTCAAAATAGTTTGTCCCAACAAAAAGGTGTACTACCAATGCACTACCAAGGTACCCTTCAATACAATTTGTCCCAAAAACAAGGTGTACTACCAATGCACTACCAGTGTACCCTTCAAAACAATTCATCCCAACAACAAGGTGTACCAACAATGCACTACCAAGGTAACCTTCAATAGAATCAACCACAACAAGGTGTACCACCAATGCACCATCAAGGTACCCCTCTCCAACAAAATTAACAAGAACTGAACCCTCCTTACAATCAACAAGGACTTAATCCTCCTTTCACACAAGGAATTAATCCTCCTTCCATACAACAAGGACTTAATCCTCCTTCCATACAACAAGTACTTAATTCTCCTTAGCGTCAACATGGACTTAACCCTTCTTACAATCAACAAGGACTTAATCCTCCTTCCATACAACAAGGAATTAATCCTACTTTAACACAACAAGGACTTAACCCTCTTTACCATCAACAAGGGCTTAACCCTCATTACAATCAACAAGTAGTTAATCCTCCATCTATATAACAAGGACTTAACCCTCCTTCCACCCAACATGGTTACCAAGGTCCTATACCTCCACCATACCCAACCTATGACAAAACAATTTTTTTGGGACAACAAGGCTACTATGCATAGGGTCCACAAACAAATATATTAAACATAGAGGTAGGCATGCAACTACAAGCCATAAATAAAAATATATTGGACATCCAGATTGGAAAACCAAAGAAGAGTTGCACTCTATAGGATATATTTATGTTCCCTTTTGATCGCTCTATTACTATGCTCCCCTTCCTAGAAAATTTTGAAATACCAAAATTTGACTAGTATGAGGGAAAAGGCAATCTAGTAGAACATGTGCGAGACTTCTTGGTAGCTTGCATGGAGGTGAAAAACAATGTTTCCTACCTAATGATACTTTTTCCACGCAATCTTATTGGTCATGCTATGGAATGGTTCTCCCATCTACCACCAAGTATTAAGAGTTTTGATTAATTGAATAACAAATTTGTAAACCACTTTTCATTCAAAATAGAATAGTATGTCACCATCATGACCTCTATAATATTAATCAAATCCAAGGGGAATCCTTTACATCCTACCTAGAAAGATGGAGACATAAAGTTAGTAGGTGCAAGTGGATTATTCCTGACAAAGAACTGGTGGATATCTTTGTTTCCAATGTCCAAGCAGAAACCAATTACCAACTCACCATATTGTACCCCAATAACTTCAAAGAGACCATTGAAAATGGACTACACATCGAAAGAGCTCTCATAGAAAAATGAGTCATTAAACTGAACAACTCGAATGACAACCCTTCCAGTTTGAATGACAAACCCAAGATTTTGGTCAATTTGTTTTTAACCAACGATGGAGTAGTTGATGCTATATCTGTATGGAATGTAAAAAATCCTAATAGACCACAAAACAAAGCCCAAGTTGCACAAAAACGTTATGCTCCCAACAATGTACAAAACAATCAACTCGACTATTCCCAAAATAATCGATCGGATAACCAACAGACAAATCAGGGAGGACAACAAAGACAATACAACCAACCAAGGAGGAAATTTACTACATTAGGAGAAACACTTGAGATAGTCATGTGAAAATTAGTTCAACAAAACCTCATCAAAGTCAACAAGCGCACAAACTATGAAGAGCCGAGTTTTAAAACGCCATGGTACAATTAAAAAGACTTATGTGAGTTCCACAAGATCAAGGGACATACAGAAAATAACTACATGAGACTTAAGCATATAGTGCAAGACTTAATCGACAAGGGAGAAGTGGATATAGAACACCGTCCTGGAAATAAAGACCTCCAAATCTACATAAATCCAATTCCTAACCATCCTAAGAAAAATGACAAAGGGAAATAACAAGACTATCATAATGCCAATTACACCTATGGTGGAACTGTCCTAGGCACCCTCTCCCAAGCAGATGACACTAGGGTCAATGTGTTAACTATACGAGGTAGGGACCCTGAACGTAATGTAACTACTCATCAAGGTAAAGTCACAATGCAAGGAGCCCTACCTAAACACACAACTAAGTCATCCAATGACTATTGTATTCTGGAACAATTGAAGAAGACCCCCACTTTGATCTCCATCATAGAGCTATTGAAATTATCACCTATGCATAAGGAAATACTAGAGAAAGCTTTGGAAACATTAGTCCCTGATGACCTAAATCCTTATTAGTTTCAAGCCATGGTTGGAAAAATGATGACCACTCATCATTTAGTCTTTTTTGAGAAAGACGTTGCATATAAATCATTCCACAACCAAGCCCTCTATATAGAGGCTGGTGTTCACAAACATAAAGTCAAAATATTATTGATATATAATGGTGCATGTCTAAAAATTTGTACTTTGAATGTTTTTTAAAAAGTTGGGGTATTCTAATGATGTAATTGATAAGGGAAAAATAATCACTATAAGGGCTTATGATGACCTTGAAAGAAATTTAGAGGAAATTATCAAGCTTCCAGTACAAATAAGAGTGACAAAAAAAAACATGTCAAGTACTGGAACTTGAGCTATCATATAACCTTCTTCTAGGATGCCCATGGATTCATGCACTACAAGTAGTTCCTTCAACATTGCACTAGTGTATAAGATTTCCTCATGAAGGAAATGAGGTTATAGTATACACTAATCCTAAACCCTTCCACTATTGTGAAAAATTGGAGGAGAAATACAACAAAATCAAGCGAGTGCTTAGTAATGATATATCATTCCACTCCTCATATATTAACCCATCAACACTACCATCAACCTCAACTAAACCCTCACCAAATGAGGTACCTAAATTTGATACTAAGATCCAAGTACTTGACAAGGGTAACAAAAACTATCATTTCAATCAAGACTTTTGCATTGGAATGCTTCCCCCAACACCAAAGCTTTATGGAGGCCTAAAGGAGATCAAACATGTTCAGACAGTAACAATGGTAGTCAAACGCACAATCTTTACCAAGTGGGGAGATATGAAAGATGAGGAAATATTCAAAGAGAACCTTTCATAAATGATCTACAAAGAAGAACTAGAACAACTAGAACAACTACAACCCCTACCCATCGATCCTAGTAGTAAAGGGTATCAACTAGCTAAACAAATGGGATACATTGGAAAAGGTGGCCTTGGGTGACACAAATAAGGTATATGGGAACCTATTATAGTGGAACAAAGAAATAATAACATGGGAATAGGCTACGGTTCAATACACGTGGTTACTCAAAACACTACATGTGCCTCTTTTGAGAAAGGAGGTCCTTTTACTAACATTAAGACATTGGATAACTACCATATTATAAACAATGATTTACCAATCAATGACCTATTTGAAAGCTTTAACATAAGTATAGTCTCTACCTGACCTAGCAAACCTATACCTAAAGACTATAATTATGAAACAGACTCCAACGCGTATGAATGGGATTCCCTCACTTCTAGCAACAATGACCTAGATACTCAATGAGAGAATCATGCTAGAGATATATTGACCATTTTAAAAACTTTCATAAGCTTTATAGATAATGATGAAAACCTACCCCTCTACTACCCACAATTAATATATTGGGACCAACAACATCATATGCCTATTTTGGATTGATTCCAAAATGATGAAGCTATTGCAGAGTTTATGGGACTTCAAACCAATATACCATCAGGAGATCATAAAGCAGGGTTTTTCATGGAACTCGAGCAAGAAGCATATTTTAGAGGGGAGATTGTGCCCTCTAGTCACAAAATTGAAAAAGACAATGTAAAAAACAAAATGAGATCCCCTAGGGAAAGTCACGATGTGGCTCTATCGAATCCTAAAAAGAGAAAAATAAAGGATGAATCTAAGGGTGAAAAACTCTCTAAGGCACCCGAAGATGGAGGAATCAATCTCCCTATTTTTGAATATCAAGAGAAGTCAACACTCCTAGTTGAAGAAGCTGAACCCATCAATATTGGCATGATAGAGAACCCAAAAAATCACATAGCATGCAACACCACTTGATCCTAAAGAAAAGGTGAAATTCTCAGCATTCATCACTAAAATGAAGATAAAATTCACATGGGCATATGTAGGCATGCTAGGGCTAGATCCAACATTGGTCGTACACCACCTAGATGTATTTTCTAGAGCTAAACCCATAAAGCAGAAGGTAGGAAAGATGCATCCACATATAGCACTTTTGGTAAAAGTAGAAATGAAGAAACTGGTAGATGGGCTTCATTAGACTAATTGATTATCCTAAATGGATATTGAATCTAGTACTAGTATCAAAAACCCACTAGGGGCATAAGAATTTGCACAAACTTTTGAGATATAAACAAAGCTTGCCTGAAAGATGACTTCCCTCTTCCCAGCATTGATATGATTATAGATCTAACCGCATGACATGAAAGGCTATCATTGATGGATGGATTTTCTAGATATAGTTAGATTAAGATATCCCCTGAAGATCAACATAAAATAGCATTCACTTATGTATGGGGGACCTTCTGCTAGAATGCCATGTCATTCAGTCTAAAGAGTGCAAGGGCAACCTATCAATGAGAAATGACTATAATCTTTCATGATATTCTACATATAAATGTGGAAGATTATGTGGATGAAATACTAGTGAAGTCCATCAAAAGAGAAGACCATTTGACCAACCTAGAATTTTTTTTTGATAGGCTTGAATAGTATAACTTGAGGCTCAATCCAAAAAAGTGTGTATTCAAAGTAACATCTAGAAAACTACTATGGTACATAGTATCAAGAAGAGGCATCAAAGTAGATCCTGTAAAGGTAAAAGCCATATTAGAAATTCCTCCTCTAAAGTCATTGAAGTGATTGAGAACTCTACAGGGGAAACTAAAGTTCATCAAGTGATTCATTGCACAATTTTCAGACAAGTGTCATTCATTCACCCATCTGCTACACAAAGACATCACATTGAAATGGGATGGTAGATGTGATCAAGCATTCTAGCAAGTTAAGGAGTATCTACTCACTCCTTTATTATTAATGCCACCTATTCTAGATAAAGAAATGATACTCTATGTATCTACAACACAAGCAACATTAGGAGATCTTTTAGCACAAGTAGATAGCAATAAAATGGAAAGAGTGGTGTACTATATCATCCAAACAGTGGGGCTATGAATTAAAATATTCACCCATAGAAAGAGCATGTCTCTCTATCATTTTTTGTGGCATATAAATTGAGACACTACATCTTGAATAGAAAATTAAAGTTGATCTCAAAAGTAGATCCACTAAAGTACCTATTAGAAAAAGCAACTCTAACATGTAGGATTGCTAAATGGGTGATGATACTGAGCGAGTCTGACATAGATTACTTAGACAAGAAAGCCATCAAAGGAAAAATCATAGAAGATCAACTAGTAGAAGCACTGATGGAAGATCACTAGTCTCTTACAACAAACTTCCTAGATGAAAGCATAGACCTTGTACTTTGATGGGTCCCACACTTCACATAGCTCAAGGGAAGGTATCTTATTTCTCACACCACAGGGAGATAGTATACCTAAGGCTTACAAAATTACTTTCTCATGTACAAATAACATCTCAGAGTATGAAGTGCCAATCATAGGAATAAAAATGGCTATAGAATGGAGGATGAAAGAATTATAGGTTTACGGAGATTCTCAATTGGTAATCAGGAAAGTACATGATGATTATCAAACAAAGGGTGACAAGATGATGACATATAAAAGGATGGTGGATAGTTTCAAACAATATTTTTTCATCACCTTTGAATAGATTCCTTGGATCAATAAAAGAGTGGCTAATGATATGGTAACGATAGGTTCACTTCTTGATATTCCACAAAATATTTTGAAGTATGAATTCCTTGTGGAGCAACTGCTCATATCAACATTTGATATCTCAGAATTTGAACAAGTGTGTGTTGTTTTTGGTCCTAATTCACCATGGTACCAAGACACATTTGACTACATCCAACATGGTATCATACCTCCTAACTTGAACAACCCAAAAGAAAACATTTTCCTATAGGACTTCCCAATTCATAATCCTAGGAGACACCTTATATTGTCGCATTTTAGACGGTACTTTACTTTGATGTCTTAACGTTAAAGAAGCATAAACCACCTTACAAGAGGTACATGAAGGCATTTTTGGGTCCCACTCTAGTGAACCTAACCTAGTACAAAATTTTCTTAGAGCATGGTACTATTGGCCCTCCATGGAACAAGAATGAATTCAATACTCCTAAAAATGTCATCAGTGTCAACAACATAGTGACCTTGTTCATGCACCCGCATAGGAGCTGAGACCTATCACAACACCATGGCCTTTCTCACAATGGGGATTAGACTTGGTAGGTAAGATATCTCTCACTTCCTCAAATGGGCATAATTTCATTATTACTACAATTGAATACTTCATGAAGTGGATAGAAGTAATTCCATTAACATACATCATAGGGAAATAGATATCCAAGTTCATCTTGAATTATTTGATCTATCGATATGGAATTCCCCAAACCATCATAACAGAAAATGGAACCCCATTCAAAAATTAAGATGTTAAAGAGCTTTATTCCAAGTTTTCTATCCAACATAGATTCTCCACGCCTTACTATCCCCAAGGAAATAGTCAGGCTGAAGTGTCTAACAAAACCATCCTAAAGATACTAAAAAAGACTGTTAATGATGTCGTTCATGATTAGCATTTGCAACTCAACCAAAACCTATGGGATTATTGAACCAGTATTCACACACCTATAGGTGCCACACCTTTTTCATTGGTCTATGAATCTAAAGTTGTCTTACCTATTGAAGTCAAAATCCCCTCACTGTGAATATCACTTAATCTCTGGATTGAACGAGTTGGAACTCCTAGATGAAAGGTGTTTGTCTTTGAGTGCATTAAACCATCTTCAGGTTTATCAAAATTGGTTCAAACAAAGCTACAATAAAAAGATCAAAAATAAAGACTTCTAGGTTGGTGACTTGGTACAGATTAAGGTATAGGTGAATCAAGATGGGAAAGGTAAGTTTGAACCTAACTAGCTCGGGTTGTTCATTATCATAGCAAGCTATGGCTTTGGAGCTTATCAATTGGCTACTCCTAAAGGAGAACCTTTAGTCAAACTATTGAACAACATCCATCTTAAAAATTTCCTCACATGAGCACATCAGAACACTACTAACAAAAATATAAAAAAGAAAAAAAATCAAAAAAAGCAAGAAAAATAGTAAAGAGAAATAAAATATTCTTTAAGTGAAAACCACTTTGTGGCACTTCTAGGATAGGTACCATAGTAAAAACCTAGCAAACATGAATTATGATTGAATAATACATGCACCTTTATCTATCAATGCTATTTGAAGCATCCACCCATTCGTCCCATAATAAAACATGTTTCCAACCATGGCTCGATGACTGATTGAGTATTGAACCTTGTTGCACTATCAACATTTGTCTCCCCTAGTGAAGGTAATCTTGTCTCGAACTAGGGGAAACTTCTCGAAACTAGAAATGAATTGGACTCTTGTGCATCCCATCACAGTCAAAAACTATCAAAATAAAAAAACATAAAAAAAAACCAACAAAATCAAAACAAAGTCAAAAACATCAAAATCACAAAAACATGTTATGCTTTGAGTCAACACTAGTTGAACTACATGGTCTTTGCGTGTGTAATGTAGGAAAGGCTTATTAGCCCCTGAGGCCTTAGGTCATCCCCCTTAAGTTTCCATGATGATTTCTTTTAACTTGGTAAAAAATTCAAAAACATGTTCTTATCAAACAAAGCGAACTGCAAGCCTCTATGTGTACAATATAGGAAAGGATTATCTTTCATGATGCCCTGAGGCCCTAGGTTAGTCCCTTGAAAACAACAAAAATAACATCAAATAAACCCAAAAAATCAAAAAGGCCTTACCTACATTATCACAATCCACAATAAACTTTCATTCATAATAAACAATCATCACAATCACCCTTTGACAAAATAAACAACAAACAAGACAAACATCAAAATCAAAAATTCCAAAGTGAGGATCAAAACGATTAGAAAACTATCAAATGAAAACAATGCCTAAGTATAGATTACCATACCCACTTGAAAATAATATCAACAATCCTAAACATGAGTCTTAATGGATAAAACGTTCCTACGATAGACATCATTAATGGATTTCATCATGAAACATCAACAACAAGTATGACAAGTAATATTGCAGCATTGTTTATCTTTTTATAATCTTATCTTTTTGATTTATTGTAATACCACATTCCCAAGATCTCTTGAGGATGTCCATAAGGATTTAGAGAAGAAGGAATGATGGCATTAACTGTCGATTTATGTTTAGTTCTATTTGTAAGATGTTTTTGTGATACTACCATGATGAATACTTACTTTTTTTGGTGTATGGAAGTTTTTTTGAGATAATTCATGTAACAATTGCATCTTAGGTATTTTATACCTCTCTATCTAACAAGTTTGAAAATTTTCATCACAACTCAACCATATATTCTAAACAGGGTTTTTGTATGTCTTGTATGAGCAAGAATATTATTTGTGTCGAGTCAAAGTCCTTTAAATGGATACAAAGACACCTTGGTTATTAATACGTTGGTGCATCATGTATGTTTTCTACATCAATAAGGATTTTTAAAACATATGAAGCCTCTATGCGAATAAAAAAGAAAAACTCATCAATAACTAGCAAACATCAAATTTCTATCCATCATCCAACACTTCTTCTAACTAACAACTCCATCCTACATCAAAATATCATTAGTACCACATGCATCCTACATCCAAAACCTCATCAATACATATCATGACCACACATAATAAAATATCATGTATCATATGGCATTGTCCAAAAAGCATACATTGATCATCCATCCATCCACATCATATGCATATATCAAAAAATGACAAAAACATGAACATAATCATCACATAACACATAATAAAGAAGAATTGAAACATCGTATATCTCATTTATATCATCAAAAATGAAAACATCAGGTACATCAAATAAAATGTGTGATATCATATACAAAAAAATACATATATTCAAGGCCTTAGCTGGGCCAATGAATGTATATACAAAATCATGTCTACAACATAAGTTTCCAAACAATAAACATAATAATGATCAAGTATAAATAGTCCTACTTCCCAGCCAGAGGTGGGGATCTCTAATGACCATGGCTCTAGTGAGGAGAAGGCTACAACATCACTAGCACTTGATGTGGCTACCTAATTGATTGATCATTGGAATTGGCTGCACTAGTACCTATACTAGGCTCACCAAAGTAGGGATATCTCTATACTTTGGGAGCCAATACCTCATATAGAGTTTGATAATAGGTAGCCTCCATCATAAAATGATCTTGCTCTACTCTAAGAGCATCACACTTTTCCCTGAGGGTATCCCTCTGATCTGTAATAACCTACACCTTGTTACTCGTAAAATTTTTAAACATGAAATTTTTTCCCTTAATTGAGTGATCTTGCATCTTTATCCTTGAAAATTTCATGGCTTTTATACATTTTATAACCTAGTCATAACCTTTCCAAATTCCCTAACCAAATCACTAGGTTCTGAAGTTTTGAAACTACCCAACTGCCCGACTTATGTGTAGATCTCAAAGTTTCAAGTTTTATCGGATGACATCCCATGCAATCGGTATATCGAAGGTTCTTAAAACTTTAGAACTCCTGATAGATGGTTATGAAGTTCTATTTCTCAGCAATGAAGTGACCTCAGAAGGATGCTCGACTTTCAAAGTTTCATCCCATTTAATGAGTTATACGACACCTTTAAGGGGATGTCTTTTCATGCACTTTAAAACGCCAACTTGAGTTTTAAAACATAATCTTTTAAATCCTCTGAAAGGACAACTCTTAAATAAGGAGGGTGGTGAAACAGATTTGGTAATAGATCAACACATTTTTTAGGGAAAATAAATGGTCACTCTTCACTGCTAAAGTTAAGTGAACTTGCATACGAGGAAAGGTGACAACATTTCTAAGTTTAGAGTTTTCTCAAAATGGTACTCCCTGGCGATATTAGAGAATGGGAAGATGAACCTTTTCCTGTCGTGCAACCAAATTCGAATTGGCTTGAAGAAGAACAACTCGACATCATTTCTCAATTGCGTTCATTGGCATGAATGGAGAAAATAAGTTACACTGAGTACAACAGGGTGATTTTTGTTTTAGAAGAAGAAGAAGAATGCATCTAACTTCACAATTTAGTTATGGAAATTTAGTTAGAACTGTAGAGATTTCTGACACCTCCAGTGGTTTAATCACATGCATGCAGTATTTTTTGAAACATAATGATAACTCTTATCCTAAAACTATTTTCGTTTCAAAATCTTTCTTGATTTCAGTCATTTTCAAGACCATTATTATTGTAATGTAATAGTTTTTGTGTGCCTATATATGTGGACCTCTGAATGTAAATAGTGGGAGGGGGTCAAATATCTTTTAGGGGACGTAGTCTTATAGTATAGGAGCTTGAAGTTTTGAACTCAAATTTTTGCATTGAAGAAATAAAGAAAATGTTTCTGATCTATGTATTTGCTACTATTTTCTTTTGATTACAACTGAACTTTGATTCTTTGTAATTAATCTTCATCGTGTGTCTTGTCCTATGAGGCTATGTTTGCCTTATCTCTAAAGCTTTGAATTTGGATTAATCTATCGGTAAAATTGAATTTGATGTTCATCCTCCTTTGAATGGCATTCATAAATGTGGGATGAGTGAACTTTGCATCATTTATTCACACTTTCTTTACCTTAAGTATTAAATCATTGCATCTATTTTCATGGTTATGAGTAGATGTTAGTTTCCTTTCCTACTTTCTTGTTAAAAGCATACCCGATGTCTCTATTCATTGCACATTTTTTGAAGGTAGCTGCACCTTGTAAAATAAGCAAAGAGCACTTCCAGTTATCACTGCAAGTGACTCAATTGTTGGCCAGGTTGTCATTTGTGTGGGCTAGAGTGAATTAATTAAAGTGAGAAATTTGTTAACCAATAGATTTTTGATGACTCTGCTGGGGAAATTGATTTGAAAGATTAGTGTTTTTATTCCTTAGGTTTTTGAAGATATCTCTATATGCAAAGAGGTTGGCAACATCATTTGAAAATTTGAAAATATTATGATACAAAATCAGAAACTTTGAAGAAATGGGGAGAGGCCCAAGCCTACTATTCCAGAGGTTCTTGGTATATATGATAAAGTACTACATGATTTTTGGGATCACTATAAGGAAAGCATTATCGAAGCTGCAAAAACTAGTTTGAGTATTGAAGAGGATCACAAATCTGCACTTTTGTTGAGAAGTCTCCATGTTAGGTTTTTTAAACTAAAGGATCTTGAAGAAAGAAAGCATTCTCTACAAGCCTAGGAGAACAAGATAAGGAAAATCCAAGAGGATATATGAGTTAATAATGATGATTCTCTAGGTCTCTCTATTCCTCTTTGCTTTTCAACTTTTTATGCTCAGGAAATGGGTTTGATCAAACCTCATGATAATTTGACATCACTAAAGAAAAATGAAATTGACAATGAATTGCTGAGATTTATTTCTACTCCAGAGTTAGAAATCTTTAATTTTGATACTTTTGAGGAAGATAAGAGTCTTAAGATTGACTCATAGTCAAAGTATGCATCTTTTGAGTTTCATGGTCAAGATGATAAAAACGAATTTAATGAATACACCTTTGAGTCATTTCATTTTGAAGAAAAAGGAAATTTGGCTCTTATAGCTTTGAGAAATAAGATTTGTATTGAAAATGAAGTGAATGTCTATTTAATTAATGATCTTCTGAGATCTGAGATTACAAAAGAGAAAGAAAATTCTGAAAAACCAAAGAATGACCCAACTCTGGAAAAGTTAAAAGTTTTGGATGATGACCCTCTTTGTGAAGAAGAGATTATACTTCAACTTTTATCATTTATTGAAGGAAACAATTATCTTTTTGAAGTTTCAGGTATAGATGTATCCACCTCTTTAGTTGCAGATAAGGAATTTTCTGATTTGGTTGGAATAAATGAAGATGAAGTCTCTATAACCAAAAGGGACCCATGTTTTATGAGGCCAATATTTCCTTCAAATCAGAAGTGAGTCAAGTTATCAAAAATGGCTTTATGCATGATGAGTCTAATAATGGGAGTATAGAAAGTGATGCAAATTTTATCTTTGAGAACTTTGATTATTTCATTTGCAATTGGAAAATAGAACACTATTTTGCAGTTTATTGTTCATTCATGAAAACATAGCTCATAATATATAGAGCGAACATCAAAAAATTCAAGAAAATTCAGAATTTTTTGATGAGGAATGGTTGTTTGGTAGGCATCTTTATGAATCACTTCATTTCAAAAACTTTAGCTTTACATTCATGGTTTTTAATATATCAATGATTTTATAGTCGCTTCATGCATACACACCTTTGTTCCATAATGGTATTTATTTTTCCCTGCCAGTCAATGGTTTTGCATAGTCTTTGGGAGTTGAATTACCCCACTTTTTTTGAGTGCATAGGTGTCTTAGGCTGCTTTTGTTTTGAGACTTTTGGGTTTGGTTCCATTTTTGGTTTGTGCCTCATTCCCCTCCACCCCATCTGCGAAGTAGCACCCGATTCTCCTACCTTTCTTCGACTCTGTTTCCCAATGGATTTGGACTGGTCAGCCCCAATGGTTATGGAGTTCTCTACATTTTCTCTAAAAATTTAGTCCCCAATCGGAGCCAATTTTACTCGTCAAATTTTTAAACATGAAATTTTTTCCCTTAATTGAGTGATCTTGCTTCTTTATCCTCAAAAATGTCATGGCTTCTATAAATTTTATAACCTAGTCACAACCTTTCCAAAGTCCCTAACTAAATCACTAGGTTCTGAAGTTTTGAAATTGCCCGACTGCCTGGCTTATGTGTAGATCCCAAAGTTTCAAGTTTTATCTGATGACTTCCCATGCAATTGGTATATCAGAGGTTCTTAAAAATTTGGAACTCCTGACAGATGGTTATGAAGTTCTATTTCTCAGGGATGAAGCGACCTCGACAGGATGCTCGACTTTCAAAGTGTCGACCCATTTAATGAGTTTTACAACACCTTTAAGTGGATGTCTTTTCATGTGCTTTAAAACACCAACTTGAGTTTTAAAACATAATATTTTAAATCCTTTGAAAGGAAAACTCTTAAATAAGGAGGGTGGTGAAATGGATTTGGTAATAGATCAACACATTTTTCAGGGAAAATAAATGGTCACTCTTCGTCGCTGAAGTTAAGTGAACCTGCATACAAGGAAAGGTGGCAACATTTCTAAGTTCAGAGTTTTCTAAAAATGGCACTCCTTGGAAATATCAAAGAATGGGAAGATGAACCTATTCCCATCATGCAACTAGATTTGAATTGTCTTGAAGAAGAAGAACTAGACATCATTTCTTAGTTGCGTTCACGGGCATGGAAGGAGAAAACTAGTTACACTGAATACAACAGGGTGATTTTCATTTTAGAAGAAGAAGAAGAAGAATGTGTCGAACTTCACAATTTAGTTATGGAAATGCAGTTAGAGTTGTACAAAGTTTTGACACTCCAGTAGTTTAATCACATGCATGCAGTCTTTTGTGACATGTAATGATAACGCTTCTCTTGGAATTGTTTCCGTTTTAAGATCTTTCTTGATTCCGGTCATTTTCAAGACCGTTATTTTTATAATGTAAATTTTTTGGTGTGCCTATATATGTGGACCTTTGAATGTAAATGGGGGGGGGGGTCAATTAGCTTTTAGGGGACATAGTCTTATGGTATGGGAGCTTGAGGTTTGATCTCAAATTTTGGCATTGAAGAAATAAAGAAAATGTTTCTGATTTGTGTATTTGCTACTATTTTCTTTTGATTGCAACTAAACTTTGAATCTTTGTAATCAATCTTCATCGTGTGTCTTGTCCTATGAAGCTATGTTTGTGTTATCTCTGAAGCTTTGAATTTGGATTAATCTATCCGTAAAAGTGAATTTTCTATTCATCCTCCTTTGAAAGGACTTCATAAATGTGGGATGAGTGAACTTTGCATCATTTATTCACACTTTCTTTACCTTAAGCATTAAATCATTGCATCTATTTTTATGGTTATGAGTAGATGTTAGTTTTCTTTCTTGCTTTTTGGTTAAAAGCATACCTAGTGTCTCTATTCATTGCACATTTTTTTAAGGTAGCTACGCCTTGTAAAATAAGCAAAGAGCACTTGTAGTTATCACCACAAGTGACTCAACTATTGGACAAGTTGTCATTTGTGTGGGCCAGAGTGAATTAATTAAAGTGACAAATCTATTAACCAACACATTGCATCTTGACAACATGACATCGCCCAATCTTAGTGTCCTTCTCTACTCTGAAACCATCTCTCTCGTATCTAGTAGTATCATGCTCGGTAGTCAAAACACCATCCTACACCTCTACATCATGTCTTCACACAACCCCTACATCTCTGACAACTTTCATTTGTGCTAACTAAACCGTTGCATCCCCAAGTGGAGGAGGATGACCATGTGCCTGATCATGTTGCATGGGATCATCTTGTTGATCTTGTAGTCTATCTTGCCTTACTCTATCAAGCTGCTCCATAGTGATCCTGACTCGTTGTCTCTCACCACATTGGCCAATGATACCTACTCTCCCTACAACTGGAACAACATCAACAAGATCTATGAAATGAAGAGGCACCCGACAAGCCCACCATTAATCATAATCTAGCATGGTCCCTACATCTGCTAGTTCAATAGGCCACCCCCATCCAATTTTGGAAAGAGATATAAACTCCACAACTTCTGCATCATGATCAACTTGCAATCCCCACACCTGGACCTCTCAAGTGGTCCTCCCAAAATGAGCATGCTAATCATAAAAAGAATGGCTCTATCTCTCACCGAACTGGTGAAGAACTCTATCAGGCAGACATCTCTGAAGAAAAGCATGCACATGACTGATCAACCACCATGTATATTTGCAAAATGAAAGTTTCTCCTGGTCATCATTCCATACATCACAATCCAACCATGATGTCCAAACAAAACCAAGCATATCATCTATCATGTGACGCTAGTAATGTAGCTAGCTAGGGTAAGTATAATGAAGAAAATCACCATATCTGTAATAGTAAGGATCCTCTAGATCCCAATCCAAGATACCATCAAGCCTAGTAACTAGGATGTGCTCCCAAGCCCACACATGAAGTAATGTCACACCAGAAAAAATGGAACTACCCCCTCAGTAGGCAACCTTGTGCATATCTCTATAAAGATGTGCAAGGAGACATGAGCCCCATGTGTTCCTAGTGACATGCTTGAACATATGCCCCAACCAACCGAAAAATATCTACCTCAGCAATTAGGGATGACAAGCCTTGAGACCAAAGCACATAGAACTAATGAAACAATATTCACACTACCAATGAAAAGAGATAGGTCTATCTCTACCTCTCAAACCCGAAGAGGCCTGACACCAAGGACTTGTCGCATAGCATGTGCACCCTGTTGTACAAAAATAGGTCACAAACTCTCCATGAATTGGAACATGAAGAATCCTCCATACATCCTCCAAGGTGATGAAGGCCTCACTAGTCAATAAATGAAAAGATGATGTCTTAAAGTGCCATCTCTCCATGAGGGCGGTCATCATCTCTCTGTGGCATCTAATATTCAACATGTAGCATATATTTTGTAACCCTACAACATCTAGAACATCTCGTTCAAGCTCATGAAAACTAGTGATCAAATCAAAAAACTCACATGGCCATTGCTCTCTCGACATAAGAGGTTTGAGAACCACCTGCAAAAATTCAACCCACAATGTTAAAGAATTTGCTACAAAAACACAAAATGGACCTAAGGTTACAAACTGGCTCAAAATTCCAGAAATAGAAAAAATAGTTATCTTTTTGTCAAAAGATGTCAAAACAGTCAAAAGTGGACCTATTTTTGTTGGAAGCGGTAAAGAAAATCAAAAGTGTTCAAAATTGCAAAAGAGAAGAATTTTCTCAAGAGCGACCATATTTCACAATGGTTGCCATTTCATTTGAAAAAAGTCAAAAGAAAAGATTTTAAATGAATGTGAAAACAAGAGCAAACATTTGAAGCAATAGCGAGTAGATAAGTCAAAGGCAATTGAAAAATTCAAAAGCAACAGATAAAAACTACAAATGTAGCAAGAACGATTCAAAAGTGATAAAATCATAAACCTACCACTAACACATAAATTTTTTTCATGTATTAATTACTCAAAACAGAAAGATGAAAGCATGCAAGGAAAGGGTACATATCGGTGCATTGATGCCAGCAGGCCTCCTAAACTCATGAATTGCATCCACATGATGTGGGGCTCATCAAATCCTCGCCATAGCTCCTTGACAATAAAAAAATCAAGAAATCTAGAGGCAAGAAATTACTAAAGGCTTAGAATGTAAATGAGGTAAATTAAACCCTAATTACCTATTTTTAACCTCCCAAACCCTAATTTTTTAGCTAGGAAACTATCCTAGGTTGAAATTAGGAGCTCTCAAGAACATTTGAACTATCAATCAAGGTCCTATAAGTGTAATTTTTCATCATTTATGTATCTGAATTGAAATGAAACATTATTGCAAGCCCGACCCAAAAAAAATATTTTTTCGGCTAACCTCTCGAGGGGGAGCCTAGTGTCCTACCATCTTTCTGTTGATCATTGGGGGACAGTGGGGCATATAATTTTTTAAAAATCTTGATCTTAACATCAAATTCTTTGAAACAAAACAACCAATACTTTGTCTTAAAAAGGGGCAAAATGTAGACATGTAAAAATGACCTAACACTTATCGCACAACCTAAATGAAATTTTCTCATCATCGACATCATTATACCTAATATCATTGAATTTCACATCATTTGTATTAAAAAACCTAATTTCCTCTATTAATTGAATACTATTACATTATTTAATTAATTCACTTTTTCATCATTTTTGACTAATTAAATAAATTTCATTTATTTAATAAAGTCCTAATCTAACTTTATTCCTCTTGATTAATTAAATAAAATGAATTATTTAATTATGTCTCTAATTTACCCTATTCCCCTAAGTCAATTAAATTATTAATACTTAAAAGTTTAATTAAATCACTTTTCCCCTAAACTTGAATAATTAAATAAATTATTCAAAAACACCATTCAAAAAGGTCAACAAAAATCTTAATTAATTAATTCAATTAATTAAGTACCCTCACCCACTTTTATGATTGAGTAAATTACACTCCATCGATTTCTCACTCTGATTGGCTGACTGATCTATCTATTTCTTGACTAATCCATCTATTTCCTAACAGGTTCATCTATTCTTCAATCCCATTGAAGGCTCAACATGATTTCCTCAATTCCACTGATTAGGCTATCTATTTCCTCTGATTGTTCAATTACTATCCTTAATTGATTCGATCACAAAAGCTAACTAAGCAATCTAATTTTGCTCAATAGCTTTCAACCATTGATCTTGATTCAACATTGTTTAATCTTAAACGTTCATCTTGAATCATAAAATCTATATAATAATCCTCTTCATCCTCAAAAATTATTGGCGAATGGACATCTTTTCCACAATGAAGTAATGCAGAATTAACCATTGATTTCTTGAAAGATTTTACACACATATTCGATCATCATCACACAAACATTGAGGCTTTTGCAAAGCATATAATGCAGGCTTCACATTGATACAACAACAATCCAAAATCATTGTGAATACACTTTGACATGAGATTGGTAACGATATAGTTAATTGAATTAATTTGTATGTTCTTTGATTGCATTTCTTTTAGTTCATTGAACTCAATAATCTTGTATTAATAATTTTGTGAGTAATGGGTATGAATCTTCAATCTTTATTTGACTTAAATCTTGTTTAATTCTTTTACATTAATTTTATTTATACATCTCAATTTCCCCCTTACACACCTATATACTTCTCTTTATCTCTCTCTCTCCATCTCTACCTCTCCTTTCCTCCTTCCTCCTCTCTCTCTCCCCATCTCTACCTCTCCCTCCCTCCTTCTCTCTCCTCCCTTCCCTCTATACTTCTCTCTATCTCACCTCTCCCTCCCTCCCTCCTCCCCCCTCTCTCTCTCTCTCTTCCTCCCACCCACCTTCCCTCTCTACTTCTCTCTATCTAACCTATCCCTCTCTCCCTCCCTCTCTCTCAATCTCTCCACCTTCTTCTCTCTCTCTCCATCCCTACCTCTCCCTATCTCCCTCCTCTATCTCTCTCTCTCTCTTCATTCCTCCCACCCACCTTCCATATCTACTTCTCTCTATCTAACCTATTTCTCTTAGCAAAGAGTGAGAGGGAGAGAGAGAGAGAGAAAGAGGGGGGAGGGAGTGAGAGCAAGAGGTAGAGGGAGGAGAGAGAGGGGGAGGGAGATGAGAGATAGTGATAAGTAGAGAGGGAAGGAGAGAGGGAGATAAAGGTGTCTTTTCATGTGTGTGTGAGAGAGAGATTGGTGAGATAAAGAGGAGAGAGTGAGAGGGAGAGAGAATGGTGAGATAGAGAGAAGGATAAAGTGAGAGAGAAAGCGAGGGGAGGGAGGGATGGAAAGGTAGGTAGAGGGAGGAAGAGGAGAGATAAAGAGTGGAGAGGGAAATAGGTAGGGAGGGAGAAATAGGTGAGAGAGAGACAAAGAGAGATAGACAGACAAATAGAAAAAGAGAGTTATGGAGGGAGAGGTAGGTAGAGAGAGGGAGATGAGAGATAAAGATAAGTAGAGAGAAAATGAGAGTTAGAGAGAGAGGAGAAATAGATATAAGTAGAGAGGGAATGAGGTAAGTATGGAGAGGTAGGGATGGAGAGATAGGTGAGATAGAGAGGTGTAGAGAGAGAGAGAGAGGTAGGGAGTGATGAATGATAGGTAGGTAGAGAGAGGTATTGGGTATATAGAGAATAAAGAGGGAAGGAGATAGTGAGGGAGAGATTGGGAGGTGAGAGAGAGGTGATATAGAGAGAAATAGAGAGAGAGGTATGGAGTGATGGAGGGAGAGGGGAGATAGATATTAGAGAGGGAATGAGAGAGGGAGGGAGAGGAGGGATGGAGAGATAGAGAGGGAGTGGTGGAGGGAGAGATAGATAGAGGGAGAGGGGAGATAAAGATAAGTAGAGAGGGAAGGAGAGGTAGAGAGAGGAGAGATAGAGAGACGTAGAGAGGAAATGAGGGAGGGAGGGAGGCTAGGAGAGATGGGGAGGGAGAGGGTGAACCCATAATAGTGGTTTACAATTTTGTTGAGGAAGCAAAATTGTAAAAACACTCCCACAATAAAAAAAATTGGTTTTAAGGGGTTCACACGAACCCATAAAAGGGTTTGCTTGAACCCCTAGTTCGAGTGAACCCCCTTTTCCATGATGGGTTCACTCAAACCATAAAAACTACACATTTTTTAAAAAAAGAAAGGGGAAAATGGGGGTTCGATCAAACTGATGAGGGTGCAACCCGAGACACAGAAAATCACATAGAAAAACTAACAAATCTTATTATTTTCAAAGTATGAAATTCCTACATGCAGAGGATCTCAAATCCTCCAGTTTTGCAATACATGCAAATTATAGAAAGAAACTACAGAAATTCCCCTATTCGCAGCATGCGATCTTCTTTCCCCAAAAACTCCTAAAAGAAACAGTAACTCGCCCATAAATAGCCCGTTTCTTTGTTTGGAGCCAAAAACGGGATTCAAATTATGCACCAACTTTCGGAAGCCCTAACTCAAGATCTAACCGTCAGATCTTCAATGATAATACCTTTTCGGAAAGCTCTCGCGAAGATCTCTTGCCGGAAAGTGGGGCCTAAAGGCTAACCACTTTCGTATTCCGCCAATTTTTCAGGCCCATCCGGAGCCTCTAAGTACCTCAAAATTAGCTCCGAAGATTTCATAAGGCAAAAAGCAGAAATTGAAACTTGAATAACTTTTGAACCGGAAATGCTCTTGATCTGATTCTTTCACCAAAGTGTTTATTATTATGTCCTGAAGCTTCCCTTAAATTTTTGTCTCCTCACGCCTTCAAATTCATACCTGCTAAAAATAGCAGTTGAGCAGAAAAAGCAGAAAAGCAGTTCTGAAAGTTGGGAATTCTTCTTCGACGAAAAGGGTATCCAGAAATGCAAAAACATCTACAAAAAAAATCTAAATGAAAGTAAATATATTTTTGGGTGATGTAGGATTGCCCTTACACCACTGGATGCTCCTGCATCAGACACCCAGGGTAATTTGAAAAGTGACTCCATCACTTCTCAGATGGTTGAGGAAAACCTAAACGGTCAACCTCTGCCTTGGACAACCAGGATGAATCTTCCACAGGCCTTCCTTTCCACTTCACCAGATATTCTTCATATTGCCTATTTCTGGTACTCCTTCCTACACGGCTATCCAAGATTTCTTCAATCTCCTCCTTTTCTGAAGTAGGTGTTGGAATACCGCATTGTTCCATTGCTGGTACTTCCTCTGCGCCACCCTCATGATATTCTATCAAATCTGCAATGTTGAACACAGGGGAAATGTTGAATCCATCCGGCAACTCTACCTCATATGCGTTCCCTGAATCATGCCTCTTCAAAATTTTACAGGGACCGAACTTCTTCATCTTCAATTTGTTATAGGTTCCTACTGGAAACCTTTCTTTCCTCAAGTGGACCATCACTTCATCACCAATCTGAAACTCCTTATACCTCCTCTTTTGATCTGCCTTAGCCTTATACTGCATATTCATCTTGTTAATGTGTTCTTTTACCTTCTCATGCATATTCTTGATGTGTTCTGCAAAGTCTTCAGCTTCAGCACTTGTCTTCTTCTCTTGGTCCATCTTCCTCAATTCTGGAGCAGTCCTAGGACTACTTCCATACACAATCTGGAACGGTGATCTACCAGTGCTTCTATTGACAGAATTGTTGTAAGCGAATTCTGCCTGGGGTAAGATCAAATCCCATCCCTTTGGTTTATCTCCTACCAAGCATCTCAGTAGGTTACCCAAACTCCTGTTCACAACTTCAGTCTGCCCATCAGTCTGGGGATGGTGTGCAGAACTAAACTTCAACTCTGTTTTCAACTTCTTCCACAAGGTCCTCCAAAAGTATCCAACAAATTTTGTGTCACGATCTGAGACTATACTCTTTGGCAAACCATGTAGCCTCACCACCTCTTTGAAGAACAAGTCAGCAATGTGGACTGCATCATGGGTCTTCTGGCATGGGATGAAATGTGCCATCTTCGAAAACCTATCAACCACCACAAATACTGAATCATTCCCTCTCTGTGTCCTTGGCAAACCAAGAAGAAAGTCCATACTTATATCCTCCCACGACCTCTCTGGTACAGGTAAGGGCTGATACAACCCTGTATTCTGACTCACTCCTTTAGCCATTTGACATACCCTACAACTCTACACAAACTTCTTCACATCTTGTGATAACTGAGGCCAATAATAATGCTCACTGATAATGGAAATGGTCTTATCTCGACCAAAATGTCCTGCCATTCCTCCACTGTGCTTCTCCTTTATCAGATTCTCCCTCATGGAACTCCTCGGAATACATAATTGACTTCCCTTAAACAACATGCCTTCTTGAATTAGGAAATCCAACCACTTTGTCCTGTCAACTGTAACAGGTTCCTTGCAAGCTTTCCAAGCCTCTGCAAAATCAGGATCATTCGGGTACAATGTCTTGAGTTCACTGAACCCAACCACCTCAATCTGCATTTCTATCAACAATGTATGCCTCCTACTTAAGGCATCTGCAACCCTATTTGACTTCCCACTCCTATGCTTTAAAACAAATGTATAACTCTGCAAAAATTCTACCCATTTCATATGCCTCTGATTTAATTTTCCCTAACTACTCAGGTACTGCAATGCTTGATGATCAGTATACATAACAAATTCCTTCGGCAACAAATAATGCCTCCATTTCTTTAATGCTTGAACTATTGCATAAAATTCTTGGTCATATACAGAGTACTTTCTCTTTGCATCATTTAACTTTTCACTGAAATAGGCAATGGGCTTACCTTCCTGGCTTAACACTGCTCCAATGGCACAACCACTGGCATCACAATCCACTTGAAACACCTTATTGAAATCCGGGAGAGCCAAAACAGGTTGTTCTGTCACCTTCTGCTTCAATAGATCAAAACTCCTTGCTGCTCCAGTGCTCCACTTGAACTCTTTTCTATCCCCTCTCATTGTTTTAGTTAGGGGTGCACAAATACTACTGAAGTTTCTAATAAACTTTCTGTAAAAACTGGCCAAACCATGGAAAGACCTCACCTCAGTAGTAGTTCTTAGGGTAGGCCATTCCAGAATAGCCTTCACCTTCTCTGGGTCTATCTTGAGACCTTCTGTCGAGACAACAAACCCCAAGTACACTAACGCCTTCTTCACAAAACTACACTTCTTCAGATTAATCAGCAATTTCTCTTCTCTTAACTTCTCAAAGACTCTACCAATATGCATTATATGCTCATCCAGTGACTTACTGAATATCAAAATATCATCTAAATACACAATAACAAAGCTTCCTAGGAACTCTTTCAGTACCTCGTTCATGAGCCGCATGAATGTGCTCGGTGCATTGGTTAGCCCAAAAGGCATGACTAACCACTCGTACAGGCCCTCTTTGGTCTTGAAGGCGGTCTTCCATTCATCTCCCTCTCGAATCTGAATCTGGTGATATCCACTTTTTAGATCAATCTTTGTGAAGTACTGAGCTCCACTCAAACAGTCCATCAGATCATCCATCCTTGGCAGGGGAAATCTATACTTGATTGTTATCTTGTTTATGGCCTGAGAGTCTGTACACATCCTCCACTCCCCATCCTTCTTTGGTGCTAGTACTGCAGGTACTGCACATGGACTCAAACTCTCTCGAATCAAACCCTTTCTCAACAACTCCTCAACTTGTCTGTTTAACTCCTCATTTTCTGCAGGAGTCATTCTATGAGCTGCCTTATTCGGCAAACTGGCTCCTGGGATCAAGTCAATCTGATGACTGATCTTCCTCATTGGTGGTAAACCCTCAGGTACATTATTAGAAACAATATCCTAAAACTCATTCAATAACCCAGAAACTTCTACTGGAACCTTCTCACTACCCTCCTTATCCATTTTAGGAATCAATGCATAACACACACGCTCATGTTTTATGCCTTCTAAAAATTTCCTTCCATCGACATAACAAATTCTAGCACTACTGCATACCTTTTCTTCGGCCTTCTTCAGGGGTTTCAACTTATGGCGGACTCCACCCTTCATCAGGGAATAAGTGTTTGCATGGCCATCATGTACAGCTCGCCTGTCAAACTGCCACGGCCTTCCCAACAAAATGTGACATGCATCCATGGGGATGATATCACAGAGTACCTCATCATGATAGCTTCCGATCTTGAACTTCACCAGGCACTGCTCATTGACTAGAACTTTGTGGTCTTTCTGCAACCAGGCAATCCGATATGGATGTGGATGCCTTTCCCTCTTCAGCTTCAACTTTGTAACCATTTCTTCCGACACTAGATTATCAGTGCTCCCACCATCAATAATGACATCACAACATTTGTCTTCACACTTGCACCTTGTGCGAAACAAATTCTTCCTTTGTTCTGGCTCCTTCTCTTCAGTCACCAAGGCTCTTCTAACCACTAGGGCTTCTCCCCTTTTAGCATCATCTGAATGCTCAGATTGAGCCTCCTCATCTACATGCACAACTCTTGCACGACCTTCTGGCCTTTTGTCTGTCCTTCCTTGGTATTGTGGACATTCATAGGCTCGATGCCCTTCTTCACCACATCGGAAACAAGTTCCTCTGAAACCACCTCTTCCAGGTCCTTGCCCAAATCTTCCTCGTCCTCTACCTCTTTGATCACCACCATTCTGATCACGTGGGCGGTAGAAGTTATCATTCCTCTAGCTTCGACTGGTACCCACATCTTCATTTTTCTTCTCATCCTCATTTCGGCTTCCAAAAGATCTTCCGCTACCCCTTCCGCTTTGACCTCCTCGTCCTTTTTGCTTGCTATCAAATCTCTTGTTCAACTTCTCTTCAACTCTCAGCGAAAATTGGTAAGCATCCTCAATGGTGGCCATTCTGACCAGGCTTAACTCCTCTTGAATGCTTGGCCGTAACCCATTAAGATAACGGGCTACCTTCTCCTTGTTGGCCTCTGCATGTCCCGTTCTGATGATCATCTTGTGAAAATCTTCTGTGTATTCTTTCACAGATCTACTTCCTTGCTTCAACCCTTGCAATTTCTTCAATAGATCTAACTCACAGTCCATTGGCATGAACTGCTTCTTCAGTTTCTCCACCATGCGATCCCATCTGGTGATCTTTCCCTTTTCTCTCTTATTTCTTTCTAGTTGGACCTCTTTCCACCAGATACTGGCGTGGCCCTTTAGCTTTGTTTTTGCAAACTTAACCCGATCTGGGTCCTCTACTTCTTCATACTCGAAATACTCTTCCAACTCATTGATCCAATCAATCAACTCTTCTGGGTCTAGACTTCCAGAAAAACTGAGAACTTCTACTCTAGGTCTTTTTCCAATCTTCGAAATGGCCCTTATCAGCCGCATTTGATCTTGATCAATAGCTTCTTCTTCCTCTTCTACATCTGAATCTTCCACCTCTTCTTCATCCTCACTTTCTTCTCCCCTTCTCGGGTTTACCCCTCTTCTTAACTCTCTTTGTAATGCATTTATTTGTCTCTGGAGGGCTCTGAAACCCTCAGCCGCTAATGGATCTCTTCCACCAGCATTTCTGGCACCACCTCGCCTACCACGTGCCACTCTTGGAGGCATCTTGAATATCTTGAACCCACAACCACAGTCCTGGTGCGAACTGCCTCACGATTGGCGATCTGTCCACACGCTCAAGAAAACCCACTCTAATACCACTTGATGAGGGTGCAACCCGAGACACAGAAAATCACATAGAAAAACTAACAAATCTTATTATTTTCAAAGTATGAAATTCCTACATGCAGAGGATCTCAAATCCTCGAGTTTTGCAATACATGCAAATTATAGAAAGAAACTACAGAAATTCCCCTATTCGCAGCATGCGATCTTCTTTCCCCAAAAACTGCCTAAAAGAAACAGTAACTCGCCCATAAATAGCCCGTTTCTTTGTTTGGAGCCAAAAGCGGGATTCAAATTATGCACCAACTTTCGGAAGCCCTAACTCAAGATCTAACCGTCAGATCTTCAATGATAATACCTTTTCGGAAAGCTCTCGCGAAGATCTCTTGCCGGAAAGTGGGGCCTAAAGGCTAACCACTTTCGTATTCCGCCAATTTTTCAGGCCCATCCGGAGCCTCTAAGTACCTCAAAATTAGCTCCGAAGATTTCATAAGGCAAAAACCAAAAATTGAAACTTGAATAACTTTTGAACCAGAAATGCTCTTGATCTGATTCTTTCACCAAAGTGTTTATTATTATGTCCTGAAGCTTCCCTTAAATTTTTGTCTCCTCACGCCTTCAAATTCATACCTGCTAAAAATAGCAGTTGAGCAAAAAAAGCAGAAAAGCAGTTCTGAAAGTTGGGAATTCTTCTTCGACGAAAAGGGTATCCAAAAATACAAAAACATCTACAAAAAA
This sequence comes from Sequoiadendron giganteum, assembly GCA_007115665.2. Taxonomy (NCBI): domain Eukaryota; kingdom Viridiplantae; phylum Streptophyta; class Pinopsida; order Cupressales; family Cupressaceae; genus Sequoiadendron; species Sequoiadendron giganteum. Next base: position 677,340,906 of record CM021100.1, on the reverse strand, counting down.
ATCTAAATGAAAGTAAATATATTTTTGGGTGATGTAGGATTGCCCTTACACCACTGGATGCTCCTGCATCACAAACCCCCTTCACTTGAATGGGGTAAGGGGGGTTCGCTCGAACCCCCCTTTTCCCCCCTTCTCCCCCTCTGCAACCAAAAATTTGCAAAAAATTTCCCTTCGAAGCTCGGGTTGAGGATGAAAATGGAGGATACTTCACATACCCAACTAGATTATTGTAGTCCTTGGAACGAGCTATCCAACAAATATAATTTTAATATGTTTTGGTTTTATTATGTATTTGTTTTTTTAGTTTTATTAAATATAGGTTTTTCACCGAAAATCAAGCTCTCTGTTCTGCACATGCGAAAAAATAGCAGATTATCAAAAAAAAATTAAAAATATGAGTGCAGCAAATATTGAAGTCCTTGATCCAACAATTTTTTTTTTTTGAATTTTGATAAATACAAAAAAAGTTACGTTGTATACGGTCTGCCTATGTCTAAATTGTAATTGGTTTGACTTTGAAACTTGATTAAGGAAAAATATTCAATAAAAAACTATGAGACCAATTGGGAGAACTAGATATCAGAGTTACAAATCTAAATTCAAAAGAATTAGAATTTTATTCTTCATGGAAAAAAAATTATGTTGTATACGATGAGTGTCACTCCTTAAAAATGTTGTTTGCTGAAAAAAACTAGTTTTCAAAGGAGATGGAAAAGAAGTGCAATCTGATTCCAATTTTTTTACAAAAAATATATTTAGAATCTACAAATAAAAATGTCACAAATCACTAGTTTGCATCATCTTCAAATTCCTCACAGATTAGCCGCTATAAGTGCCCAAAAGTGAAGATTTAGTTATAAAAAAATATTATAGTGTCAAATTTGGCTAAAAATTGTAAACCATTATTGTGGGATCACTCAAGAGAGAGGTGAGATAGGGAATTGTAGAGAGAGATAGAGTGGTAGAGATTGATGGATGGAGAGGTAGTTATAGAGAGGGACTAAGAGATAAAGGGTAGATAGGGAAGGGGAGAGGGAGAGATAAATATGGAGGGAGAGGAAGGGAGAGATATGGAGGGAGAGAGGTGAGATAGATAGAAAGAGAGATTTTGTCGTAGGGAGTGATTGAGGGAGAGGTAGGGAGAGAGGGAAGGAGAGAGGGAGGGAGAGGTAGGGAGGGAGAGAGGTGGGATAGAATTAGAGAGGGAAGGAGAGAGAGAGGTAGAAGGAGAGGGAGAGAGGAGATAGAGAGATGTGGAGAGGGAAGGAGGGAGGGAGGGAGATAGAGGGGGAGGGAGGGGAAGGGAGAGGGGGGAGGGGATAAACAATTATTTATATAGAGAGATAAATATTATACAACTTGGCAATTACTAAAATTTGACATACTGATTACTAAAATTTGACTGTCTAAAATTTATGAGATCTTCCAAAAACTATAATTTGCATTATAACTCCTAGAGATCTAAAACCACTCTCAAACATCCTAAGACTATATACATGAAATATAACTTAAAGTATAAGAAAGTAAATTTTCATATGTAAATTTCAATAGTTTCACTGAAAGACAAAAAAAATTATGTGCAAAACATAATGCAATCGCATTATAATGTGCTCTCGTTATGTGAAATCATTCACATAATAAAAGCACATTATAACACACTCATTTTTTGTGAATGCATTTAAATAATGTGAGCATGTTATAATGTGCTCACATTTTGTGAATGCATTCAAATAATGCAAGTGTGTTATAATGCACTCGCATTTTATCTTGTTTTTGGAATTTCCAAGACTTTAGCTTGGATTTACCTTGTACTTCCAACATAAAGGCATGGAGTGAATTTCCAACGTCCAAAGATGTGTTTTTGAAGATTGTAAAAAAATTGACATAATCTCAAGTGTGCTCCCCATCAATTTTGCACGTGTTTCAATGTCAAGTCATAAAAACACCTAGGTAATGTTAAGCTCTCTCTTAACTATCTAACCATGTAATTTTTTTCACATTTTGAGTATGTTAAGGTTTTCATCTATAATTTTTTTTTTTGGTGTATCCGTTTTTGTCAAAAACCAATGTTTGATATTTTTCACTTTATTTTTTAATCGTTCACTAAAATTTCAAATAAATTACATTTTTAGAAACTATACTCCATTTTAAACATATTTTAAAAATAATAATTTTCAATCAGTTTTTAAAAAATTTAGGGGGAAGCACGCTCAAATTTCTATTTTTTCAAGATGTTTCCGCTTTGAAAATTAGTAAAAAATCATATATTCATTAACAAATTAGCATAAAAATCAGGGATTAACTACATGGTGTTAGCTAATTTCTTACCAAAGTTATTTTTTGAAATACTAAAATGCTAAAATTTTAGGGGAACCACACCAAACATTATGTTATGTTTTTTGAAAAAAATAGGACCACTATGTGTGTCCCCCTTTTTAACCCCTTAATCTCTACCATTTTCAAAACAAATTAGTAGTTTAGAAAGTGGATTTGGAGCACTACAACTCTTGTTTTTGTTGCATCTTAAAATTTTGAGTGTAACCATCTTCAATTTGTCATCCAAGGTCATTCTTTCTTGATTTCAGAAAAAAATGGCCACTTAAGACCCATTTTTAGCCCCCCATATTTGTGCACTTACCCCCAATTGGTGAAGTTTCACCACCAAAAAAATCCTTGTTGAAGAGGCTCCATAAAGCACTCCAAGAATATACCAAGCTTAATTAAAAATGGAAGGTTAATCACCTAAAGCAATGAAAACAACAATAACAACCTCTTAGCTCTAAAAACTTCTAAATAACAATAAAAATGCTACAACTAACGAGGTTATATATATCCCACCACCTAATAATAAAAATAATCATAATTACAAAGGAGATAACTACACTAGGGGTTATAATTATTTAAACTTAGGTAATCAAAATGTCAACATTATTGACTATTCTTGAAGAAATAACTATGAGCAATGAAGTAGAAATAAATATAATGAGTGATCATGCAACAATAATCAATATGACCCATATAAAAAACCTTGGGATATTGGCCATGATAAGTGTTTCTCATTTCACAAGAGAATAGTACATGATATTGGTCATGTTATAAGTACCAATAATTCATATTAGACCTCCTATAAGAACAAATACATATATTTGTAGATATGTCCCTCTTCTCATTAGGAAATATAAATCATGAATATTAGAGATAACATTCAAACTTAAGGATCTACCAAGATCCTTTCCCAAGGAAAAAATTCAGGTAATAGTTTCAATCTTGCTAATCAAGAAATGTCAAAAGCAATTGCAACTACTCCTAAAGAATTTAAAAAATTGATTCAATAGGGAATTAAATGGAAATTAAAGATGATCAAAATAATTGATCTTGTTTAAAATAAAAAATTCAAGAAAACCTTGTGAACCCAAAGAAAAAAATATGAAAAAATGATCCCAACAATACACCCTAAGAAAACTCCAATTAGTCCCTATGACTTGATTAAGGACCTTAATAAGACTTTTGTGAAGGTATGTTTTATAGATATTCTAAGGAACTCTCCCTCTCATTGTCCAATGGGTTGAACTTATTTGGTTAAAGCATTTAATTCTCAATGTGGAGACCCAAGATCAAATCCCAAAGGGACATCTAATTCTGAATTCTAAGTTGTGACCCTTGGTCTTCCATAGTTGGCTTCAAATGTGGAAGTGGTTTCTAAATATGTGGATTTATAAGTTGTGACTCTTGGTATTCCATTAGTTATTTCTAGTGTGTTTTCTCAAATGGAGCTAGTATTATTCTCATTCTTGTGCTCACAAGAGCTTGTTTTGACCTCATGTTGATGCTCAAATAAGCAAAAAATAATTATAAACAATTATCTAAATGTATAATATATAAAACTCTCCCTCTCATCATTTTTCTCTCTTAGAGGCAATTAGGTTAAAATAAATAAGTAAAATAATCTCACCTCCTTAAGAGAAAATCAATCAATTGGACTTTGATTTGACCCCACCTAGTAGAGTCAAGGATAATCTTGGTTTCTTTTTCAATCGTAAGAAAATTCCCATCAATGTTGAGTTAACAAGAAGAGGTAATCTTACCATCTATTTACAAGTGTAGATCTCTGATGTATATATTAAATAAACTTATGTTGATGATGAGGCTACAATAAATATTTTTTTATTTTCCCTTTTGGAGAGAGTGGGGTATGGGCACACAAATATCATGCTCTGCAAGGATTCTTTATGGGTTTATGATAACCTCAAATAAATAGCTATTAAGAAAATAATGTTTTCAATTTCTCTCACACCAAAGGTTTTGATGGAATTTTACATAATCAACAAAGATACTAGGTATATAACCAATTGTTGAGAATATCTTAGATCCACAAAATGAAGGATATTCCTTCCAAAAAAATTCAAGAAATTGGATTCCTTCATTTAGTAAAGATTTATGTTACCAAAGGAGACCTATAACCCTTTGAGGATCAAAGTACATGCTACCAAGAAGAAAATGGGCATACCAATTAATTATTATTTAGGTTCCAATAAGGTCATAATGCTAAAACCAATGCCCTACACCATTTTATTAAGAATGACCAAGCCCCTAATTAGTTCTCAAATATTGTTATAAATATCATCAATGAAACAACAAGATATCCAAGAGAAAAAATGACAAGTAAATTTCCCTTTGACCCTCACTCAACAAAACACTTAAGCTTCCTTTATCCTAGTAACTATTCCTTTTTAAAAGGATATAAATATTTATATTGTTGATTTGTTTGAAGAATTAGAGGAACAATCTTGTGCCTATATGGTCAAAATCGTGATAGGAGAATAAAAGGAAGAACAAGAAGAAGAAAAAGAAGATTCAAAATCCAAATGGGAATTGGGGGAGTCATTCAGGATGGTTCTAGCACATAGCAACCTTTGTAATATTCATTTTGATGGGGTTAGGAGTAAAATAAAAGCTAGGGACAGAGTAAAATTAACCTCTCTAGAGGGGTAGGTTATATTTTTAATCTTTTTACTTGACTTCTTCTGCACTAACAACATTGTGAAGTATGAGGATCTTTCCCTGAGGATCATACTAGCAATGAACGTGGGTTAAAAATGTCTCAATGTTTAGAGACTCATAACTAATAATAAATCAAGTCTTAGAAAACTAAGACAAAGTAAAAATATTTATGACCATATAAGACACCATCTAGAACTTGATGTGACAATTTTGATTATTTTTCAATGCAAGATATTTCACAAGAGGAAAACAAATTGGATGGATTCATGATCACTTCAGCTACAATATTCTTAGCCTATGCATAATTATATAACTTTAAGTTCATTATCATGATTTGAGTTGGGCCATTAGTGGAGAGTGGAAACTTTCCAATAATAGAATATAACATTTTATTATAGATTATATGGAAAAAATGATGAGGCCATACTAGTGTACGTCTATGCATATAATGGCCTCCCACAAGTATACCAAAAGAAGGAATATACACTCTTACCCCATTTGGATGAATATTTTGGAAGAGAACTAGATATCTTATAAAGTGATTAAACCATATATTTACCTCTCATTGCTCAAAATTTTGAAGAGGGCAATCTATCCCTAGAAAGGGACACTATAAACCTCAATGTATATAGATTTAAAAAATATAAATGATAAAACTAGGTGCTAAATTAGTGGAGGAGAACATTAAGTTTCTCATCAATTATTTGGATGTATTTACATGGATATATGTGGATATTCCTAGATTATACCTTGACACAATTGTGTATAATATGGTTAATAAGCTTGAATTGAAACCAATTATTCATAATTTAAGATTGATAAAGCCCAAGGTGGCCATAATGGAAAAAGAAGAGTTAACAAAGGTCCTAGATGTGGGATTTATTAAACCACTTGATTATGCAAGATGGATTTTAAAAATAGTCAGAGTACTCAAAAAGAGTAAAAATTTCAACATATGTTTTAAATTTAATGCATCAAAAAGTCATTCCCACAAGATAATTTCCTTTTTCCATCCAGATATTGGATTGTAGACTCTACCAAAAAATGTGAAATGTTGTCCCTTATAGAGGGGTTATTGAACTACAACTAAATCTGCATTATAAAAGTTGACCAAAGAAAAATAACATTCACCACCCTTTGGAGGACCTTCAATTAAATTCTAATGACCTTCAAGATAAATAATGATAGAACCATATGCCAAATGGCTATACCTCATATCTTTAATGACCCTATTCACAATATGATAAATCTTTCATGGACAAATTTCTTGCAAAATCTGAAAAGAGATCAAATCATATAAAGGAATTTTAGGTAGTATTCAATATTTTGTGTGCATACAAAGTTAAAACTAAACCTTAAGTTGTTGGATGTTGTGGTTTTGTTTCTGATATATTGTTGTCATTTATGTCAACACTATTAGCATTTTAATTTGCTTAAGGTTGTATATGTCGAGGAGATTGAGAAAATTGTAAAAAATATAGTATAGGAAGCCAGTGGAGCTGAGAAGGTCAGAATGTTGGAAAGCTCTATGTGTTGAAGATCTGAAGATGTGCTTCAAAGGGTTTGGTGTTGAACCTTTCTAGTATGTTGTCTAAAATTTTCAGTAGTGCACATGAAGTTTTGTGGAAGTTATGATGATCTGTGTGCCTACAGTTATTCAGTCTTTGTAGATGGTTTTCTTGGTCAAAGTGGATGAAAGTATGGTAATATCATGTGTTTCTCATGTGCCTATGACATTCATGGATGATTCTAGATCGTTCTCTATCCTTGGTGTATGTCCGCAGTGATTGGAGTGTTTGTGATCGAATATTTTTCTGATATGTTCCCGAGTGTTCATGTTCTTGGCCGACATTGTAGTGTTAGCATGTTGTGGATCCATGAGGATTAATATTTTATTGTTTGGCATGCTTGGAGATGTTTGTTTGGGTCCTCACTATGTTATGGCCGACTTGTGTTGGTACACATTGAAATTTATTCATGTATCAAGGCCGACAGTTGTAATTTATTCCTTATTTGTGGTCGATTGAATAGTGGATGCAAATCTGTGTAGCGGATATATATACAAGATTGTTTTCCTAATTTAGAGTGTGCTCAAGTGTAAAAGTGATGTACAAGTGCGAATAAAGGTCAGATCATTTAGAGAAGAGTGTGGAAGAGTTTGAAGAGGTTTTAGTGTGCCTAATTGGAACTGTAATCAGGCTTTTGCAAAAGCTATTTTCTTAGTTCAAATTCATCAGATGGATTTAATCTGATTACTATATGTAAGGCAGTGAGCCTTCCCTTTGAGCAATGTGCTCTAGGCAGTGTGCCTGAATGCAAGTGCATTCTCTTTTTATTCTTCATTATACTTCTAACAGGGTATAATCTTGTGGACTAACATCCACTGTGGTTTTTCCCCTCACAGGGTTTCCACGTATAAAATCTTTTTGTTCATGTGTCTCTAATGTGTTGTTCTTATGCTTGCATTATTAATTATCAGATATGTCATATAAGGATTGGTTAATGTTGTATAAGTTTTATTTTGGTAACAACTGATTCACCCCCCTCTCTCAATTGTCTATCCTTGTTTTTCCAACATAATTAATCTGTCTTTGGGGTCACAATTGGAAAATTACTTGGCTTTATTATCTCTCATCACATAGTAGATGCTAATCCATACAAGGTGAAAGTGGTCCTAGAAATAGTGCCTTCAATTATTTAATTGGTAGTGAGGACCTTCTTAGGTAAATTAGAAATTATACAATTCTTCATTTTAAACCTCATCTTCAAGATACAAAATACTCACATATCCTAGACCAAGGATTTCCATTTTTGTTTACCAAGTAAAGAAATTTCTCTTATTTCCATGAACACTAATGCCACTTGAACAAGATCACCCTTTTATCCTATGTTTAAGGGGTTTTTTATGTTTCTATCACATGTATGCTAGTACAAGAGGATGATGATGGGAAATAGAGATCAATTTATTTCGTGATCCATACCTTGATAGACTATGAGAAAAATAATTTGGTACAAATTTTCATTGATGTCAAAGCTATGCATTATAAGATATTCTTGCTTGTTATGATTTTTTCTTGTTTGGTCATGTCCTAGGAGTATTTCTACATTTATTAATTGTGGTTTGATCTTCTCTACATTGCATTTGTGTTAGGGTTTCATGCTTTTCTATGGTTTTTCCCTAATTCTCCTAAACCCTAAGTGTTCTTTTTGGGCATGCACTTTATCTTCTATTTTTTATTGAATTTCCCTAGGTTGTTCTCAATTGCTTAAGTTTTAACTTAAGCCCTTAGGCATCATTGGTTTATCATCCCCATGCACTATCTGCCTCAGTTCGAAAATATTTTTCCTAAGTCTAAAGTCCTTACTTTAGTGATGATTTTTGATGAAATCAGTGGGATAGATGACACACTTCCACTCATCCACAGAAAAAATGGAAGGCCCCATTTTTGGGCTTGCAGTTACATGGAATGATGACAAGTGGTGGTCTTCTATGAGCTTGTTCAAAGAGAGACAAGAAATTCCTATGAAAGCGTGGGTAGGTGACACGTATAAAAGAGTGGGCCTAGAAGGAAAGTGTTTTGTGTGGATGTGACATGTGTTGTATGTCTACTTATCAGCAATGGTTTTGGTAGGTCCCTTTCTAGATGTGTGGTGTTATGGGAGGTTGAAACATGATAATTTTCCACATGCTCGCAAGAAAAAAAAAAAAGGAAAGAAAAAGTTGAGTGGTGTTGCGGGAGGTTGACATGTTGTAGTTTTTTGCGTTCCCACAAGAAAAAAAGAAAAAGAAAGAAAAAGTAGTGTAGTGTTGTAGGAGATTGACATGTGGTAGTTTTTTTGTGCCTATAAGCAAAAAGAAAATGCAAGAAATTTTTTTGTAGTGTTGTAGGAGGTTGACATGTGGCAGTGTTTTGTGTGCCTACAAGTAAAAAGGAAAGAAAGGAAAAAGTCATGTGATGTAGTGGGAGGTTGAAATGTGTCGAATATGACTTGTCAATGCTAGATGAAATGGATATTGTGCATCCATGGAGAAGAGAGAGAAGGTTGTGTGGAAGCTCCAAATTTTGACATGTGGCCATGTTTCACTTGTTCACAAGAAGAAATGGAAAGAGGAGAGAGAAAATTACGGGGGCTTGAAATATTGATATGTGGCCATGTCCTACTTTTTGGTGAGAATAAAATAAAAGTGAGAGAACGTACTGGGGGGCACAGAATGCCAACATGTGTTCAATAATTTTTAATGGTATTTCTATGGATTCACTAAAGATCAACGTATGTTCACGGTGACGTATGTCGATATACTTTTCAATGGGGTATTTGCATTCCCATTCATCAAAGAATATTCACCTGTCAAAGGTATCTCAATTTAAATGTGCATCATCCATTTTTACCCATGAAGATCAAAGATCAATGACTTTGATTCAAATGTGCCTCAAAATTGTAAGGAAGATAAGGTAGCAAAACAACTTCTTACACTAATCTTGAGAGGAGAATAATGTAAAACTTTATAGATCTTTTCAATAGTTACAAAAACTTTTTAAAAAAAAAACATAAACATCATGCATACCACAACACATTGATTTATGTGGGGAAAACCCTTTCGAGAGAAAAACCCCACTCTAAAATCCACCCAATATATTATTCAAAAATCATAAAGATTACAATATACTTGCAAAGAAATATTTTCATACAACTATCACCAACCAGAGATCCAAAGACAATATGACCATAATTAGACTCTCAAAATACATCACAATACAGAGTCATAGTACAACACCCCCATAAAATAGGGTTACCTTCTAGGGCAAGACAATCCAAAAAAATATATACCCTCAGATCCAAGACATAATGATGAATGGTCATGATTTATAATATATCATTAATTTAATATATGTTGGCAGTTCAATATATTTTAAATTGATTTTGTTAAAATTTTATTGTTAACACGTATTCTAGTCCACCTTGTGCTCCCATTGTATATTATACCTATCAGTGTAACTAGTATAAATATATTAAATACATCCTATCAACAATAAACCTTATATAATTGAAAGGTTGAGACACATTTTCCCAACAAATCTCCCACTTGTTGAAGACCTTGCAAGAGCAACAAGAGGGAGTATAAACATCATCTTTTCATTGCTAGGGGCTGAAAGGCCCATAGTCTTTGAACACCATCTAAACTTCTTTGTGCTCCCAGGATTAGTTAAAAAATCAACAACATTCATCAAAGTCTCTACCTTAACTAGCTTCACCCTACCATCTTTGACCATATCTCTAACAAAATGATATTTTACATCAATGTGCTTGGTCCTAGAATGAAATTTTGGGCTCTTATCTAGACATATTGCACTTTTACTATTGCAATAAATTTTCATTGCACCTTATTTTATTTCTTTATATGAACACACTCTCTTAATCCAAATGGCTTCATTACAAGCATGAGTAGCTGCCATATACTCAACTTTTGTAGTGGACAAAGCAACCATAGCCTGTCTCTTACTCATCCAACTAATTGCACCACCAAATAAATTAAACACATAAGCACTGGTGGATAGTCTACTATCAAAATCACCTACCTAGTTTGAATCTACATAACCATGAACATCAAGGGAAATCTGATCTTCAATCAAATTACTATAAAAACACAAGGAATACTCTGAAGTACCATGAAAATATTTGAACTCTTTTAACTGCATCCCAATGAACTCTACTAGGATTAGACATATATTTTGAAATAACTCCCACTGCTTGGGTAAGATCTAGTCTACTACAAACCATAATATACATCAAACTTCTAATTGAACTTGGGTAAGGCACTCTACTCATCTCTTTCATATCTAATGGGGATGTTGGATTATTTGAAATAGATAACTTTGTTCTAGCTAAAAAAGGAGCACACAATGGTCTACAATTCTACATGTTAAAGCTCTATAAAATTGAATTGACATACCAAATTTGGCCAAGCCATATCTTTTTTTTCAATCTATCTCTTCTAATTTCCATCCCAACAATGTGCCTAGCTGCACCAAGATATTTCATTTCAAATTTAGCTACAAGTTTAGACTTTAGTTATGAAATCACACCTTTCCCTTTGCTAATAAATAATATATCATCAACATATAATGTAATAAACAAGAAAAAATCACCATCAGCTATATAATAAACACAATGATCTGATTTAGAATTCTCAAATCCCAAACTCAATCCGTATGTATCAAATTATTGGTACCACATCCTAGGACTCTATTTTAGGCAATACAAAGATTTCTTCAATTTGCAAACCGATTTACTTTTACCTTTCACCATGTAGTGCTCTGGTTATGTCATATAAATATCCTCCTCCAAGTTACCATGAAGGAAAGCAGTTTTCACACCCATTAGCTCAACCTCTAAATCATAAGCAACAACAATAGAAATTAAAAAATCTAATAGATGTCATTTTTGCAACAAGAGAAAATATCTCACCATAATCAACACCCTCAACTTGAGAGTAAAATTTCACAACCAACCTTGGTTTATACTTCTCAATACCTCCATCTAAACCAATCTTTTTCTTGAACACCCATTTGCAACCAATAGGTTTTCATCCTTCAGTCAATAGTACAAGATCCCATGTATCATTCTTTTTCAAAGCTGACATTTCTTTGTCCATATCAATCTTCCAGGATTCTTCATCATTCATACCTAATGCTTCTTCTACAAATCTGGGTTCATCCATGTTAATTCAAATAAAAAATATATGTCCAATCATTGTGAATACCTTTTAGGTGGTTGTATATGCCTTGTAGACCTACAAAAAAGATGACTTGGAGGATTTTCCTCCTCTTCTAAAGATTCAGAGCTAGATGAGCTCTCCTCAACTTCTTATCTATCCATGGGACTTGATTCAACTTTCTTAGGTGTATACGGAAGTTGAATCACATCTTCATGTTTACTTCGTTCTAGCAGAAATGTAATAGATGAAGGCTTAGTTTCTCTAAAAATAAAAATTCTACGATATATTACCTTCTATGCAACATGATCCCAAAGCTTATATCCTTTCACATCGTAACTGTATCCATTGAAGATACCTTTCACAACCTTGTTCTCCAACTTTTTTCACTTCTCCTTTCGAACATGTGCATATGCCTCACAACCAAAAACTCTAAGATGTATTAATGAAGGCTTGTGATCCGACCATACCTCCATAGGCATCTTTATCAAAAATAGCTAATGTAGGAGAACTGTTAATTAGGTAACAAGTAGTGGCAACAAATTCAACCCAAAACCTTTGTTCTAGACCAACACCACTCAACATACTCCTAGCCTTCTCCATTAGTGTCCTGTTCACTCTTTCTGCAACTCCATTCTATTGTGGAGAATACGAAGCTATCATTTTTCTATGAATACCACAATCCTTACATAATATATCAAAACTTTTAGAGAAAAATTCACCGCCATTATCATTCCTCAAACATTTTATTTTCTTTCCAGTCTACAACTCAACCATTACTTTAAATTTTTAAATCAACTAAAAACTTTAGATTTACTCTTTAAAAAATATACCCATGTCCTTCTACTATAATCATCAATAAATGAAACATAATATGTGGATTTTCCAATTGAAGGAACATCTACAAGACCAAACACATCAAAATGAATAAGATCCAATACACCACAATATTTATGAGAGCTTGAATAAAACTGAGAAAAAATTATTTTCCATAAATACAATGCTCACATAAATCAAATTCAAGATTACAATCAAACAACCCTTCAACAAGGATTTTATTTTTCAAGGTGCTTAGACCATTTTCTCCAATGTGGCCAAGTCTATGGTTCCATAACATAGTTTTCTATGTAAGTAAATTTGATTCAAAATAAAGACCACCCTTGGGTACCTAAAATCCATGACCATCTACTGAAGATGAAACCCTCACCTCTTCAAATGGAGTAGCCACAAACTTTCTTTTGAAAAAAATAATATTGCACTCAATAATGCATGCATAAAACTTATACAATGTGCCATATCTAACACCTCGAGTAATCACCATAGCACCTCTAACCATCTTGCATCCCACATCAAAGAATACTCCCTACACACCTGCATCTATTAGTTTGCTCATAGATAACAGATTTCATGCTCCATCAAATTCTTCATATTCAAAAAGCCAATCTCTATTAGAGGTCATATGGAAAGATACACCTAAGTCAATTAACCATGCATCATTACCTACATGAGTTTCCAAAGCTATAATGAATGCGTCACCATCTTACTTCTCAAACTCAGATCCGGAATCAAATCTCTTATTTTTCTTCTTATTTTCTTCTTTGTAGTCCTTACGAATATGTCCAAGCTTACCACAATTCCAAAAAATAACTTTGTAATTTTTAGGAGATTTGTATCTCCCCTTGGACTTGGATTTATCATTCTTCTCATTATTCTTGCCCTTTTTTTAGGTATTCCATGAAAATTTAGGGCCTCCTTGGAATTGATGGATACCTTCCTCCTCATCTCTTCAAAAACAAAATAACCTACCACATCTTTAGTCTTCAAGATAACAAAAGTACTCCCAATAGCCATAACAAGAGAATCCCGTGAATCAGGAAAAGAACAAAGAAAGATCTATAATTTCTCCTCCTCATCCATTTTGAAACCAACCGATGCCAGTTGAGCCACTATCATATTAAATTATTCCAGGTGGTCTGTAATTCATCCACCCTCTTCCATTCTCAAGGAATACAATTTCTTAAGAAAATAGTTTTCACTGAAGATTTGGCTTGATACATCTCACCAATTTTCTTCCATAGTTTCTATGCAAAGGTATCTTCATGGAAGTTGATTAAAATAGATTTTTTCAAGCATAATTTGATTAGACACTTGGCTTTATGGTCCATAACATCATATTGAGCAACCAAAGTAGGATCTGCAGGCCTTGAAACATTCTCATCAACAACATCCCATTGATCTCAATCTATCAATAGATCCTCCATATTTAAATTCTCAAAATTATTTCCAAAAAAATTATCCACCTCTATTCTCCTTGATGAACTTTCCATCTAAAAATTCTTGTAATAAGATCACAAATTATCTTCTACACAGTCTCCCACTCAAATTTGGATTATCTCAAAAAACCCAATAACCCACAATTGAAACTAAAGGTGACCAGGCTCTGATACCACTTGTAAGGAAGCTAAGGTAGCAGAACAACTTCCTACACTAATCTTGAGAGGAGAATAATGCAAAATTTTACAGATATTTTTCGTTAGTTACAAAAACTTAAAGATTAATAAACATAAATATCATACATACCACAACACAATGATTTACGTGGGGAAAACCCTTTTGAGAGAAAAACCCCACACTCCAAAATCTGTCCAATATATTATTCAAAAATCACAAAGATTATAATATACTTGCAAAGCAAGCTTCTCACAAGAGTATAACCAATTAGAGATCTAGAGACAACACGACCACTATCAAACTCTCAGAATACATCATAATACATAATCATAATACAACACCCTCATAAAATAGGGTTACCTTCCAGGGCAAGACAAGCCAAAAAAATATCTAACCTCAGATCTAAGATCTAATGATGAACAGTCCAGTTTTTCCATATATCATTATTTTAATGCATGTTGGTAGTTTAATATATTTTAAATTGTTTTTGTTTAACATTTTATTGTTAACATGCATTCCAATCCACCCCTTGCTCCCATTGTATATTACACCTATTGGTGTAACTAATATAAATATATTGAATGCATCCTATCAAGAATAAACCTTATATAATTCTAAGGTTGAGACACATTTTCCCAACAATGACTAGCTTTTGGTTCATAATTTTTTTTGCTCAAGTTGACATGGTAGTGATTGTTAAGAATTTCTAGAGGTCAAATTTCTTTACACCAAACATGCTAATTTTTTTTCCTGACAAAGATTGCAATATAATCTATCAACCCAAATTAGTATTAAATAAAATTGATTTGATTTGTTGGAGGTGAGAGTAACAGTACAGTCTCTGAGTCTGTACATGTTTATGTGATCTATCTAAGCACTTCATGTTGAATCTTTTAGGGTATAGTTTTTTTTGTGATGTAGATCAATGTATGTATGTGAGGTTGTGAAATTGACAAAGAAGAATTTTAATATATCTCTATAAGCTTCATGAAAGCAATCTATCTATAAATTTATTTGTCATCATCTATGGAGAACTTTATGGATGGTATCACAACTCATGTGAGGTCGATGCATCCAATTCATTGTGTTGGTGCTCTATTTGTGAGGTTGGTGCTTATTAGTTTGTATTAGGTATTGGTGTCTCTAGTAGGTTGGTGTCCAAAAATTTATTGTAACATTTGAATTTCATTATGAGGCTAGATTTGGATAGTAGATCTAAGTAGCTCTTCTCACCATGGTTTTTTCTTATAGGATTTTCTTGCAAATATAGTGTTGTCTTATGCAATTGTATTCATTTCTATTTTTTGATTTAATTGATGATACTTTGATGATTCATTGGTGCATTGAGTAAAGTTGGAATTTAATGATATATTGATTCACCCCCCCTCTCAGTATACTTGTGTACTCAACAATTGGTATTAGAGCTAGGTTCCTTGGTGCAAATTAACAACTAAAGGTATATCTTGGATTAGAACACATGGGAGGTCATGATGGATCACACTCAAAATAGGCACCACACTTTGATGACACAAATTATGCCTTCTATAATATAAGTATGGAAGCATACCTAACCTCATCACGGTTTGATGTTTAGCAATCTATTGCAAATGGTTATATTGCTTTTGGATCTCCTCCAATAGATTAGGTTGATCAAAATTTATGTGCGTATAATTCCAAAGCTAAGAATTTTATTTTGAGTGGACTAAAAATTCTGAAATTTTCAAGGTAATACACTACAAATTTGCTAAGGATATCTGAAAAAAACTTCATAGAATCTATAAAGGTGATGATAAGGTCAAACAAGCCAAGCTAAAAATTCACAGAAGTATGTTTGAAATTGAAGATGAAATAAGGTGATAATATTGTTGATTATCTACTCTGAGTGGATAAATTTTTTAGTGTTATCAGAGGACTAGGTTAAGAATTGAAAGAATTAATAATTATTAAGAAGGTACTCAGATCTCTTTCCACAAGGTATGATGTAAAATTTTCTGCTATTGAAGAAGCTAGAGATTTAAATAAGCTTTTTATGGATGATTTGTTTGGATCTCTCACTACCTATGAAATGAGGAATGTACAAAAAACATCAAAGAGACAAGCTACTTGCAAAGCATATAAAAAAGATAAAAATGAAGAATCTAATCCATGCAATGATTCTAAGGATGAGGAAGCCGAATTTATGAGGAATCTGAAGAAAGGATCTGCCAATTAGAAAGGTAAGTTACATTTCAAATATTTTAATTATGTTAAATTAGGTCACTTTGCTTCTAAGTGTCCTTTTTGAGAGAATCAAAATAATGTTCTATACAAAAATAAAAAATAACCTTCATAAGCACAAAAAGAACCTCTGTTCAAAAGAGGATAATAACTCGTTTGAGGAAAGTGATCAATGCGATTCTAAAGAAGAAAGAGAAGTAATTCTATTCATGGACATGGAAGTTTTAGAAGATGAAGATAATTATGAAGGAGATGGTGAAGAAATATCTGATCCCGATGAAGAAGAATGTGAAGTGGATCTAGAGGGAGAACTCATCTTTGCATTAACTGATCTGAAATTAGAAATGAAAGAAAATTAGAGACTAAAGGGGGAGCTTGAAGAATATAAAAATATGATCATTGTTCTAAAAATTCAGATAGAAGAGACAAAGAGGATAGAATATATCTTTTCAAAACAACTAAGAGCAAAAAATATGAACTATGGAAGGCTTGAGGTAGAAATTGTATCTTTGGAAAAATATTCTAAAAAATCTAAGTGTCAATTAAATAAAAAACTTGAAGTATGAAAAGAGCACTAAAATTCTAGATGAGACTAGTCTTGGGTTTGGTGAAGGTCATAATACAATTACAAAGCAATATAATGTGAATGCCTTCAGTAGTTCAAAGTTTGATCAACTTAAGGAGACTGAAGATAAGAAGAAGGAGAATGGCTTTACCAAAGTCAACAATCAGAAGAGAAGATTAAGAGGTCTAGGTCCTACAAGGCAATCCTTCACAACCAATTGAAGGAGAATGGCTTTACTAAAGTCAACAATCAGAAGAGAAGATTAAGAAGTCTAGGTCCTACAATGCAATCCTTCACAACCAATTCAAAATACTCTTTCTTTTGTTATTGTTTTACTTGCAGTGATTGTGGTCATAAGGCAATATAATTTAGGAGGTTTCCTATGAAAAAAATAACTTTGTGAGCAAGAATTCCTTTGCACCTTTAGTTAATTTCAATATCATATGTTACAAGTGTAACGATACAAAATTTTTTTTTGTATAAGTAACTTACAAAAGCCTCCTAGATATGAAAAGAAATAGAATATGGATATTTTTTCTAGTCAAAAGGAAGAACCTAAAAGGCAATTGAAATTGAAGAATACAAAAAAAGTATGAGAAATCAATGATTGCTCAAACTGCATTTCATGCTCAAGAAAATCTATGGGTAGTTGATAGTGGATTATCTAGTCACATGATTATATATAAAAGTAAGTTCATGTGATAATACTACTGCAAGGATCTGTAGAAAATGATCTCTAAGCACTGATGGAAAACCTAGGACATATGATGTTCTTTATGTTGAAGGACTAAAACACAATCTTCTAAGAGTAAGTCAGATGTGTGAAAAGGGCTACAATCTCACATTCCATGCTCAAGGATGTGAAATTAGGAAAAATGGGAAACTTTTTGTAGAAGCAAGTAGGTCTGAAGGTAATTTTTATAATCTTACTGAAGTAAAAGGAAGAATCTATCTTTTGTGAAAATCAAATGAAATTTGGCTATAGCATAAAGGAATGGGGCATATCAAATTTGATAACCTTGTGAATATTTGTTCCAAGCATGATGTGAGAGATATTCCAAAAATTATAAGCCTACTAGAACTTTCTACAAAGAATGTGAAATAGGGAAACAAACAAGAGTGAGATTCAAGACAAAGGAGCACTCTACTACATAACCATTGGAGTTAATTCATATAGATCTAAGTGGACCAACAAGAACACAATTCATGCATGGAGAGAGGTATTTTGTGTTATTTATTGATGACTTCACTAGAATGACTTGGGTGTCTTTCTTGAGAGAAAAATATGAAGTCTTTATAAAGTTTAAAATATTTAAGGCTATGGTTGAAAATGAAATGGGATAAAATATCAAATGTTTAAGACCTAATAGAGGTAATGAGTTTACTTCTAATGATTTTGAAGACTTGTATGAAGAACATGGAATCAAAAGATAATATTCTAATACTAGAACTCCTCACCAAAATAGGGTAACAAAAAGAAAGAATATAATAGTTCAAGAGATGGCTAGGAAAATGATGAATGGAGCCAAATTGTTTGTTGTATACTGGAGAGAAGCAATTCATACCACTATACATATCCTTAATAGAGGATTAATTATAGTTAATAATCAAAAGACACCATATGAGATATAGTATGGTAGACCTGCATCTGTCAAGCATTTCAGAATATTTGGAAGCAAATGCTACATCAGAAGGAATGAAGAAAAATTGGGAAAATTTGACTCTAGATCAGATGAAGGTATCTTTCTTAGCTATTCATCAAGGAGCAAATCATACAAATTCTATGATAAAATATTGCATAGAATTTTTTTAAGTATAAATGTGAAAATTGATGAGGATCTACATCATTTACCACCAATTAAGAAGAATCAACAATTTGAACCATCAACAAATATATAAAAAGAAGATGAAAGCACAAATGTAGAAGATGAAAATCAAAAGAATACAAAAGCTCCAACTAGGTATGTTCAAAAAACCCATTTTGAAAATCATATTCTAGGAAATGAGAATGATGGAGTTATGACTAGGAGAAGGATGTCAAGGATGGATTAACATATAAACTTTAACTATTATCTGAAATAAAGCCTAAGAATTTTACAGAGGCTAGCAAAGATGGGAATTGGATTAATGAAGTGGAAGAAGAATTAAATTAGATTGAAAAGAATGAAACTTGGGAACTTGTTCCAAGACCTAAGAACAAGAATGTAATTGGAACTTGTCAATTATGAAAAATTTAAGGTTAAAGGAATTAATCAATGAAACAAAAACCCTAGAGATCTAAACCAACAATGAAGTATAAATAAGCATAAAAACATAAAAGAACAAAGCAATGTTACCCAATCCTTCATGCCATGATTGATTTCCCTCCATTGTCCTTCTCCATTTTGCTTAATGTGATTAAATTCCCTCAGATTTTGAGTATGCAATAATAGCCTAATGACAATGATAGCAAAATATTGAAGATTGAATAGCTAGAGTGTACTTGCATAGAATGTGTGTAGGGTTGAAATGACAATGATAGGTGTCTTTTATAGAAATCCAAATTGGAATAAAGGTTTGAGATTAAAAACCAATAAGATATGAAAATCAATGGCCATGATTAAAAGGTGATAGGGTTAGGACTAAACTAGGGAAAAGATAAGACTAAGTTAAGGATGGAAAGTTGAGATTAAATTATAAAATAACTCAATCAAGGGTGCAAAATAAATGAGATGTGAAGAGATAAGAATGGGACTGATAGATAGAAAAGCATGGAACAAGAGGTTGTTGGAGGAAACTAAATAATTTTAAAATTATTTAATTTGGGAGTGAAAGTGAATAATTAAATAATTAAAAATAATTATTTAATTATAGAAGAAGAGGGAAAGTTGATTTTTCAATTAAATAATGATTTAATTCAAAAAGTGGGAGAAAATGACAAATTAGTAAGTCATTAAATAAATGAATTTTATTTCATTTATGGAAGAAGAGGATAATGAATAATTAAATAATTGAAATAATTATTTAATCATAGTAGAAAGATGATAATAATTAAATAAATAAAATTTATTTAATTATAGAGGAAAGAAGACATTAGTGACGTAATTAAATAAATTAAAGAACTAAAAGAAAGAAGACATTTTTGACATAATTGATCATAAGAAGAAATAAAAGAAATTAATTAATCAATTAAATAATTAAAATTATCTAATTATTAGTAAAGAAAGGGGGTTGATGAAGAAAAATAGTGTTCGCAGGCGAAGGATAATTTTTAGCGTCAATATTTTGCCCCTCTTTGATACAATGCAACTTATCATGTTGTGTCAAAGAAATTTAGTTCAAAAATATGCCCCAGTGTAAACAAGATGGACCTATGTCCCCTCAGAAAGATTTTGCAAATTTTGAAAGAGTTTCAAAAACTTTGAAAATTATTTTGATAAGTAGATCTGATAGTGGATGAATGCAAGGATTGATGAAGAGAAATGTTAGCGAGAGGAAAATGTTAGCATGAAGCTAGTGGTGACAAAGAAAATTTCGTATTTTTCTTAATAGATGCTAGGCTTTGCATTTAACCATCATTGGGCATTAAAAATATGATAAATAGACAATAAACACCATGGTATGACATAGACCAAGGTGTGCAAAGTTATCCACTTGCAAAAATAGATAGTCATCAGACAAGGAATGTCCTGACTCATACTAAGAGAAAAGTTGCCCCAGTCTTTTTGCCAAGATAGGCCACAAACATCAATCAAAGAAAAAGTGAGTCATGAGACATCATCACTCCTCTAAATCCTTCATGGGACATCCTCGAGGTGGCTAGTAACATGACCCAAAAGACAAACAAAAAAGATAAGGCAAATTAAACCAATAAAGTCAGTAGCCAATTTTGTTTGTTGATGTTTCATTGACTAATTGATTAATGAGTTGATTGATTGGCAGTGCTTGGTTTCCGAAGAGGAAACATGTTTTTATAAGATGTCAAGTCTAGTTTTGATCATGTAACCACTTGTATAAGGAAAATGAGAGAGTTTGATAAATGACAATGTCTAATTTCAAGAAGGAAGCATGGACTGTATAAGATAAGTGATTGAGTGATTTAATGTTTGAGGTTGATTTGATTTTTGACTAAGTTGGCAATTGATTGGTTTGGTTTGAAGACTAGTTGGATAATTTGTTTGTTGAATCATGACTTGTTTTGAGGTTTGAATGACTGTTGGTGTCTAATTTGACAATGTCTGACTTATTGTTACCAACTTGACAAACCCTAGAGGACTAACCTAGGGCCTTGGGGGCTCATTGACTGATGGCCTTTCCAATGTAACAATACACATAGACCTCATAGTTTGACAAGACCTAAATTTGACCCAATTTTATTTATTGAAAAGCTGACTCATGATTGACCTTATTCAACAAGCCCTAAAGGATTGACTTAATGCCTTGGGGGCTCATGGACTGATGGCCTTTCCTACGTTATACACATAGAGGCAACATAGTTCGACTAGAATTTGATTGACATGACTGATTCTAACTCTATTTTTGGGATTTTTTAAGGTTATTTACATGTTTTTGGATTTTTGGATTTTCGAGAATATTGTGACCTCCAATAGAAAGTGTAGGATCCAATAAATATTTAGGTCAAGGACTTGCCCCTAGTTGGGTATAATACCAATTTATTAGAAGTGGAATGGGATGAGCTTTATTGTGGATAGATATGGAAGGTGTAATTAGGGAAAATCAGATATAAAACTAGAATAACAAGATATAAAAACCCTAACTAGCACAATAGAGTACAAACAAGCATGAAAATCAAAATAACAAGCAAATGCAAGCCAATTTCCAAGCTAGATTTGATTTATCTCCATTTCTCTTCTCCACCTGCATGAGAATGCAATATTTTGAAGGTTTGAATGATTTGATATGTTGATTGCTCATTTTTGTAGCATAACGATAAGATGAAAGATAATAGAAGAAAATAGATAAATAAGAAGAAATTTTGGTAGAGTAATGATGCTAGAAGAAGATTCTAAATGACCTATGAAAGGCTTGATTTATAGGAGAAGGCTGATTTGATTCGATGGCCAAGATTAAAAGTCAAATTTGTGATATGTGTGGCTAGGATTAAAAGTTTATTTTAGTGCCTATGACACACATTAAGTGGGTTATGACATGAGGCTAAAATTAAGATGTGAGGAAATAAGTGAGATTCTTTTATTTATTTTGGAAGAAAAGATGCTTATGACGCACAATGAATGGGGGTAAAAATAGGATGTGAGTGGAAATCTCATAATTTAAATAATAAAATTATTTAAATTATGTGTGCATGTGAAGAGTTGTAGTCATGTGAAACATGTTGCAATGTGGTAAAATTGGGATTAATTCAAATATTTAATTTGAATTATTTTGAGACATGTGAAGGGGAATTAATTAAATAAATGAGATTTATTTAATTAATTGGGAAGGTGATTAAGTGGAATAAATGAGATAAGTGGGATAGTGTAATGACCTAGGGTAGAATATTACAAGATGTTTTACAAGGTCATGTATCGACTAGGTAATATTATGACATGGACAATTTTAGGTGTCTACATTTTGCCCCTCTTTGAGATGATGTTCGAGATGGTGAGATTTATGTCGAGTAACATCATTTCAAAAAGATAAGGTATGGATAGATGAAAAAAAAAGATGATGCCCCAACCACTTGAAGAAGTGAGGAGTAAGGTGAATGAAAGAAAGGGATGATAGAAGAATATGATGATGCAAAAGATATGAAGAAATGGGATGATGATATAAGATATGATAATGATGATGATGCCCCCTCGAGAGGATAGGTGAGTTGGAAAAACACATATATGCTCTCAAAATTAATGAGATAATAAAGGAGGGATACAATGAATGATACAAGATAAGAAGTAGATGAAAAAAAAAAAAAATGACATGCTATGCTGCAATAAAGTGAGCAATCATATGTTTGATATAGCACTAGACATTATGCACCAAGGTATAAGGACCAAGGTGACAATGTGTCCCATGCCCCCAACATAATACAACCTTGTCTAGATACAAGATATGAATATTAGCTGGGAGTGATTTGGATTTGATGCAAATGCAAATTGAAATTTGATAACACACACAAGCAAGCATGCATGCATGCAAAAATGATACAAAAACAAACAGGGTATTTCCCCTGTCAAGCTGTAAACCAATGATTAATTGATTGATTGATGATGATGATAGTGTTGTCATTGCGGGGGACGATATATCCCTATATCAACACGAGGATGATTGATTGATTGATTGATGATGATGATAGTGTTGTCATTGCGGGGAACGATATATCCCTAGATCAACACAAGGATGATTGACTGATTGATTGGGTTTACAACAAGATTAGGATCAAGACCAAAGGATGTGATTGGATAATTTGGAAAGATTGATTAGCTTCATTGGTATGGATTAAGGATTGAATTGCATTTGAAATATTGCTTGGAAGGATTGAAGATGCTTGATTTGAAGATTTGGATGATGATTGTTGAATTAAATTAAGGAATAATTTACTTGGAATGATTTTGATTGATTGGATTGATGAAGAAATGATTTGATTTGATGGTAATGATTAGATTGATTAGAAGAATGGGTTTGATTAGAAGAAGTGATGTGATTGATTAGAAGAATGGATTTGATTAGAAGAAGCGATGTGATTAGATAATTTGATGAAAAAATTGATTTGAAGAAGTTGACTTGATGCGTTGAAGTGATTTGGTTTGATTTTATTGCTTGGATTCTTGAAATGTTTTGATTTTTTGGATTTTTGAAATGTTTTGATTTATTTTTTTTAGATTTTTTCAAAATGTTTTGATTTTTTTGGATTTTCGAAATGTTTTGAGATGTCAATGGATGACAATTTGGGTAGCCTTTGTGCTAGATACCAATGACAAGGGAAAACCAAGTCTAGGTGCAAGGATATAGATGTGATTGATGGATGAAAGGGTGGGTGATAGGATAAGGGACAAAAGGCTCATGATATATGGATGGATAAAAAATGACAAGATGTATGCATGATAAGAGGGCAGGGATGTGATCTCCAAAGACTATGTCGCATAGGAATAACATGCCCCATTCTAGGTACAATACTTAGGATTATTCATGACAAAGCTTATGACACTAGGATAATGGTAGACTTGTTTGGAAGGATGAGGTATATCAAAAGATATCCAAAGCATGTTTCAACATTTTGCCCCATATTTTTATCAAGATCAAAAAGAGGAAGAGAGGATGAATGGACTCAATATGATAAGTATATGGGTATGATGGATAAATATGGTAGGTAGGATGGAAATGATATGATAAGAAATGACATGATAGGATAGATAGTACAGATGAGACAAAGTGCCCCCAAGTGTAAGTGGCATAGAAGATCAACCTACACATGATGCCTGTTTTTCAGGTTTTCATCATGGTACTTATCCAAGGTGCCTGTTTACTAGGTTTTCACCGTTGGATGAAGGGATTTCTCTTTACTCTTTTTTTTTTAATTTTATTTTTTTACTTTTTAATTTTATTTCTTTTGACTTTTTGGATTTTTGGATAAGAGAAGGGGAATATGGATAGGAGGGACTCAAGTTTCTAGTTCCATGAAAGATGATAGTCCCATTAGAGATGGATGTTATCGCATGGACCATGTCAAGTGTCATTATGCTCATAGATGTTGGTAAGGGATGACATGAAAGGGAGATGGAGTAGGTAGATGATGGATTATGATGTGGATTATGAAGGGATTGATGGATTATGATGTGGATTATGTAGGGGAGATGAATGGGAGGCTTAGCCAAAAGCATGGACCATAGGAAGGTGATGAGGGAGGTATGTAGGATAATGAGTGAAGGGTGAGGAGATGGAGGTATGTGGAATTGTTGTGAAATGGAAGGGAACCATGACCAATGGTTGCACACATTGTGATAAACGTTGAAGATTTTGATGTGGAGGAGGTGTAGGAAGTAATGAAGATGTTTTCTTAGGAGATGGGTGATGAAGTGCTTTAGGTACCCACATAGACTTAGTATTTTTATGACTTTTATTTTTCTTGTGGGATGGAATATGAGATTCTTGAATAGAGTGGGAATGTGAGGTGGAAGTGGATTGTTGGGATTTTTGAGATGTAGATGCCTCGTTTGACTTGTTTTCCTTTTTCTTAGGGACCCAAACCATTTTAGTTTTGGCATTTTCTTTTGGAGGTATGGGCTTATATTGATTTTTGGATGGATTTTTCTTTGATTCTTTTATTTTGTGTCCTAGGGCATGAGGACCCTTCAGATTTTTTTCTTTATAGCTAGAGGCATCAATTTTTTTGCTTTTGAATCCCATGGGTATGGTGGAATGAGCGGAAGCTTCATGTTTATACAATGTGTGCATTGATTGGTCATGATTAGGATTTTTAGAGGATTTATGGATAGGTGGATAAGGGGGTTGGATAATGGGGATATTAGGTGTTGGGAGTAGTGGAGGTAGATTAGATGGAGGGTTATTAGGAGTTGGAAGCAATGGTGGAAAAGTTGATGGTGGAAGATGTATAGTCACATGCTTTTGACATTTGTAAGCTGATGGAGGAGGGATGGCAACATATGTTTTAGGAATATGATAGGATTTATGGTGGAAAGAGGACTTATGATGGATGGAGGACGTACCAACATCTTTAGATTGGTGTCCTTGGGGTGTATATCCAAGGCCATAAGAGCGTAGAAGGACCTTGACATGGATGGGCTCCAAAACACCTTGTTCATGAAGGCCTAAACCTTTACCTTGATAGTTCATGTTCTGAAGCATGCGATGGACAATGGGACTAGGTGTGTTTTGCACACTAGACTTGAGTTCATTGTTAGATGAAGAAGGTGAAGTGGATAAAGGTTGTTGTTGTTCTAAGGAGGAACATTCATGAATAAATATGGATAGACCAATAAGACATGTTGGTGGATTTGAAATGGGGTTTATAGTGGATGCGGAAGGATCATTAGGATCTTGATTATGTTCATTTAGATCCACATTATTGGTTTGATCTTCTACATTTACTTGGGAGGCATGTGTCTCATCATGACAAGTGGAAAATGTGGGATCATGGATAGGACTAGGTAGGGGGTCTATAGGAGAAATGGAGGTTTCTTTCTCATGGATAGGTGAAATGGTAGGCTCTTGACCATGGAATGCATAAATTTGGATAAGAGGATCATCATGGCCTTCTTGATCATAGGTAGGATCTATATCATAGAGGGAAGCTTCATCATGAATATGACCAAGTATGTTATGATTGGGATCATTAGAAGGGCCTAGATCTTGATTAGAGTGAGAGGTTAATGTTTCTTTATGCTTAGGATAATACTCTTGACATAGCCCTTGGATTTGACTGGAAAAGGAAGTGGAAGGCTCTAGAAAAGGTTTGGTATGCTCTTTATGATCAATAGGTTGTGGACCACATGATGGAGTTGGAAGAATAGGCATGACATTCAAAGAATCGTTGGTAAGCTCATTAATGGGCGCTTGACATGGGGATGGTCTATTTCGTGCTAGTAGTCTTTGGAGAAAACCATTAAAGGATTCTTTGGTTGATGGATTAGAGCTTGAGAAGTTGGATGGTGGTGTTGGTGTAGGACTAGTGTGCTTTGAGATAGGAATTTTATTAGATGGAGATGGAGGACTAGTAAATGGAATGGTGTATGATTCTAAACTTAGGGTGGTATTTCCCTTATCAATAGTATCATTAAGGTGACCTAAGATTTCAACAAAGTTTTCATCATCACTAAGATCTACAAAGTTTTCATCATCATTAGGAGCAAAGTTTGACCCACCTTGGAGGATATATGGTTTTGGATTATCTTCATGATTAGGTGAAGGCGCTCCTCAAAGTATGACCTTGGGCTTGTGACTAATATCATTAAGGATTAGGACCATTTTAGCAAGTGTTTCCTTAGGATTAGGGTGATGATGATGATGTGGGATGATTATAATGATATGTTTATGTGTTGGTGTTCATAGCTTGATATGTCAATTTGGAAACAAATGATTACACATGTACACACATGAATCACACACGCAAGACACATAAGCAAGTTTGAATTTGAAATTATGAATGTGATGATTAAGCACACACTTGAAGAAGACACATCAACAAGTCCTAGAACTAGTCAAGTGGGTATGGCCAATTAGGTCTTAAGCTAGGATGCATGAGGTTGACTAGGGATAATTTGAAAGAAAAATCCTGCCACACAGCCGAGAGAAAGGGGTAACCCACCCTTCACCTTCACTTCCCAAAGGTATAAAGTTCTTTGGGGCTTAGCCAAGAGTGACAAGATTTTAACTCTCAAAGAAGTGTGTCTTTCGATTCATACCTTGATTGAGGTCATCCATAGGGGTGATGAAATCCCCTATCAGGCCTCCTATGAAGGGTATGACAAAAGCGAACCAAGTGAAGTGTTTTTTATCACACACACATTTGATTCACACTAGCAATTGTTAATTTTCCTTTAGAAAATTTAAATGTGTGTAAAACAATTCAAGCACTTGTTTTTTTTAAGCCCAAAGCCAAAATGTGTGATGACAGACAATGATTCTTTTTAAGCCCAATTTCAAAGTGTGATTGCAAACAAGATGTTCATTTTAAAGCTCCAAATTCAAGTGTTTTGCAAACAAAATTGATTGATTAAATGAGAGATAAAGATAATAAAATGAGTGTACCTGAAAGTTTTCACTTTCCAATATGATGTGTATGACTAATATTGCTGCTAATAAAGCTCCTTATGATCACCTACAAAATAAAAAAGATGATATTATAATGCAGCCATAAAAAAAAGCAAGCTCATCAAATAATTTCAATTTCAGATACATGTTTTTAACATAACCGAATTAGATTCGATAATTTGAAGATTTTATTGATCTGAAAATTAAAAACTCAAAGAAGGAACCCCTAATAATATTCTGAGAGATTTCCAAAAATATAAAGAAGTTAGAAAAATTCCCTGTTTTGCACTCAGAAACGAGGATTTGTGAAAAACATACAGAAAACAAAGATCGAATTATTTCGCATTGCATTTGAGCTATAAATTAAATCTGTAAAACAGAGACCCCTATTAAAATTGTAAGAGCTTTCCGGAAATGTAAACAATTTTTCAAAAATTCATTCATTTGCATCCAAAAAGACTATTTTATGAAAAAATATAAAATCATGATAACTCCTGCAAAATTCGTGATAAACCCTCAATTTTAAGCTTCCTTGAAAATATTGTATAAAAATGTATAGCCGTTTGGAAGATATGATGAAATTTGTAAAACTTGAGGTTTTGTCTAAAAACTAGCAGATCTGTAATAAAAAGTTAATAAAACCTGCAAAAAAAAAAGTTAGATCCAAGGATTCACGTCGGGTTCACCAAATGTAATTAGGGAAAATCAGATATAAAACTAGAATAACAAGATATCAAAACCCTAACCAGCACAATAGAGTACAAACAAGCATGAAAACCAAAATAACAAGCAAATGAAAACCAATCTCCAAGCTAGATTTGATTTATCTCCATTGCTCTTCTCCACCTGCATGAGAATGCAATATTTTGAAGGTTTGAATGATTTGATATGTTGATTTCTCATTTTTGCAGCATAACGATAAGATGAAAGATAATAGAAGAAAATAGATAAATAAGAAGAAATTTTGGCAGAGTAATGATGCTAGAAGAAGATTCTAAATGACCTATGAAAGGCTTGATTTATAGGAGAAGGCTGATTTGATTCGATGGCCAAGATTAAAAGTCAAATTTGTGATATGTGTGGCTAGGATTAAAAGTTTATTTTAGTGCCTATGACACACATTAAGTGGGTTATGACATGAGGCTAAAATTAAGATGTGAGGAAATAAGTGAGATTCTTTTATTTATTTTGGAAGAAAAGATGCTTATGACGCATAATGAATGGGGGTAAAAATAGGATGTGAGTGGGAATCTCATAATTTAAATAATAAAATTATTTAAATTATGTGTGCATGTGAAGAGTTGTAGTCACGTGCACATGTTGCAATGTGGTAAGAGTGGGATTAATTCAAATATTTAATTTGAATTATTTTGAGACATGTGAAGGGGAATTAATTAAATAAATGAGATTTATTTAATTAATTGGGAAGGTGATTAAGTGGAATAAATGAGATAAGTGGGATAGTGTAATGACCTAGGGTAGAATATTACAAGATGTTTTACAAGGTCATGTATCGACTAGGTAATATTATGGCATGGACAATTTTAGGTGTCTACAGAAGGCAAAAAGAAACATAATGTCAATAGTTCCAAGTTATGGGAAGGACAAAAAAGTGTTACTATGGATGATGTGAGAAAGAATGGAGGATGGATCTTGTTATGGATTATACACTATAAAAACCATGAAAAATTCATATGAAAGATACCCACAATCAAGCATGCACAAGCATCCAAGGACAAATATGAACTTGCTCCTAGTCAAGCTGAAAACTGATTGATGGATTGATTGATGATAATGATGACATTGTTGACATGGAAAGGACACATCCCAAAATAACATGAGGAATGGGAAAGACATATCCCACTGATGATAATGTGACTAAAGGATCAAGGTTTGCAACAATGCTAGAAACAAAGGAAAGGAATGTTTTGGATGATGTGCTAGGTTGCATAACAAGATTATATGGATTGGGCTTATTGCATTTGAAATGATTTATTTTCAAGATTGAGCTGGATGATGGAGGGATGTTGGATAATTGGATTGGAGTCCTTAGACCACTTACAAGGGAAAACCAAGTCCAGCAATAGGTATGGAGGGATAATGAATTAATTTTGGTAAAGGATAGGAGACATGAGGATTGTTGGCTAGAAGAATTAGCATATGATCTCCAAGGACTATTTCGCATCAGAATAATTTATTTTCTCCAAGGTATGGATTTGGATAATTCTATGAAGGCTATGACATGGTATTTCATGGGTAGTGTATGACCAAAGGATAGACATGTCAAGAGTTTTCTCAAAGCATGATTTATGTTTGTACCCCAGTCCTTATCAAGATCAAAGTAGGTGGGAAAAAGGATGGGAATGATATAGATTAAATGGATAGATGGAAATCTCATGAGAAAGGCATGGGAGATGAGACAAATTTCCCCCAAGTGTAATGGTCCACATAGATAATCACTCTTACACATGATGTTTGTTTACTAGGTTTTCACCATGTTACTTATCCAAAGCACCACCGAAGTGGTTTTCACTATTGGATAAATTATATCTCTTTACTATTTTTTATTTTTTGGATTTTTTATGGTGTCCCTAAGACACCTATTTGTCAAATTTTCATCAAGGTGGTGATTTTTTGTATATGGACTTGATAGTTTGGATGATCACTAATTATTATGAATCCTTTGATGGTGTTTATATAGATGTTGGTGTCATGATATTCCAATAGTTACCCTTATGGAGTAGTTGTCTTGTCAGGATCATAGCACTTGCATACATCTGATTGATTTCATTGTGATCCTTTCTGAAACTAGGTTTGGCTTTATTGAAATATGCCCATCATGATAGAGTTCCATGGGAGTCCTTATGATAAATAGTTTTTTCCAAGATGCAACAAATTTGTGAAGTAGGGCTTATGGAATGTAGTTAATATTTTGGATTATGATGGATGATGGTAGCTTTGTGTTGATGGCAAAAAATGAAAAGGTAACAAACCTTTGTGGGAAACTCAGTTAAAGCGGGCACCTATTGCGCTAAACTGAGTAACCTCCAAATTTTAAAGAAGTCAGTTCTTCTATAACTTGGGTTTCAGAATGGGAAAATGAAGCAAATATAAAATAAAAAGATCTAAATAGGGTGATGCACCAAGGTTTAGATGTAAGGCATGATAGATCTATTTTGTACATGTGATCTAAGGGCCCGTTCAACAACCTACTATGTTCCAAAATGAAAGGAAATAAAGATAAAAGTCCAATTGATTCACTCAATGACATAAAATAATATTCATATGCATTTACTGAAAACAGGAGTCAAAGACATGATCTAAACTAGCAAACTTGCATTAAATATATAGAAGTTCTGCAAATGAAACATTTAGCACCACAATGGCACAAAAAAACATTATCAATAATCTTTAAGAAAACAAAAAGGCCGAACAATGGCATAGTCTGCAAGTCTTTACAATAATCTAAAAGCAGTAAAGGCCTGGCTCTTTTTACCAATTTTTCCTATCAAAATCTCAACTCTTGCTTCAATGGAAGTAGTATTTATAATGAAACCCAGCTCAGTGAGCCAATAATAGAAAAGATCCTTTGATCATGAGCAATGATGCATTTGGCAATGATTTCCCCTTTCTGTTGCAACTGAAAAAGATTTGAACCATGAACGAGGATGCCCTAGATTTGGATGCATCCCCTACAAATGATGGTAGTGGTCCCAACAGACCAGAGCGTTGACACATGCAGTTCACTCATGGCAGTAGTTATAGAACATGGCAGTTGGCAATAGGTTGTCACCTACTTGGTTTTCCCTTGCTATGAAACCTTTAGAAGATCAGGTGGCAAGTGCTCGAGGTCTATGTTTGTTTTCCCCATTAAGGGATGAAAAAATTGTGCTGCAAAGACACGTGGAGGTCTCCAAGCATACTGCACTGAAGGTGGGCTTCACCAAGGAATGTGCACAGACTGATGATACGTGGCATGTAGTTAGGCCCGAAAGGAGAGCGTTGCAAAGGGAGACTGAATATTGCAAATTGTTGACACGTCGAAGCATGACACAAGTTTTTGAAAAGCAAGAGAAGGAAACCTTGCGAGGAGTGCCCAGCTGACAAGTGGCAGTATTCACAATAAGCCTTTGTGAAAGGAGCCCAATATTGTTTTTTTAAGGGGAGAGTGTGCTCGGTACTTAAGAAAAATAAAATCACCCGAAGGGAGCTTGGGAATTTTATGTTCATAGCTTTTGGCGAATTATCAGGGGCGTTTCGCCTGCAAAATGAGGAACCCAAAAATTTCTAGCTTGTAGACCAGAGACTTATCCATCGGGCGATGTGATCAGATCTTAGAGAGGGCAGTTTGAAGAGGTAGCCATTCATCCTTAGATGGTGTCAATATGTCATGCAGACTTTCTTGCACTCCATGCAGATCAATAAATTCTTTGTAAGGCAGCATCGATAATATACCGACCTAGGACTCGAGTTGAAAAAGAAGTCGTGTGATTGGATGAGTGACACTCTCAATATCTTTTGCAACAAGGGGTTGACTAAAACTCTAAAAGATAGATGCATCTTGTTGCTTCTCCTCGATCTTTGATGTAATATGCTCCACCGTGGCCACTAACTCATCTTCAAGAAATGCATATGGTAAGCCAATTTGAGTCAAGTGACAGAACCTGGCCCATATGATATTCATGATCTAATCCAATTTGGTGGCACATTCATTGGCATGATAGATAGCTGTGTGGCAATGGATGAAATGGTTAGTTGTTTTAGTAGTGAACCTTTAGTCCTTAATCCTTGTACCTTCTAAGACTTTGTCTAAAACCTGATATAGCCTATCCAATAATCTCTTGGCTTCTAGAACTCTTTCAGAAATGGACTGAGGGAATTGCTTGATGGTCACATGAACCTCTCTTACCAAGGTTGTTGCTTCTACCATAAATCAGAGCGTTGGATGTAGAATTAGGTAGAAATCCTTCAATATTTCCCAATATGAGACATATAACTACTGGGCTACCTGAAGAAGGTCAGTTTGATCGACAGGGGGTGAGGAAAAATCCTTCAATAGGACAATCTTTGCATTCCTTTTCTCTATATCATGCGCTAGCTCTACAACCTTTTGGTTTGTTGAGGTGGGTTGTCCTTGCAACATCCATGATTATGTGACCCAACTAGCTTTAGCTCGCTCCTTGTTTGCTGCTTCTTGCTCTAGGGAAGACCTTAGTTCTATAATCTCATTCTTCAATTGTGCATGGCGGATCTCGAAATCTACATCTTTCGGCTGCATTTGTTGCTCTAGTTGAGCGCATTAGTGATGAAAACCCTCATCCTTTTTTTGCACTTCTTGCCCCAAATTTGCTATCTGGTCTTGATACTCCTGGTTCTTTTGTTGTAGCTTGGAAATCAAGTTAGGATTGAGGGATTGAAACCTCACAAGTTCTTCTCAGATCTTTGCTTGTTCCATCTCTATTTGTTTGGAAAAGCGGTTAAATTGAACCTCCCCAGCTTTTTCCTTGGCGAGGAAGACCTCGACTCTATCCTTTATTATTTTCAACTCTTCTTCCCTTTTCTTTAGTTGGCGATTGGACTTAAGAAATTTGGTGGTCACCACTCATTGTGTTTCCTCCATGAGCTCCACCTTGTCTTGAGGTTGGGCTATACTTAAATCAAGCCCCATGGCGTACATGTTGTAGTCATCTGGCTATATTTCTTCTTGTGACTTGCTGACAGTTGGGTACATAGTTGCAAAATGTAGCGACTGTTGAGCCTCATCAAATATATTTTGTACCCTTGGCTCCACCAGCTTCTTAGAAATTTTAGATTTTTTCCTTTGGGATTTGATTGCTCGTACTTTCCTAGTTTTATCACCTCCTTTTGATAAGAATTCAGAGGGCGACCTAATGAGTCCGCCTGTGAAAGGTGCACCAGGAGGAAGGGCAAAAGGAAATGAAAGGGTGGCGGTACCAAGAGACTTTTTCTTTGGTACACTAACTATCTAAGGCAAGAAAGGAGGGATAATCCAATACTCTAATTGCAAACTAGTAGGAAGACTCAAAGGAAGCAAAGTCGTGATGGTTTCTATCTGCTAGGAA
This sequence comes from Sequoiadendron giganteum, assembly GCA_007115665.2. Classification (NCBI taxonomy): domain Eukaryota; kingdom Viridiplantae; phylum Streptophyta; class Pinopsida; order Cupressales; family Cupressaceae; genus Sequoiadendron; species Sequoiadendron giganteum. Next base: position 677,307,167 of record CM021100.1, on the reverse strand, counting down.
GAGTGGGTCAGCTCCGACATTACAACGGTGGGAGATGCATCGATGAAGGCAGCGGAGGCAGAGTGTGAGAGGCTTTGGGATGCAGAATGGGCCAAGGCAAATGGTGTGAGGTTCCAAGGAGGAGTAAGGGAAAATTGAGCCACCTGAGAGAACAGTGTGAAACCCCCTGCAGTCATTGAAATAGAGGCCAAAATGCATTGGTCGGCACATGAAAAAAGAGATGTTGCAAACACAAGAGGGGCAACTAAGGTTTGTGAAACCAGAGAAGAGGGAGTGAAAGATACCTATGGTGTGGATGACTACAGTCCTTGGTCTATTTCCGGCTCTTCACCTACCTCAGGGTCCTACAAACACTTTCTAGATGGTGCCTTGATTCGCTGCCACTTCATTGGTGGTGAGTCGTCTACCGCTATGGTTTTGGATTATTGCGGTTGGGTTGCCTGGGTCCTCCTTGCAGTCTAGGTGTGAGTTAGTGAAGACCTCACACACAATATGTTAACCTGCACATTAGAGGAGACCCTACTGGGTTGCTTCATGAATTTTCCCTTTTGTTGCACTGAGGCATCTTGTATCTCCATTTTTGGTTCCGCTCCTCCATCTGACTATGATTCGACTTCTTTTGAACTGGAGTCCTTTTCACCACTCTCGTTAGAATCTAGATGCTCGTTGTTCCATAATTTGTCTAATTTTTCATCCATTTCCTTGATATCATAAGGGGCTTCAGTGCATCGGGTCTCCTGACGATATATCTAGAAATTATTGACCTTCTCTTCCTTCTAGCCATAGTTGTTTATCAAATTGTTGCAGAGAGTAGTTCCCATTTTTCTTGTTTTATCATACTACCCAGTTAGGTTGTAGAATCTAAGCTAGGGAGGCTGACCACCTTCAGTAGGGATATAAGCTAGGTCGACAATAAATTCATCTACATCTGACACTGAATTCTGATGCTTCTCCCAGTAAGGTTAGGGGTAGTGTGTCACTTTGACATATTTGTTTGGCAAGTCATCATCGGGGTTGTAATTCCATTTATCGCAAATCCATACCAACCCTAGATGAGCTATCTTGGCTTCCAGTATTCTATGAGATTTTCTTTTAGCCATGACTATGGTTTTGTAGCTCATCGGGCAACTAAAAAATCCCTTCTTCTTTCCCTTTCTGCTGGAAAAGGTGATGTTGATAATTGATACCTGGTGGAAAACCTCGAGCGCCAATATCCGATTTGTAAGACATGTCGGAAGCTAGAATGGCTCTTAGGTGAATCCACACAATTGGATGAACATGAATTCCTCACCTAGAAACCAGTCACACCTTGGAGTGAATTTTTGCATGAACTCAGCTTGGTCTGATTTGAACCATAAGATAGTGTTGTCTCCCCTTAAATCCTACAAATTGGATATAAGAAATAATTTGAAAATGTGTAACAATCAAATGTCACAGAGAGAAGAGGAGTCCACATGGAGACTGGCTTCCTCCTCTGATTTTCATCGAAAATTGAGAGCCCTAGATGCTTCTGGAAGAAGTCAAGATTCTAATGCAAGAAAATATGTGTGAGAAAGGATGGGAACCTGATCCTCCACTAAAGCTGGTATTCTACTATCTAGCTGAGCATCTCTTGCATGAGGAATTTAGCAAAATCATACCAGAAAAGATAATGTTGCTTGCATAATTGAAAACCCAAACTGACTTGAAATTCCTGGACCTCCTTGTCGGTATCTACACTGCAAACAAATGCCATCATTGAGAAAGCATCCTTTATATCATCCTTGAAGCCCTTATGTGTCATTGGGATCTGCATTGGCTTATTCTGAGCTTCTCTGAGCTTCTCTAAGTCTCTATGTTATAAAAACTCAGTGCAAGGTCTCTGGTCCTCCAATAGGTCTCTCCTTTTGCTGGAGTGAAGTTCTCCATTTGAGGCACTTTAGAGCTTCATTCTGGGATACAAAGCATATTCCAGATAGCTTCCTTGTAGATAACCACACTCACTTCTTAGCCCTCAATGGTGTTGGTATCCAGGTTGAAGTGTTTGATTTCCTCATCTACCAATTTAGGGCAGTAGTGTACAAACGAGACCATATATTGTGGAAGCCCATTGTACCAACATTTATGTGTTAAGGAATCTGGGTTTCTATTCCTTTTCATCCTTTCACAGGTCATTTCCGAAGTGATTTGGGATTTTTTGCAAGAATGGGGTCATAACTATTTTCCCATTCTTCTTTAATTTGTTTCCTATCTTTACGAGGGCTCTTCTTCTTTGCAACCCGCATATTTACCCATGTTGGCTTTTTTGGCATTCTAGGTGAAGCATAAGAGACATCCTCGAAGATGTAGGTGGCTGGTGCTACACGCATGATATTAAATAAACTCTGGGCCTCTCCTTCTTGCATCTCTACTTGAGAACTTTGAGCAGTTTCCATCCTTCTATGAATCTCCTACCCAAAAACTACACTGAAATGCAAAGCTCTAAATTCACAACCTGATGACCTTCAATTCATATCGGGGTAGTGAATTTTCTACAATTACCTCAGTGTTCAACTTCCTTGTTGCAAATTGCACCACACTTGGTTCTTTTAACAATTTTGTTTTCCTAAGTCCTTTTGCATGCTCAAGAATTTTTATGCTCTTTTTGATTTTTTGCATGCGATACTTAGTTTTTCTTTGATTTCCTGCCTTCCACCGGTAGGCAACGGTTGCCTTTCTGCATTAAATTCAGTATGTATTGCCAGCTCCTTTGTCCATGTGAAATGAACTACTTTCCCCTTTTGAAAAGACAAGAATTCATAATTATGTTAGCGATAACATCCTTTCAGCATGTTTTTCATGGGAAATTGAGTTGTCGGCTTCTTGCTTTTCACCATCTCGCATATCTTCGCCATTAATATCCCTGAAATCATAATTAGGCTAATGTCATAATGAGTACCTTAGAAAGATTCGTGCTCAGCCTTGGAGCTTGAAATGACCTATATCATGACACCTAAGCATCTATCCGTATGAGCCATCACCTGAGCTTGCCACCAATTTGTATTAATTGATTACTGCTCCTTAATCTTGCATGTAGCAATTCGTACCTGTGGACGCAACTAGGTTAGAAAATCGAGTTGGCCTTTTGGGTGGGATTTTTGAGCTAAACTTAAATACCATCATGTTTGGGATGCAAGCTACCTCAAATATTTCTATAAATGGGCCTTACCATAGTAGCATAACTACACTTAGCAATTAGAAAAAACATTGGGAAATTTAGATAGCATTATTGCTTAGGTAGTTGAGTAGGCTTTAAACTTGCATAGTGCTAGACTTAGGTGTTTTGAGAAGAGACTAACACAATGAGTACTCCAATTAGGCTAGTGTACAACAAGTCTCAGATGGATTTTTTGGGAGAGATCTCCAATAGGCGTCAGAAATGTATGACCAAAAACAAACACTCATTGGCTATTATAGCCATGAAATGGGTTTTGGGCAGAGATTATATTGAGTATGAAGATAAATATCAGGTGAACACTGATATATGCTCTCATTTTTTTGCCTCACTGCTTGACATTCAGGCTCCAAAAGCCATGATACTTTGCCTGACACTTCAAATTTTCCTGAAGAGGTACCTCAGAGGTCTTGGTGAAGTAGTAACCAATGCAGTGTATGGTCTGGGCCTTCCTGTAGCAAGTGACTTGAGGAGGCATATCGAAGAAAACGTGGTGATACCATGGGTGTCATTTTAGAGTGGGTTCTGGCTCCATTCACTTGTTGAGCACCGTGAGAGAGCCACTCGTGCATGCCACTTTTTTTATACGCTGCTACAACATAGTGTTATTCTATGACGTGGATTGGTACATCAACTTCAAGAACCTTATGTTTCCTTTGTTGCTCGTTCTAGGTGTTGGTATTTCTACTTTGGGTCCTATTGCTACTGATAACCCTCCTACTATTGCTAAAAATTATCTTGCTGATGGAGAAAATCCTCACGCCGATAAATACAATACTCATGCTCCTACGACTTGAATATTAATACACTATTTTTTCTTTTGTATATATATACCTGAAAGAGGGCTTGCATGTACATATATATAAGGAAGCTGCATATATAGTCATATTTTGAGCACATGGCCACAAAGCCATTTTGTCAATGTTTCTATCAAAAAATATATATAATGAATATACTTGCTTGTCTTCAACCCTTTGACTTCATTCTTGTGCTCTCTATAAATTTTATTGAATTCTTCGGATATGGACTTAATTTATTTAATATAGCCTTTCTTTGCTCTTGTAATAATGGATCTCATGAAATTTTATGCTTCCTGTAATTGGGAAAATGTTGGAAAGAACTGGCTGATAAAACATGAAAGGGAAAATAATTACATTAATCACATATTTACACCTATATGCAGTATTTGAAGCTTAATTGAACAACTTTAGGTGAATTCAATTAACCAAAAGTCTCAATGCTTCTTGTTCCATGTTTTCTAATTCAAATGCATTATTTATTTGCATTGAATTATTTTGAAAGGGCCTTCCCATAGTTTTTCAAATTTTCCATGTTGTCTAGGCTTTCCGACTCTTTCATTGAGTTTTAGTACCAGGTCCCCACATTTTAGACCTTGTTCTAAAGCTTTCTTGTCGAACCACCTTTTAACCACCTACTGGCGGTTAGTCATGGCTATTAGGGCTTTCTCCCTTGTTTCATGTACCTCCAGTAATTCGGCCAACCAAAATTCCATAACTTCATTTTCTTCAATCTCTAGAGACTTGAGTAGCTGTAATGCAGGTATCTCTATAGAGATCGGTAACAGTGCCTCCTTCCCATTTACTTTCTCGTACGGTGAAGTCTTTAGGGCTTGCTTAGGAGTTATGCGATCTGCCCATAATGATGTTCGGAGATTCTTATGCCATTCCTTCGGATGATCCGAACTGATCCTTTTAATGAGTAAGACTAGATTCTTGTTAATTGACTCAGTCGGGTTGTTTCCTTGTGGGTAGTAGTTTGAGGATGTTTTCAAAAATACGTCATGTTCTAATGTGAACTGACATACCTTGGAGCCTAAGAAAGCTTTGGCATTGTCTGAGATGATAGTCTTAGGCGTGCCAAATCTCATTACCAGCCCTTCGAGAAAATCTATAATTTATGCTTCTATCGCATTCTTCAAGGGTAGGGATTCGGTCCATCTTGTGAAGTAGTTGGTGGCAATTAGGATCCACTTGTGACCAGAGCTGGAGGCAGGGCTGATCATCCTGATGAAATCTAGTCCCCATTGCACAAACGGTTCATCCGCTACTATCGGATTAAGAGGCATGGCATAATTCTTTCTCCCTACATAGAATTGGCACTCCTTGTAGGATTTTATCATTTCATAGGAATCATTGAATAGTGTAGGCCAGAAGTACTCAACGCACAAAATTTTGATGGTGGTGGTCTTTGCAAAGAAGCATCCACCCTTCGGGGTGCTATGGAAGGAGTTGAGAATTTTCTTTGCTTTCTCCATGGTGAATCATCGCAATAGGATGCCGTTGAAATTTCTTTTTAAAAATATCCCTTCAATAAGTGAGTACCCACTATTTTGTAGCCGATAGAATCTTCTTCTTTGAGATAGAAGTCTCGATGGATACTTGCCGGTGTGCATAAATCTTACCCTATCCATTAGCCAACAACCTTCAGGTTTGGGCTCGTTTGTTAGGACTATCTCCACTTGTTTTTCCTCAATTTCCATCTCTTCGTCATGAGAAAAATATTCACATAGCCCTCTTCCTTTGACAGTCTTCATAGGCCTGAATTTAATTTCGTATTCTAGGATCTTAGTGATCTAGTTGGCCCTTTTGTCAGTGATTTCTCCTTCCATGATATACTCATGCACACTGAAATATGCGACATAAATGATTACCTCAGTGCAAGCTATAAGGTGTCAGAACTTCTTGAGTCCCTTTACAATTATGAAAGCTTTCCTTTCGATGAAGTTATAGTTCATCTCATACTCCTTCGAGGTTCAGGAATGGAATGCTACAAGGTGTTCTCCCTTTTCCTCATCATCCTTTTGAATCAGAATAGTGGTGATGCTTGTCTAGCTGCTAAAAACATACATTATGAAGTATTTGGACAAGCTGGGATTCACCAACATAGGAGCCAAAGAAATAACATCCTTCACCTTCTCAAAGGCTTCCCTCACTTTTTTTTTCCATTCAATTGGTCTTTTTCTAGCATCAGGGTGATTGGTCTAATTATTCCTGCAAAATCAGAAATAAACTTGCTTACAAAGTTAAACTTTCCCAAAAAATATTGTACCCCTTCTTGTTTATCAAAAGAGGAAGCTCTCTAATTGCTTTTAAACTTTCAAGATCAATAGCGATTCCTTCTTGGGACACTACATGCCCCAACAATTTTCCTTGCAGTACTCCGAAAACACATTTTTTTGGGTTCAGGGATACCTCAAACTCCTGGCATTTTTTGAAAACCTTCTCTAGATGATCAAAATGGTCATCTTAGATTTGGAAAATATGGTTAGATCATCTAAGTAGATGAGGATGACTTTTTTGATTAGTTCACTAAAGGCGATATCCATTGGCCATTGGAAGGTAGCCCCTGTGTTTGATAGGATGAAAGGAATTTTGGCAAATGCAAATGTTCCCCACTTGGTGGTGAACGTGGTCTTGTGTTGATCTTCCTCTTTAACCCGAATTTGATTGTAGCCCAAGAAACCACCTAATAAATAAAACATCTCTGAACCTGCCACGGTCTGTAGGATTGATTCCATGGAAGACAACAGGTGATGGTCTTTCAGTGATGCCTTGTTTAGGTCATGAAAGTCAACACAAAGATGAATGTATCTATTTTTCTTTCAAACTGGAACAAGGTTGGATACCCACGTGTTATGTTTGATTGGAAAGACAATCTTAGACTGGATCAACTTTTCTAGCTCTTGTGCCATTAAGGCTTCAATATTTGGATTGACGAACCTCTATTTTTGTCGGACCAATTTAGCACCTTTTGTTAGTTTGATGGTGTGTTGGATGATATCAGGATCATATCCCCTAAGGTCATCATAAGACTATGCCACAACCCCTTCATTTTTTTTGCAGAAGTGTATGAGCCTATCTTTATCATACTATGGGACTTCTTTCCCAACCTCAAGGTCGGTGTAGTCTGCCTGGTCAGCTACAAATTTTCTTCTATCATTTCTTGCATCATCATAGTCAAATAGATTTTTGAGAGTGGCCAACCCCTTCAAAAGCTTATTTGATTTCAACTAGATTATTTGTCCTTTGTATGCTTCTTCAATTTTCCGCTAAAACTGATCGGCAAACTCTCCCAACTATTGAATGAATGAGGCGATGTGTTCATCACTTTCGAAAACTTTCTAGCTTTGATCATTATCAGGAATGAAGGGTCAGATGATCACTCACATAGAGTGGATATTCTCAATTAATTCAGAGATAGGATCAAATTGAGATCCTATCATGGCCATGCGATCCGCATCTAAATTCTGCTCCCTTGGCATAGTATGGATGTTAAAAATTTGAAACCTTTGATGAGGTCCCATACCCTATTCCTATAAGACTGCATACAGACATTTTTTGCATCAAAGATGTTTCTAACTTGGTTAATTGCAAGTTTAGAATCTTCGAACACCATTAATTGTTTGATACCAATGCGTTTCGCGAGGCTTAGTCCTTGCATGAGACCCTCATATTTGGCTTCATTGTTTGAGAAAGAAAAATAGAAGTGGAATGACCTGAAGATGTACTCATTCAATGGGGACATTAGGTATATCCTAACACCTGCACTGACCTTGCATCTTGCATTATCGAAGTGTAGTGTCCAGAGCTCTGAGGCTTGTTCGACTGTGGAGTCTTTTAATACCCTCGAGAACTCTTGATCTTCATCATAGATGACATAGGTTCCCAAACCGGTAGCATGATAATTGCTGAAAGGATTGGTGCCCACATTTTCGATCAAGAAGACTTCTTCTCGATCAGTTCTATCTTCGGTTGCTTGCTTGTGTTCTAAAAACTTGCTACTATTGGCTTCTTCTTCGGTGACAGAGGTATCAGTGTCTTTGAAGTTTATCATGGCTTAATCAGCTACATGTTTTGCATGCAGAGGTTCTGATATTATCTTCATTTTGGACCCGTGCTTAGTTCTGAGAATTAGGTGGAACCAATCCAAAGAAAGATATCCACCTATCTTTGAAGTGAATTCTTAGGATAGGCAGAGGTCGAACATGGGAGGGACGTCAATGATCATGGTATCTTGTGACACTATGATGCTAGGATAGGAAAACAAAGTTAAGAGGAGGTATTTAATGAGGCCTATAGTTTTGACCTTGTTCCCATCTAGCTACATAAATCCTCTCTTTAAGGGCTCATAGCTAAGCCCCAAATCTTTAGCTATCTGGTTGGGCATGACTGTAGTACTGGCACCAGAGTCGATCATGGATTGTGTAGTAGTTTCTTCCTCAAAATGAGAGTCAAGAAAAAGGGTTTAGGTTTCATTTTTTCTTTTCTGGCTTTGGGCGAAGCCTCCTTTGTAGTATTCGCAAGAACTTTGGCTGGAGGTGATGAGTTTGTTGTATTTTTAGGATTTTGTCCCATTGATTGTTCAGCTGTATCTTTTTGTAGGGCCTTCTGTAGTAATGAATTTTACTTTGGAATGGCTAAGATGTCCTAGAGGGTTATATTAGAAAACTATTTCTTCAATTGTTCCACCACGTTGAAGGGTGGAAAATTTGGAAGCTTTTGGTCCTTGGATTTAGTGATGATAATCTCCTTGTGCAGCTACAGTTGTGGAGCGATTGTGGAAGGGCCAGGGGGTTGGTCCTGGATGTTTCTGGGTTGCAAAGTGACCGGTTTTCCTGTGAATCTCCTCTTTGATTGAGTATTGTAGTCAGACTATACTTGTAGGGTCGCCGATGTAGATTCTTCATAGGTGAACACTGCTTCCTCCCCTTCCATCCATGAGAGGAGAGCATGGTCGAGAGCTATGTCATTTTCTAGCTCTAAGGAAATTCCCTACATCTATGTGGTGAGAACCACATTCTCCACTTGGGGAGAGGCATATGCATATCCTGAATTCATCGTCACACCGTGGGTGTGCTACTCCGCAACCTTTTGTTGCAAATTTCCATGCAGACAATTTCGAGGCATGTGAGCATCACCACAAGGATAGCACTAGGGATTGAAATCTTTAGTGAGATTATTCTTCCATGCTGTCAGCTCTCTGCTTGTACTTGTTTGAACAGCCCCCAATGGAGTCAGTACCGACACTATTTGGCAATTTTTCTGAGCCGAGGGGGGTTGTGCTTTTAGCTTCTTGATATTGGTTTTTTTGGTAGGAGGATCTACCACTTTGATAGCCTTGGTAGAATGATCTCGGATGAGTAGCTTGGTTACACTTGATAGTGGTTACTTCATTTGTCAAGTTTCATAGCATCTCCTTTATGTTGCTCATCTCATCCTTTGTGGCACTGGATGTAGAAGTGACATTTTGGGGCACACTCGGATATGTATACATAGATGGGGGTGGTGCAGGTGTGCTTGTAGATGGAATCTCCTGAGCATAAGCTGATATTTCAGGGAATATCAGAATAATGGGCTGAGGTGGCAACTTCCCGGTGTCAATTAGGTTGTTCTCCACCTTAACTGCTATGTTGTATACATGTGGTAATGTGGTTCCACCAAGTGACTGGATCATCATGGAGATATTGGCATTAATGGACCTTAAGTAAAACATAAATGCTAACTCAGCCAGTGGTCAGATGGAATTTTGGATCCTCTGCCAGGTTGTATGGAATCAGGCATTGAAATCAGTCATGGCTTCAAATGGGGCTTGCTTGATTATTGATAGTTGGTGATAGAGTGAAGACCTGTCTTTGTTTTTAGAAAATATTTCATAAAAAGGATCCTCGAGATCATCCCAAGTACCGATAGTATTAGCCGATAGAGTGCGATACTAATCTAGTGCTCTTCCCTGCAAAGAAGTAGTGAGAAATCTCAGTGATATATTATGATCTATAACTCCATGCACCAAAAAAAAATCTGCAACATCTTGCAGATGTTCGAATGGTGTTCTTGAGCCATCTCCTCTAAGCTTTGGAATAGCTTTGAGAGCAAATACTAGGGTAGGGGCCCATATGGTAGGTGCAACTGGGGCTGCAAGAGGACTTATGGCATCCCAAGCCACATAATTTTGGTTTGTGATCAAAATTATGGCTGGGATATGAAAGCTCTACTAGGCGAGTTTGGGTAATGCATTGTTACTAGTGGAGGTACTAACAAGCCTGGATTATTTGTGGTTCATGACCTAGTAACAGGTTGATGACTTGTACACCCTTTCTATTTGGTATGTTTAAGTGGTCCCACCGAGTGTGCCAGGAAAAAGAAAAAATTGTTGATGCCAAAAAATGACAAGGTAACAACCCTTTGTGGGAAACTCAATTAAAGGGGGGACCTATTGCACTAAAATAAGTAACCTCCAAATTTTGAAGAAGTCGACTCTTCTATAACTGGGGTTTAAGAATGGGAAAATGAAGCAAATATAAAATAAAAGGATCTAACTAGGGCGATGCACCAAGGTTTAGATGTAAGGCATGATAGATCTATTTTGTACAAGCAATCTAAGGGCCCGTTCAACAATCTACTATGTTCCAGAATGAAAGGAAATAAAGATAAAATTCCAAATGATTTACTCAATGACATAAAATAATATTCATACGCATTTACTGAAAAGAGGAGTCAAATACATGATCTAAACCAGCAAACTTGCATTAAATATATAGAATTTATGCAAATGAAACATTTAGCACCACAATGGCATAGTAAAACTTTATCAAGAATCTTTAAGAAAACAAAAAGGCCAAACAATGACACAGTCTGCAAGTCTTTACAATAATCTAAAAGTGGTAAAGGCCTAGCTCTTTTTACAAATTTCTCCTATCAAAATCTCAACTCTTGCTTCGATTGAAGAAGCAGTATTTATAATGAAACCCAGCTCAGTGAGCCAATAACAAAAAAATCCTTCGATCATGAGCAATGATGAATTTAGCAATGATTTCCCCTTTCCGTTGCAACCAAAAATATTTAAGCCATGAACGAGAACACCCTAGAGTCAGATGCATTCCCTACAAATGATGGTAGTGGTCCCAACATACCAGAGTGTTGACACGTGCATTTCACTCATGGAGGCAGTTACAGAACATGGCAACTAGTGATAGGTTGTCGCCTGCTTGGTTTTCCCTCGCTATGAAACCTTTAGAAGATCATGTGGCAAGCGATTTAGGTCGGCGTTTGTTTTCCCCCTTAAGCGTGTTGCGAAGACACATGGAGGTCTCCAAGCATAATGCGCTAAAGGTGGGGTCCACCAAGGAATGTGCATGGACTGATGCTACGTGGCATGCATTCGGGGCCTGAAAGGAGAGTGTTGCAAAGGGATACTGAAGATTGCAAACTGCTAACATGTGGAAGCATGACGCAAGTTTTTGAATTGTGAGAGAAGGAAACCTTGCTAGGAGTGCTCGGCTGACAAGTGGTGGTATTCATAATAATCCTTTGTGAAAGGAGCCCAATATTTCTTTTTTAAGGGGAGAGCATGGCCGGTACTTAAGCAAAATAAAATCACTTGAAGGGAGCTTGGGGATTTTATGTTCACACTTTCGAAGGATTATTTAGATTTTTGGATGTAGAAATTTTTATTTTTGAAACTTGGGATGGTGGATGATGGAGTTTGGAATTTTGATTGGGATAGTGTTTGGAACCATGAATTTTATATGCCTTGTGTGATGACCATTTTGAATGAGGTAGAAATTTTTTATATGTGGGAGACCTCTTTTTCTGTGGCTCCACATTTTGATTGGATATGAGAATTGAACTATTTTCTTTACTTGATCCATTTTTCTTTGGAATCTATTTTAACTTCATTTTTCCACTTAGATATTTGTATTCATTGGCCTTTGATATTTGATAAATTGGACTTTATATTTGTAAGAATTTTGTTTCTACTGGTTCCAATTGATGGGTTTAATTATGTTGGAATGAGGGTTTATGGTGTAGATGGAAGAAGTGTTGGCATCAATCTTATGAAAAGGACTACTCATGGCCTCCATTTTGATGTTTGTATTGAATAAATTGTCCCATAATATCATGGAGGCATCACTAACATCATTTGATTTTATGATTGAAGAATATACAAGACCTTGATGTCTAGGATTTTCATAAAACTATATTGGTTCTCGAATTCCTTGCTCATGTAGGCCTAGTCCTCTTCCTTGATACTGCATGCTCTCAAACACTCTATTTGTAATGGGGTATTTTTTAATTTTAAATGAAAGATGTGAACCCATCATTTTTTATGTGGAAACTGATGCTTGGAATCTTCTCCTTTGTGAGAAAGCTTGAATTGATAAAATTTTATGATCCTAGTTGATAGGATATTTTGGATTTATTATTCATCATGGTTGTTTCTTCTTGATCATTTGGGATGTTAATTTGATCCATGGTAGCTTTTTCATATTCATCTTCTTTGTTTGGACCCATAGTAACTTATTTATGTTCTTCTTGAGTGTCATCCATGTCATTTATTTAATTATCTATGTGTCCAAAGGAGGAAAGTGTCTCATTTTAGGAAATGGAGGTATTTGGAGCTTGGATAGGATCAACTTCAAATGTTTGATCATAAATGGCATAAAGGTCGATGAACGGATCATTTTGGATTTCTTGTTCAATGGTAGGATCTTGATCAAAGATAGGTGTATCTTAGATACCACGATTATCTAGAAGGATTTATTAGATGGACATAAGGATAGGGTCATGGTATGGAATGGGATCACAAGAAATAATTTGATCTTGACATAAAGGTGGATCTATAATGTCATGCTTTGGATTTTCCTTTTGACATATATCCCCAGGTTTAGGCAATGGAGTGTGATTTTGGACAATGATATAATTTTCATGACTAACTGTATTTTTATTGGATGGGGTCATAGATTTGGATAGAGTGGATTGAAATGGATAAGTGGATGATGGATTAGGATAAGATGTGGAGGATTGGAATGGATTAGGAAAATTTAAGGTTAAAGGAATTAATCAATAAAACTAAAACCCTAAAGACCTAAACCAACAATGAAGCACAAATAAGCATAAAAACACAAAAGAACAAAATAATGTTACTCAAGTCTTCATGCCATGATTGATTCACCTCCATTTTCCTTCTCCATTTTTCTTTATTTGATTGATTTCCCTCATATTTTGAGTATGCACTAATAGCCTAATGAAAATGATAGCAAAATATTGAAGATTGAATAACTAGAGTGTACTTGCATAGAATGTGTGTAGGGTCAAAATGACAATGAAAGACATCTTTTGTAGAAATTCAAATTGGAATGAAGGATTGATATTAAAATCCAATAATATATGAAAATCAATGGCCAAGATTAAAAGATGATAGGGTTGGGGCTAAACTAGAGAAAATATAAGACTAACTTAAGGATGGACGATTGAGATTAAATTATAAAATAACTCAATCAAGGGTGCAAATTAAATGAGATGTGAAGAGATAAGAATGGGACTCATAGATAGAAAAGCATGAAACAAGAGGTTTTTGGAGGAAACTAGATAATTCTAAAATTATTTAATTTGGGAGGGAAAGTGAATAATTAAATAATTAAAAACAATTATCTAATCATAGAAGAAGAGGGAAAGTTGATTTTTCAATTAAATAATGATTTAATTCAAAAAGTGGGGGAAATGACAAATTAGTAAGTCATTAAATAAATAAAATTTGTTTAATTTATGGAAGAAGAGGATAATGAATAATTAAATAATTATTTTAATTATTTAATCGTAGTAGACAGATGATAATAATTAAATAAATAAAATTTATTTAATTGATCATAAGAAGAAATAAAATAAAGAAGGAAAGAAAGAAATTAAATAATTAAAATTATTTAATTAATAGAAGAATTGTGATCTTAGACAATAATCAAATAATTAAATTATTTAATTATTAGGAAAGAAAGGGGGTTGTCAAAGAAAAATAGTGTTTGCAAGTGAAGGACAATTTTTAGTGTCTACAGAACTAAGTGGGTATTCAAAAATAAATTGAATGAAGATGGGAAGGTAATGAAAAGGAAAGCAATATTGGTTTTAAAAGGGTATGATCAGGTAGAAGGTATTGATTTTGAAGAAACTTTTTCTCATATGGCCAAATTAGAAGAAATTAGGATGTTCTTGGCATACTCAGCCTATAAGAATTTCAAGGTATATCATATGGATGTCAAGTTAGAATTTTTAAATGGAAATCTTGAAGAGGAAGTGTATATTGAGAAACCTAAAGGATTTCAATTGTTTGAGAATGAGGATCATGTCTCTATATTTAAAAAGGTATTGTATGGACTCAAACATGCTCCTAGGGCTTGGTATTCTAGATTGGACAAGTATGTGCAACAACAAGGATTCAAGAGAGGGATTACAGATCACAATGTTTACATCAAGACAAAAGGTGAATATCAACTACAATGATGGAAAATGTATCCCTCTACATTTTTGCATGTGTTTGGGCTCTCCTTGTCAAATTGAGCTTGATGTTTCCTTGATCTAGTGTTGTAATGTGTTTAACACATTCACATTAGGTCTTAGGCCCTTGTGAACTAAGTGGACCCAATTTTGTCTTACTTAGGGTGTTGTAAAGTGTGGTATTACACTTTCACACTAATCTAGGGTTTTATTAGTTAATGGGGCTTCTTTATTCCTTAATTGGGCTTATTTTGCATCCACATGCCTTAATTAATGCATATTTCTGAGGATAATCTTGACATGAACCAACATCCAATCACTATTTAGGTGTTTTTGGATTGTATTTCCTAGATTTAGTGATTTGGGACTCATACGCCACCTTGGGCATATGGGTCCCACCTAAGTTTTGGGGCCTTGATCTAGATTTCACATGAATTTAAGCTTTTCTTGAAAAATGTGTCCCATAGCCTAGACTAATGGGACTCATACACCACTTCTGGTGTATGAGTCCCATATGGCCTAAACTTAAATTAAATTCAAATTCTTGGGAGGATTTTATTCTCCTAAATCTGATGTCGACTTGTAATGTTGTAATTTCATACAATTTGGCATAAACAAGTATAAATACAAGGTTATTTCACATATTTTCTCCTAGCAACTTGATTATTCATGCATTATAGAAAATTTAAGTTTACAAAAGCATTTAAGAGAATTCAAGATTGATTATCAAGTGTTTTGGAGCATTATTCAAGTATCAAACATCATGTCAAAGTCATCATGCATCATGTTTATTTTTGAGCTAACATTTGTGATGTAGGGTTTTATGATTCAAGTAAGCATTCAAGTCAAGATCTACAAAATTCAAGCAAGATTCAAGATCCAAATCCATTGGATCCATATCTTACATTTTTGTAGCATCTTCTTCTTAAGGTTTGGTGATTTGCAACATTATATTTTGTTCATTCATCATTCCTCCTTTCCATTTGATTTCATTACAATATTTGATTACCAAAATAAAGTTTGACCTAGGAAACCCATTTCCACTAACAAAACAACATTTTTCAATCTCTTTAGTGTGTGATTTATATATCTATGTTGAAGACATATTGAGGAGCACTATTGGAAAGAAGTTGTCAAATTTGCAAAGTGGTCCAAGTTGCCAAGTTGTTTAGAAGATTATTAAAAGACACCTACAAAGAAGAATTCAACAATTCAGATCCAGAAATTAGGTTGAGAAGATAAAGCAAAGGTTGAAGAGAAAATCCAAATCCCAATCCTTTGAAAAATCCAAACAAGAATGATACACCACTTCTGGCTTATGAGTCCCAATATAATGGATTTTCCAATTTTCAGGTATTCTAGATCTGTCTCTGCCCTATTTTTGTTCCTACCTAGAAACCCTAATCTAGGACTAAATCACCCAATCTATCATATGGGTCCTAATGTACATTAAATTTAGCATTTCTATCATTTCAAGTCCTCATTCTAGTTGCTACAGGTTTCCAAGTGCACACTTCTGATCTCACAACTTTCTATTTTGTTTTGCATTCATTTATAGGTCATTTATTGTAGTCTTGCATATAATTAAGTTTCACAATTAGGTCTTGCATGTTATTTATCTTTCCAAGCCCTAGCTTGGTGGTGAACCCCTCTTTAGTCATTAATCATACCCTAGGAAACCCTTTAGCGGATCTCTCTCTCATACTATCATTGTATTGAAATCTCTAGGGTTTCCTTGAATGTAATAATAGTGAAATAGGAACCCTATCCTTGTTCCCCATCTCCTAAAAGGTGGGGCACCCTATTTATTTTATTACATCAACTAATAATTGTTGTCTATGTTGATGATATTATTTTTGGTGGTAGAAATGACAAGATGTGTGAGGAGTTTGCAGAAGAGATGTAAAAGGAATTTGAGATGTCTATGCTTGGTGAGTTATCTTTCTTCCTTGGTTTGCAAATTGCTCAGTCAAATAAGGATATCTTCATATTAAAAAAAAATATGTCAAGGAGATGTTAAAGAAATTCAAGATGGAATACCACAAGCTAGTAAGCACACAATGGTGCCAGGACACAAGCTAATCAAGGATGATGAGTCACCTAAAGTAGATCAGACTATGTATAGGTCAAATAATTGGAATATATTTGTATTTGACTACATCCATACCTTACATTATGCAAGTTGTGTGTATGGTAGTACCTAAGGAAACACATGTGAAGGTAGTAAAGATAATTTTTAGATATTTGAAGAACACCATTTATGGTATGTGGCATTCCAAAGGTGATGATTTCACTCTAGCAGCTTACACAAATGTTGATTAGGCAAGAAGTATTGATGAAATAAAGAGTATCAATGGTGGAGCATTCTTTCTTAGTGACAAATTTATTTCATGTCTAAGCAAGAAACATGATTTTATATATTTTATCTATAACAGAAGAATAACACATTTTTACATCATGTTGCACTCAAGTGATTTAGATGAAACAAATATTGAAGGATATAAAGTTTGAATACAATGAACCTATCTCCATTCTTTATGATAATACAAGTGCAATTAATATTTCAAAGAATCTAGTGATGCATTCTAGGACAAAACACATTTCAATCAAACATAAATTCTTGAGATAAAAGGTTGTAGATTAGGAGGTCAAATTAGAATATGTGGTTACTCAAGAACAAATTGCAGATATCTTTACAAAACCTCTCCCCAAGGAGACTTTTGAGTACCTCAGACAGAAGCTAGGAGCAATAACTCCTCCCTTTCAGTGAATAAGAAGATGAAGCACAGGTTTAAGGGGAGTAATTTCTACTATGTCCTGAAGTATTTCCCTTGGGGGGAGTATTGTAGAGAGTTTCTATTTCCTGTACTATTAAAAAAGGGAGAGTACTATAATATTTTCATATTCCTTTTCCATTGATGTCAAAGGGGGAGAAGTTATAGAAAGATCTAGATATATGGATAGAGAGAGTTACAAGAAAGGGGGAGAGGATTTAGAAATTTGATGTGTGTTTCCATCAATGAAAAAGGGGAAGATTATTGTGAATTATTGTCATTGATGTCAAATTTGTGCATTATAAGATATTCTTTCTTTTTTTGATTCATTCATGTTTTCTCATAGCCTAGGAGTATTATGCATTCATTAACGGTGGTTTCATCTTCTCTAGAATGCATCTATGTTAGGCTTTTGGGTAAGTGCACAAAGTTGAGTCCATGAAACATGGAAGTTTTTCACCTTAGCCAAAAAAAATGAAATCGGCATTGCAAAAACGGGATCCCATTCCGTAATGGTATTTATTTTTTAAAAACAAACAAACCTTCATTTTAGCAACACACGGGATCTTGAGTTGTGAGTGACACGACCACTAGAAACAGCCTCGAGGTACCCGTCCACGCCCATTTTTTTGCATTTTTGCATTTTTTATTGAAATTGTCAATAGAAGAATTGATTTTAGCATGTTTTTTTAAAATTTATTTAACGTTTTAAGCATTTTATTTTCTGTTATAGTAGAAATGAGCAATTGTAGAAATAGATGAAAAAATGCAATGAAACCTGAAGATATTAAATAGAAACAAAAAAATGAAAATTGAATTGTATTTTAGAAACAAAATTTAGCTTTTGAAACCTAAATTGTTCAATCAAACCAAAAAAAAATGTATTTGAAAACCCTAATTGAAACGAAACAAAAAAAATGCATTTCAAAACCCTAGAAATTGAAATGAAATAAAAAATTGCATTTAGAAACCCTAATCAAGCTTTTTGAAATCTTGAATTCAAATCAAACAAAAAAAAATGAATTTGAAAACCCTAGTTTGAAATGAAACGAAAAAACTGCATTCAAAAACCTAATTGCTTAGAAATTGAAACCCTAAATTGAAGTGAAACAAAAAAAATTGCGAAAACTCTAAATTGAAATCAAACAAATCATTTTAATTTTGAAAACCCTAATTTTGAGCTCAAGAAAATTCATTTGCATTGCTTAAATGTTTTAAATTTCATTTGCATTGTATGGAGAAAATGATATGTTAAAATTTAGTTTCAATGTTAAATTATAATTAGATTATAAAAAAATATGTTAAAGAATAGTTACAATTCATAAATTTTATCAATGTTTATTTGCAAATTTAGTTAGAAAATTCATAAATCCAAGTGTACAATCGATTTCCAATTGTCACTTAATTAGATAGTATTCAACATTCATTTCTATTTTATGTTTTGATCTCTCTTAGTCATGCCTTGTTTCCATTTCTTGTTTGCATGTGTTGTATGTTGTCTTTTGACAATCTTAACCCTCATTCTAGTCAATTACTTGTTAATTAGGCTTCTAGTTTAGTCTAAAATCTCAATTTTTTCACTGGTTACCTAGACACTAAAGAATCTAAATATTTTTCTTTTCTAAGTTCTTTTAATTCCAAACAATCTAAAATAAAATACTTGATTCAACATTAACTAATTTTATAGTATACATTTTATATCATAAAATTCATTTAAGTGGGAAATATTAATGAAAAAAATGTTAAATAAAATAATCTTATATACAATTAAAAAAATATCCAATCAAAATATACATCAAACTCAATCTTAATAATACATAATTATGTGTTTCTATTATGAAAATAGTCAATCTATTCATAAAATCAAAAATATTCATAAACTAGGCACTAACTTGCAAGTCCATTATTCCAAGGGCCACCCAACTTTACCCTAAGTTCGCTAAACCCTAAACCTTGAACTCTAAAATCTAAACCCTTAACACTAAATAATTCATTTTGTCTTAGGACCTTAAAATGAAATTCGGTTGCCTTAGGAAACTCCACCAAATTTTTTTTCCCTTAATCCATGTCATTTTGTCATAGGACCTTACTAAAAATATCCCATTAAGCCATCCTATTACCCTAAACCCTAAAGACATCATTTTTTCCTAGGCCCTTAATGAAATTTGGTTGCCTTGGGCAACATCACCAAATTTTATTCACTTGAGCCATGTCATTTTGTCCTAGGACCTCACTAGAAATAGATCCCCTTAAGCCATCCTATCACCCTAAATCATTAATCAATGTCTTAAGGGGTCCTAATATGACATTTCTTAAGGGGATCAAAGAAGTTCTCAAAATTTGGTGAAGTTGCCCAAGGCAACCAAATTTAACAATAATAAGATCGTGCAAGATTATAATATGAATGATATTTCATGATCTAGGTTGGTCAGTTGAAACAAGAGCTATCTCAATCAACTATTCCACAAGAAAATGTTCTTCACTAACTTGCAAGTTCATTATATTACAAGGGACACCAAAACTTCACCCTAAGTTCCATAAACCCTAAACACTAAAGCATTCATTTTGTCCTAGGACCTTAAAATGAAATTTGGTTGCCTTAGGAAACTCCACCAAATTTTATTACCTTAAGCCATGTAATTTTGTCGTAGGATCTTACTACATACATTCCCTTAAGCTATCCTATTACCCTAAACCCTAAACTCTAAACTCTAAGCCCTAAACCCTAAAGCCATCATTTTTTCTTAGGCTCTTAATGAAATTTGGTTGCCTTGGGAAAATTCAACAAATTTTATTCATTTGAGCCATGTCATTTTTTCCTAGGACCTCACTAGACATAGATCCCCTTAAGCCATCCTATCACCCTAAACCGTAAATCAATTTCTTAAGGGGTCCTAATATGACATTTCTGAAGGGGATCAAATAAGTTCTCAAAATTTGGTGAAGTTGCCCAAGGCAACCAAATTTAACAATAATAAGATCATGCAAGATTATAATATGAATGAGATAAATCATGATCTAGGTTGATTAATTTATGGTTTAGGGTGATAGGATGGCTTAAGGGGTTCTATGTCTAGTAAGTTCCTAGGACAAAATGACATGGGTCAAGTGAATAAAATTTGGTGAAGTTGCCTCGAACCATAATGAAATTTGGTTGCCTTGGGCATCTTCACCAAATTTTATTCACTTCAAACCCATGTCATTTTGTACTAGGACCTTACTACATAGATCCCTTTAAGCCATTGTATTACCCTATAACCTAAATATTAAACTCTAAACTATAAACCCTATAGCATTCATAAATTATCCCATATTAATAGTTAATTGTATTTTCATTCAAGTAACATGCCTTAGACATAAATGAGGTTTACATATTTTATCATTTGTATTCAATTAGGCCATTTATATTGAATGGTATAAGGGTATTTCCTAAACATGTATCTTACATTTTGAAATTACAAATCTAATGCAGTTTCACTCATATCTTAGATATCACATGGATCGATTCAATAATATTCACTATCCACCACCTTCACCTCCACCTCATAACCCCCCACCTCCACCACCTGAAATTGATGGTGCTCGTTTACAAGAACGAATCAATTCCAATGTTAGAACCGTCCAAGATCAAATCAACATTATTCAAAATGAAGAATGTGTCACACCACCTATGAGGATGATTGCATCTAGGATGCAAACCATTGTCTATGATGTCAGGGCTATGGATGGGATCTTAGATGAGCATCGAAAATGGCTAGAGGAGAGGAGAACTGATTCTGAAAAGGAAAATACAAATAAATGAAGAGATGCAGTAGAGAGCCACAATACTTCCTAAATTACGACAATGATCTTAAATAGTTATGAATTTATGAATTTGGTGAACGATGGATATTTTGTGTGATGAATTTATAAATTTGGTTGGATGGATATTTTTAGTGACGTGAATTTATGATTTTGGTTCTAGATGGATATTTTTAGTGACGCGAATTTATGATTTTGGTTCTAGATGGATATTTTTAGTGACATGAATTTATGAATTTGGTGGAATTTATGAACTTATAATGATGAATTTATAATAGTATATATTTTATGACTCCTTTTCTAGATCATGATTTCTCCTGATGGAAAATTGTAATATATATATATATATGTGTGTGTGTTAGACATAAAATGAGATTTTTGTGAATTTTTCAAGTTTATTGTTTAGTATGTACACATGTATTAAAATTTCATATAGTTCTTAAATTTTGAAATTTTTATGTATGTACATAGTTTAGTTTAATGATGTATGCATGCAAATTATGCATCGTATTTTTTATTTTAAATGTATGTACATGTTAAATTTTGAATTTTGTATGAACATGATCAAGTTCAATCAATGTATATGTGAGTTTCAATTTTATATGATCTTAATATATGTATGCACATCCTATTTAAACAAATTTGCATGGCATTTCAAATTTAACTATTTCTTGTAATTTTTTAAGTTTGTATGTTAATTTTGTATAATTTAATGCAGGTGCACACTTATATCTCATATCATGGATGATTTTAACATTGATGATATCATCTATCCCCCACCTCAGCCACAACCACCTCCACCTCCCCCTCCACCTAATATGCCACCTCCAGCAACTGTTGCATCTGATGAGGCTTTCTTGCGAGCACACATAAATGATCAGGTTGCATCCATACAAAATCAAATCAATGCTATGCAGAGTCAAGCATTGATTCCACCACATGTGAGATGTTTTGCATATACGATACAAAATGTTGTGGATTCCATCAAGACCATTGATTCTGATCTAGATAGGCATTGACGAGACAAAGAACAAATGAGACAATTTTATGCTGACGATCTCTCTTATAAACAAATTTTAGACCTTAAAATAATGAAAGCCCACTTAGCCCCCTAGTTTCTCGATGTTGTTACTCGATAGCCCATTCCTCCCAACAAATATAGTATATCCATGAGGTGGTGCATACATCCATAGATGAGTGCACATTTTTGGGATCAATGGTATATGGTTTTTGATAGTCCCCTACATGCTAATTGGGATTGCCCATTATATTTTTTGAGGAAACTATATGTAGAGTTTGTTATGGGGAAAAAGCCCAATTATTTTGATTTTAAATCATTTCAGGGTGTTGGTGGTGGCATGCCACAACAGAGGTTAGGGGCAAGGGTTGATCCCCAATTCCCTGTGCATGCACAACCCCTTTTTTTTGCTCTTGGTCCTCCCATTCCAGTACATGTGCATCATCGAGTTGTGGCCTCAACAGTAGTTTCCCTTAGTACGCTCATAGGAGTCCTTGATCAACATGCTTCTGCGATAGCGGGTGGGGAGCATAGAGACAATGATGATGGAGGAGTTTTTTATGGAGCTAGTCCAAGTACCACTCCAGGAGTGTCGAGCCCCATCCCACATGTATGTACTAGTTGCCATAAAGTATGATATGGACATGATCAGGCCACACCTAGTTCAGGTAGACGTGGAGATTTTGGTGGTTCATCTGGTCGCATTAGTTCATTTGTAGAGTTTCTTACATCAGACCATCACCCTGAGGACACTACAACACATGTATAAATATGCATCTACATGTTCATTTTATAAGAATTTTGATGAATGTGTATATCAAAGAAAAGTTTATAATACATTTTAACAATCAAACTATTTGGTGTATAGATAACACTAACCATGGGGAAATCATCTGTTCCATGAGTACATACATTGACACCAGTCCTACTCGGCAACCCTTATGGGGTATTTGGATTTCAATTTTTTTAAATTATATATGAAATGATTTTTAACTTGAATTTTAAATTTATAATTGAATCACATATAAGTTTGAAATATTTATGTTGGTTTAGGCGAGTCAATCGGCTTCCACGTCGATTCCACCCGAGGGGTTGTCGATCACTCCTCCACTATCAAGTGTTGTAGATCAGGGGTAGGTACATTTTTATTGTAAGTTGTTTAACTTACATTAGTATAGTTACAATTATGAATTTTGAATTCACTATATATGAAATGTGCATGTACACTTGTAAATATTATAAGCGTTAAATGTTTACATTTATTTCTAGGTTGATTCCACAATGAGAATGGGCATCGGGCAAACATTAGATGTTGCGGCTACTCGTGAGGCCTTTGATTTTCAGGTTGTTTAAAAAAAAATCTACACAAAATGTGCAAACTTGAATATATATATATATATATATATATATTAACCTAATTCAAGTATACATGCTTTAATTTTGATCTTGTAGGACTTTGTTAGTGTGAATTTCAGCCCTAACCCAGACATAGTTACACCTCAAGGAGGACATGCAGAGCAGGCTCCAGATCAAGTGGTAATTTAAATTTTTTATTATATTTAAAGTCAATTATAAATTATATATTTTGAATATAACTTTAATTTTAAATTTCAAATTGAATATATATAATATGAGCTAATACATGTTTTAAATTATTTTTCTTTTATAGCATGAGACACATCTAGTAGTTGAGCATGTACAAACAGGTCTTGGAGAAGATAGTGCACAACCTCATAATACAGTACAATTAAAATATGATAAACTATAAATTAATTTCAATTAAATTATTTTTAATTGTAGACTTGTACATCTAATTTCAACTTTCTTTGTCTTGTTTATGTAGATTGATTCAGAGACTTTAGAGGTTGCTTCAAGTGCACCAGAGCATACAGACCCAGATATGATGGTAATTTAATTTTATGATGAACTATAAATTAAATTGTCATTAAATAATTTTTCATTTTCTTACATCTGATTTCATCTTTCTCTTGTGCATAGTGTTTTAGGTCATCCGCATAGTCTGCATGGCATGAAGAGGTCTCTTGATTATAGAGACAATACATGACCTAGAAACGTGATTTTATGGGTTATATTTATTTATGTCATGGACTATATTTCTGGTTTGTCATGTACTCTGTTGGACTTTATATTTCATGGCTCAAGTACTTAGTTGGACTTTAGTTCATGGGTTGTACTCTGATGGAATTTATTTCATGCGCTTAATATATTGGTTTCATGCACTTAATATATTTACATAAATTATGGACTTTATTATTGTTTGAAATTTTAATTTACACATATACATTTATGCATTTTATGTTCATAGTCAAGACATTAAAAAAGGACATTAATGTGAAATTAGATATAAATATGAAATTAAAGTTGAAATTAATAAGACATTTTAATATTTATACTTTACAAATTTAGTGATCTCATACATGATATACATGGATATACATGATATGTACATTCAATAATTAGCAATAATTAGTCAATGAACTTATTCAATTCACGTCAATCAATAATTAGTTAATAAATCATAATTTACAAACAAAAGCAATCCGTTTATATACCACAAAGGATAAAATTTTAAGAAATAAACAATAACATACAAGATTAGAGAACAAAAGCATTAATAAATTCTATAAATAATACCATCCAACACTAATTTATAAGCTTTCAAAACAAATAATGGCATCCAATACTATTTTATAAGCTATCAAAACAAATAATGACATCCAATACTAATTTATAAGCTGTCAAAACAAATAATGGCATCCAATACTAATTTATAAGATGTCAAAACAAATAATGGCATAGAATACTAATTTATAAGCTGTCAAAACAAATAATAGCATCCAACACTAGATCGGATACTAATTTATAAGTTGTCGAATACTAGATCCTTTTTGTGATTATGGATTAAGAATCTATAAAAGGACAATTTAAATCAATTTCAACTAATAACACACTTGAACAATATTGAAACATGTATTTAATCTATTTAAAAGGACAATATAAAACTAAAACTATATTTACCTATATTTACTTATTCCATTGTACCATCTGCATCCTCTCTTTTTTGCAATGCATCTATGATTGTCTCATGCTCTTCCATAGAAATTGTCCGTAGCACTTTATTTGTAGGTCTTTCGTGATACCGATCTAGTTTTATATTTGTTGCCACCAACAAATGTGAATAATGTATAATCTTTTTATGCATTTCATAATCTTTGAATGCAGGTATACCATTCTTCCTTGCCAAGTATTTTCGTAGCCAAGTGCCAACAACCACAACTGATCCTATTGGAAAACATGAAAACCATCATCAAATAAGTTCTCAAAATTTTCTCAATGGGATCAAAGACTTGTTCTAAAAAATTTCTTAAGGGGATCAAAAACTTGTTATCAAAATTTTCTTAAGGGGATGTCTTAAGGGGATCACTGTACCTGTTGGATAATGATATCCATCATCATTTTCTCAAGGTGATATTAACTTATGTTTAGTCTCTACACAACAATCCAACCAATATTTTGTTTGCTCTTCATTCCCCTCAGGTGCAACAACAATATACACATGTCCTGCAAACAAAAATTGATTTAATAACTTGCGCATATCCATATAAATAATTTAGTATTATAAAATAACTTAATAAAGTGAAATAAAATGAAATAAATTAAATTAAATTACATTCTTGTACAAGGTCTAAAACATGGTCATAGTCTTCAGATGCAAACACTTGATCATTTTCTTCAATAGTTCTTTCATATTAATCATGTGCTTGTGCAGGTGTCAACAATCTTTGCTCCCACTGTTCAACCCATTCTGTATTTTCACATGCTTCCCAATCTCTTGAGATATAAAACTAGAAAAAAAATGCAAGCTCCCTTGTCCAGATAGTCCATGTGCTTGTTGTCGAACTCCTAAATGAATACCATTTAGTAGATCCACTAATTATCTCACAGTCAACTCTAGGCACAATGTTCTCTTCTTCAACCAACCAAAAGAATCAATGAACTGTAGAGTACTCACTCAAACTAGGTGCAGATAATATTGTATTACACCAATCCACAATCCCACGTGCATCTTTAAATTTTACTACATCTTCAAATTTTAATTATTCTCTAACAAGAATTCTTTTGACACATGCACTAGCTCCATCATGTTCTCCTTTACCATGACCAACTTCAAAAAAACTCCATATATGTTGGACATTAAGTTCCTTGTGAACCCTACTTAACCAATAGAACATTAGAGCATTCTTGAACTTCCTCGTACAATTATATGACCATATGAGGTGTTCTTTCATATGGATTCCTCTTTCTATTAAATTTCTGTAAAATATACTGAAACAGTATTGAACAAACTCTGATGAGTGTAATTGGCTGTCACTCAAATAAAAATGATACTCCCTCAAAACTTTTCTATCATCCTCAGTGCTATCATCTGCATGTCTATAAACAATATGGACAAACATAGCTACTTGCATTGAATTATAATACTGTGATTGAATTTCCTCTTGCGGAGCTAGAGTATAATTTTCCACAAAATCAACCACTGAAAGTATAGTAACAATTGGAAATGTGTTTCTACATGCGTTAAAATGGCCATCAAGCCATCAAGCATGTTGAGAGTTCATGACATATTTTGGTAGAATCTTATTCTTAAATTCACTCATGAATGCATGCACACTAACTTTTTATGTAACTAAATCACAACACTTTCCTATTTTTCCATCTTTTAAAGAATAGTGAGTATTATTAGATCTTTTAACATCTACTATTTTTTGTCCAAAATCACTATCAACACTTTCATGCATACAAATTCTTAAGAATGAAAGTTTTCCACAGTCAATGCATTGTCCAGAAATACAAGAACTTAAATAAAATAATTTACCATTAGATCTTTCACAAAACAAACCTGAAATAAACTCCCTTATTGCTTCAGGTGGCATATTAATACCACATTCATGTATAATCATGTTAGTATGCAAGGTACAACGTATATATCAAAAGACATCATAAAAATAACAAAATTGAACATGCATTTTAAAACAACAAGATATTCGTTGCTTATTAATTTTTGCATAGCATGGTTTACATTTTTCAAAAGACCTTTGAATTATTTTAATATTACCAGGTAACACTAAATCACCACAAAATTTTCTATAAAATTTAGTTTGTGTTGTATCTAATAGGTGTTTTGGGTGAGGATCGCAAACTTTGGACCCCACCCTTAATTTTAAAACATCTATAACATTAGATGAAACCCTAGTATTATCATGCCAATATTTTTCGATCAAAGATTTAATTTCAACATTAAATTTCATATCAGACCTCGAGAGTTGACCACTGAAACTCCAACATTGGTTGATAGGATCATTTTCTATACTTTTTCTTCTTTTTTCCGCTCTTAGCAATGTTTTAGGATGTATTTTTAAAACTTCACTAATATTTCTTACCATTATTTTATTTAAAGTTGCTTTATTAACTATAGTAGTTGTTATAGCTCTTCTTGCTGCATTTTTATCTTTAGATCGACTATTTTTCCCAATAGATTGAATGGCACTAGCAATAGTAGACATAACATGTTTTAATGATTGATCTTTTCTTTTTGGTTTAACAAAAAAGCCTAACCTTTTCATTATTTTCCTTATTTTTTGCATTCTCATCAATTTCATCATTAGTTGACATTAAATTGAATTTTTTTTATGATAAAATATTTTGTTGTATATTTTATTCGCATGTGTTCTTATTTGCCTCCAAGAAATTTGACCAGGAAGATTATCGCAAATACCACTTTCAATTTTTAAAAAAGTATTTCATTAAATTCAACATCACATTCTAGATTTTTATCTTCATCTTCATTTTCAACTTCAAAACAATTTACATTTTCATCTTCATTTTCATCAACAAAACAGTTTTCATTTTCATTTGCATCAACAAAATGGTTTTTTTTTTCATTTTCAACAAATTCTATAAAATTTTCATCTCTCTGAATATTATCAATGTCAACATCGTTAAGTCCAGCATCTTGTAAAACTTCTACATAAGAATTTACCATTTCACTAACATGTGGATTTGAAGACGTACTTGGATTTGTGCATATTGAAACATTCTCCATAGCATTGAAAGAGGGATTTGAAGACATAGTAGGACTTGCTTGTATAATCATATTCTTCTCCAAATTGACTTCTTGCAAATTAGCTTCATCTACAACCATGGTCTCCTCAATGTTTTCATCTTCAATAGTTGTGGAATTGGATTCTCCCCCAACATTCATTGATTTAATTCTCATTCTTCTTTCTCTTTGTATTTGTCTCTCCTCTTTTTTTTCTTCAATTTCTTCAAGAGTCAATATCTTCTTCCTCTTATTATGAGCTTTATCTCCCATGATTATAAAATTCTCAAGCATAAATGAATGTCAATAGTGAAATTCTTGAAAAAATTCAATCCAAATTGGAAGTTGAAGACCTATAATGACAAAATTATTCCTCTTGTGTTCCTCAAAACAAGTAGAAAACTAGCACAATTCCACTTTAAAAACTATTTTCTTCATGCCTCCTTTGAAAAAATCAATCCATATTGCAAGTTGAAGACCTTTTGTTCCTCCAAACAAGTACAAAACTAACACAATTCCACTTCAAAAATGGTTTACATGATGCCTCCTTTGAAAAAATTAATAAAAAATGCAAGTCACCACTTGTAAAGACAATACTTGATGAAAAATAGACCAATTTTACTGCTCTCAGCCATACATGTGAAGTTGCAAACTTCACGGTAAATTTTGACAGTAAATTTAAATAAAACGGTTAAAAACAAATGGGATCCCATTTATAGAATGAGATCTTGTTTATTAATAAATGAGATCCCATTTTATAATTGGGACCTCGTTCCCAATGTTAAATATGGGGATCGTTGACAAAGGAACAGGATCCCGTTTATAAATCAGGATCTTGTTTCCCTGTCAACGGTCATGACATTTAATATTGGGAAATGGGATCACGTTTCCTAACATTTGAAATTGGATTTGCTTTGTGGTCAGGTTTCTGCCTTGTATTTTGGTTCAAGAAAAGCATTGGGAATCCGAAATTAGGCCTTCAGCCTGGTTTGACCTGCAATTTGAAGGTCCTAACAATGTCGGAGAAAAATACCAAGTTTGGACATATGGTTGATGACTTTTTTTGCAGAATTTTTTTACGAAATTAAAACCCATTTTAGATGAGACAATTCAGATTCCAATTATGTAATTTTATTACAATTGGATTTTTTTTTTCTATTTTTCAATTAATTTTTTATGAAACTAGTCCATAAACTTTAAATATCAAGGTTTTTTACTATTTTAATAACTTTTGATCAACATAACATTTTGACGAACGAATTGCACGAGAACAAACTTTAGACAATTCTTTTCAATTTCGATAAATTTTTTTCAAAAAATGATAATTTTAAGTCATCTTATGCATGTCATACATGACAATTTTTCAAAACGACAAATATGCCTAATAAAAATTTAACAAAAAAAAAAAATATTCAATAAAAAATTACAAAAAAAATATCAAAAACAAGCTTCAGTGAGTCACAAATATTTTCCCAAAAGGATTTAGAAAAATACGATAATCTAGGTCAAAATATGGATGTCGTACACATGCATGGTATGGTAAAAAAAAATGACTTTTAAACAATGGTTTTTAGAAACGCCTATTGAAACTCAATTTGTACAATCTGGGTATTGAAATAAATTACAAATTTGGAAACTAGACTCCGAGTACTACATTTTATGATCAGTGACTTTTTTGAAGATTCCATCTCTAAGTGCTTCAAATTTTAAGGTCAAATGTGTCAAATTCTGAAAATCAGGGAAAACACCCACTTTTTGGCCAAAAAGTGGACTCAACTTCTTGCCAACACCCTTTTATGCTTTGCTATGGTTTTTTCCCTGATTCTCCTAAACCCTAAGTGTTTTATTTGGGCATGCTCTTTATCTTATATTTTTTAATTGAATTTCTCTAGGTCATTTTTGGTTTCTTAAGTTATAACTTAAGCCCCTAGGCATCATTGGTTTATCAACACTATGCACCGCTGCCTCGATTTGAAAATATTTTTCCTAAGTCTAAAGTCCTTACTTTAGTGATGATTTTTTATGGAATTAGTGGGATAGATGGAACACTTCCACTCACCCATGGGAGAATTAGTGTGCACCTTTTCTAAGCTTGTGGTTGCATGGAATGACAAAAAGTGATGGTCTTCTATAAGCCTGCATGAAGAGAGAGAAGAAAGAAAGAAAGTCCTGCAAAAGCACAAGTAAGTGACATGTATGAAAGGCACGCCGAAAAGGAAAGTGTGTCATATGGATGTGACAAATTTTTTATGTCTACTTATCCACAAAGGTTATGGTGGGTCCCATTTCTAGATGTGTGGTGTTGCAGGAGGTTGACACATAGTTTTTTGTGTGCCTGCAAGAAAAAGAAAAAGCAATAAAAAGTTGGGTGGCGTTGTGAGAGGTTGACATGTGGTAGTTTTTTGCATGCCCATAATAAAAAAAAAGGTAAGAAAAAATTGTGCAGTCTTGCAAGAGGTTGATATGTGGCAATTTTTTGCGTGCTCACAAGAAAAAATAAAATGCAAGAAAAACTTATGTTGTGTTGCAGGAGGTCAACATGTGGTAATTTTGTGCATGCCCACAAGTAAAAAATAAAGAAAGAAAAAATTTGTGTGGTGCAACAAGAGGTTGACATGTGTCTAAGATGACTTGTCAATGTTAGATCTGACAATTATCGTGCATTCATGGAGAAGAGATATAAGGTTGTGCAAAAGCTTGGAATGATGACATGTGGTCATGTTTTTCTTATCCATAAGAAAAAAGGGAAAGAGGAGAGAGAAAATTGAAAGGGATCATAATATTGACATATGGTCATGTTTCACTTGTCTGTGAGAAGAAAATAAAAGATGAGAGAAAGTACTATGGGGGCACAGAATGTCGACACATGTCTAAGAATTTTTGATGGTAGCTCTATGGATTTATAGAAGATCAACACATATTCATGGGGACATATGTCGAGAGACTTTTCAACATTTTTATCTGCATTCCCATTGGTCATAGAATATTCACTAATTAGAGGTATCTCGATTTAAATATGCACCGTCCATTTTTGTTGGTGAAGATCAAAGATCAATGACCCCGATTCAAATGTTCTTAACAACTAACTCTTGGTTCTAAATTTGAACTAATCAAGCTAACATGTTAGTGATTGTTAATAATTTCTATAGGTTTACTTTCTTTACACCAAATGTGTTAATTTTTGTTCCTAGAAAACATTACAATATACTCTATCAATCGAGATCGGTATTAAAGAAAATTGTTTCAAGATGTTTAAGGTGAGAGTAATAGTATAGTCTTTGAGTCTATACATGGTTTTGTGATCTATTTGAGCACTTCATGTTGAATATTTCAGGGTAGAGAATGTTTATGTGATGCAAAGAAGTGTATATATGTGAGTTTGTATATTTCATAAAGCAAAATTGCAATAGCTCTCTATAAGCTTCATGAAAGAAATCTGTTTGTAAATTTCTGTCTATCATTTGTGGAGAACTCTATGGTTGATACCATAGCTCATGTGAGGTTGATTCCTCCTATTCATTTATTTAGTGCTTTGTTTGTGAGGTTGATGTCTCTCAATAGGTTGGTACTTATTAGTTTATCTTGGGGATTGGTGTCTCCATTAGGTTAGTGCCTACAAATTTATTGTAACATTTTAATTTCATTGTGAGGGTAGATTTGGAAAGTAGATCTAGATATCTCTTATCATCGTAATTTTTCCCTTTAGGGTTTCCACATAAATTTGGTGTTGTCTTATATGATTGTGTTCATTTCTATTTTTGATTTCATTGATGATACTTTGATGATTCAATGGTACATTGAGTAAAGTTATAATTTAAGGATATATTGATTTCCCCCACTCTTGGTATACTTGTGTGCTCAACATTATATGCAAGCTAAAAAATAATGTCTCACTATAGTGTTTGCAATGTCCACCACTATATGCTAAGTCAAAAGACACATTTTATTAGTAGATCTAAACCTTTATGAATATTTATGATGCAACCTATGTTGGAAATGAGGATTAGAAATTTATTAACCTTACTAAGAAAATTTGAGGTGACTTATGTCAATCAAAAATTTAATAAAGGTCAAGTAATTATTAATTGGGTCATAGACAACCTAGTTATGCAAGAAGAGCTAGCAAATGAAAATTTCCTCAATGAAGGGTGTGCTTGATAAATCAATAAATATTCTTCTTATTACTAGTACAAGGGCACTATGAACTATTTGACAAATACTACTTACCTTGAGGAAACTTCTCCCCTCACTAAAAGGTGCACATGTAGGACACTTTGTTGGGTATGACATTGTACATACTCAAAATTACTTGGGTTGACATGGTAATTTGATGATGATTTGACAATCAAAATCATGAACCATGAAGGTATGTATTACACTTTATCTTAGTAATTTTAGGCTTTATGACACTTACCTTAACATATTTAGCCCCTTGACCATCTTTCTCAACCCCCATATTAAGTTCCAAGTCTTCTCAAAAATTAAAATTCTTTTTATTAGGATCACCTAGGATACCTACCTTGGAAAAATAATTAACCTTATTCTTGAAAGGGGTGACCCTTTCATCTTTTGGAATACATGATTAATTTCAATTTTTTCCATTTTCTTCTATTTTTGTTTCTAATTAAGAGATATCTCAATTCTTGACTAAACCACTAATTCTCCTCTCCCCTTGAATCTCAATTATTCTTATCTCCCAATCAATCCTCTATGATCTCCCAATAAACTCTTCAATATTCTTC
Source organism: Sequoiadendron giganteum (assembly GCA_007115665.2). Taxonomy (NCBI): domain Eukaryota; kingdom Viridiplantae; phylum Streptophyta; class Pinopsida; order Cupressales; family Cupressaceae; genus Sequoiadendron; species Sequoiadendron giganteum. The sequence goes on along the minus strand of CM021100.1, from coordinate 677,274,230 downwards.
CAATCAACCCCGCGATTGATTTTGTTTCTCCAATTATAAATACATCCCTTCCAAACCAAGTTTAGGGGAGTTTTATTTATATTCTTGTATCCTCTCCATCCTTGCTATGAGCTCCCATTCCCATAGTGATTCAACTCTAGAGGATCAAAAAAATTCAACCCCCATATGCGTCTGATACTCCCACAAGATTTTGAGAGCCTTCTATATTCTATTTTTCCAATCTTATAAGCTTATTACATATGATTCCCAATTTCCCTTAGTATAGTTTTTTTGTATCATCAAGTAGAGGTCCTAACTATGTTAGAGAAGGATATAAACAAATTTTGATCCTTGAGGATACAAATAATGTTTGATTCTCAAAGATACAAACAAAGTTTTATCCTTGAAGATACAAACAAAGTTTGGTCCTAGAAGATACAAACAAAGTATGATCCTCGAAGATACAACCAAAGTTATATCCTTGAGGATACAAACCTACATCAATGCCAAGTATCTTTTTATAGGTTCTTTCATTTTGAAAAGTTATTATAGATTTAATAATTATAAAATTGTATTCCCCTTGAGGAAATTAAATTATTATCTTTTCTTGGTAATTGTAGAATTTCCTACTTTACTAGATTAGATCTCATATTAAATTTTCCTATTCTTACAACATCTTAGATTAATTTCATCAGATTAAATTATACCAAACAATTAAAACTCAAAATATAGAAAATTATGTCTGAGAAACTCATATAGATTAGCATTCATTTAAAAATATATATATCAAGTAAATAGTAATTACATAGTATTTTGAAAGATAATGCAAGAGAATTCAAATAATTATCACCATGATTGTCACAAAATATCATTATTAATTTACTACATTCTCCCATAATAGATGAACACATATGCACAATTAATAATTCTTGTGACTTGAATCTAGTAGAGTGATGTCAATCGATTTCAACCTAATTTTTTATATTAATAATATTTTTTTTTAAAAGGTGCAATGCACCCAAATTATTAGGGGTAAACTCTTTTGACCAGAGCTATGAACCAGGTACAAGAAACCATAAGAAAATACCAAACCCGCGAGCACAATGGCCCAACGAAGGCACAAGGATTGTGAGCACTTTGGCCCAACAAAGGTTTGAACCTTGGTGGCCATCACTACAACCAAGTGACTTGACCACCGAACCACTCCCTTATTGGAAATATTATATATTAATACTAGTTCACAAAACATAGTCATTTACAATATGAGTAGCGACACTCCATAATCAACTAGACTAGCTTAACTGATAAAATATGATATCATATAAATATTACATATCAGTCCATTACAAACCTAGGAATAATGTAAAGAAACATATTTAGTCCCAACATCATTTAAAATTGCTACTATTCTCACACTTTCCATTTTCATATGTGCCAATTGGTGGTTCTATCAGCTCTAGGTATGCATCCTTAACCATTGGCTGGTAGTTGTCCCTTGGATCTTGTAAGGCCTTTCTAATGTTCAATCAACTTGGTGTTTCATGGATATACATTAAATTTAGAGGGAATATTCCTAATTGAACAATTCACTAAACCCTCGTAAAGACTTTATTTAATTATTGACTAGGGCTTTGTAAGCTTGTGATGATGCTAGCATGTATGTGCACCTAGGGACTCTACACAACCTATATTGTTGGATATAGGTTGTTTACACATGTGCATAAAACAAGAAATGTTTAAAAAGAAAGAAAAGCATAAACTTGCAAAACATATTAAATAACTTAATTTGTCACCTATGCTACAGGTACTCTCAACTTAGTGGTGTTACTAGTTAACTGCTAGAACTCAAATTTTGTAATGAACTATACCACTAACTATTGACTCTTCACAACTCAACTAATTAACTACTTCAGAGTTTGACTCAAATTAATGTTACAAAAAAAATATAACCATGAATCTATTTGAAATGAATACAACATGAAACATCTATTCTAACAACGAAAATTGAAGTGGGTGGACAGTACCTTGAGTGGCCCTTGCTCAAGTTGTTCCCACAAAATAAACCAAATATGAGCTATAGGATCAACTAATCATAATAGTAGACTGAAAGCATCTTTATTGCAATCAAAATTGAATGCTCACAATATGAGAGGAATCTCTAATATATTTACCATTCAAAAATATACAATTACAATAATAAACTAACAATTCTCTTGCTAAAGCATGAAAACTGAAAATATACTCCAACTGTAATTCTAACTAGATTTACTCCTCGATCATAAATCCCTAGATATAGGCATGGGAAGATATTTATTCGCATAAGGACTCAAAACTAAATTTAAAATAGAAAACTAAATGCTAGTGTCCACTCTCCTCAAGAATATGAGGTGAGCAAATCTTTTGCAAATAAACTGTAATTAAAAGAATAATAGAAAGGAAGTTGAAGTAGGAATCTTTCTCAAACGGTTTTGACAAAGACATAGTCAAACTGTCATGTGAGCATAACTGTATTGACCCCTTCTTCCTTTGTCATGTTTATTCATTTCCTTGGTGACTCATAACCTGACCTTATCAATGATCACCTTCATTCTTTTTGGAATTTTTACGCATTCATCAATTTGGACTCTCCACTACTTCTCATGATCCTTCGGTTACAGGTTGAGTTCTCCAATTACTACAAGTTACTTGGTTGTAAATATTTAGTTCTATCTAACATATACACACCATTAATAGCTAATGAATCAAACACAGGTTCATATTAAATCTCATACATATTCATGCATTTATCCATACAAATAATAACATATTATAATCGTATTTCCATACATCAAAATATGGTTTAGGTTGCATGAAGGATATAAAAAGATATAAATTCAAGAATGTATATGAAATAAATAGCTTGAAATGTCTAAAAAGTATAAACTAAGCAATAGAAAACTAGCTATTAATTAGTCTCATCATTCCCCCCACTACATAAATTTCTTGTCCTCAAGAATTCTTTTAATGGTGGAGGTTGTACTATAGATTCATCTCTCTAAAATCAAAAACTACATCCACTCCTTTTATTTGTCTCAAGTAGTAACTCCCATAACATGAAAGCCTTGTCCATTTGACATCTTTTGCCTCTTTCTATTCGACATGCTTCTCCCTTGTTCAATATGGTACTAGATAAAGGAATATGGGTAGATGAAAGGTATGCGCTAACCACTTAGGTACAATATCTCTAGTAGCTTCTACATATCTATGATATCTTTCAATCATGGCTACAAAGTTGTGCAAGGAGTGTGGTTCCTTCTTTTGCAATTTAGGAGTTAACTTTGTACATCTTTCTTGTACAAACTTGAAGGAATGGTGGATGAGTCCTATAAATAGTTGTTGCATCTTGACATAGTCATTTTCTCTAATGTTCATTATTTCTTGTCTACACCCTTATGCTTTAGGAGATTAGTCCATTCTTCTACAACTACAGTGGGATCCTTTGACTCTTTATAGATATGCAGAGCAATAGATTTTTCTCTTTCAATATAGTCTTGCATTATCTCACCCCTTTATTGTTAATTCCTGAAATAAGAGGCCAATGCTCTAATATTCAAATCTCCCACAAATATTAATGGGTTCCATTTTGTATCATCTAGCAGAGCAAGATTATGCAAGTAAAACTCACATAGTTGATCTTGCATCTCTGGTGTAGAAGTAGAGAAATTTTCTAGAAACACAAATTTCTTATTCAAAACAATTGGTAAGCCACTGATTAACTAATTAAATAGGAAACATAAGTACTTTTCTTGCAAATATAATGCATATACCCTAGTAGGCAGTCTGCATTTCAGTATTTGTATAACTTTATCTGCTATTTCCTCAATTCTTACTAACAATCTCTTCACTTCTACTTCTTCTTTCTCAAGGGCCTTAGTGTGGTCAACTATCATATCTTCTTTTTCCTTCTCCCAATATTTCCTTTGTTGGGAGAATTCCTTTGTTCTTTTCCACAAATCATACCCTAAGGAAATTATAGTGGGACCAGTTGGAGTTCTAACTTGATGAGGTCTTCATGTAGATACAATTTCCTTATTATATACCTTAACAATGGCAAGTTTTGCAAGCATGTCTAATTTAGACCCATGCCCAAATGTATGTAGTTTCTCCTCTAATTCATTGATTTTTATGTCCCTTTCACTATCCTTTTTTCTAATATGACTTCAATTCTTCTAGATTCTTTATCCTTTCAAGTGCTTCTTGCAATTCCTTCTTAATATTTTTTTCCTCAATCAAAAAATCTTCATACTTTTCCATTAATTGATCATCATCTCCCATGGTATATTCACAACCCTCACTATTAGAACTTTGTGGGGTTATTTTCCTCATTTTCTTTGCAACAAATGCATCCTCTAGATTAGATTCAAAGGTGCTTGTGAAACACTATGCTTGTTTGATTGATGCATGTACATTTCAAGGGCATCCCCCTTTAATTTTGAATTTGTCTCCACTATCACATCTTCCTTTCCCTGTTTCTTAATTGACCCTCTCATGGTACCTTTCCTCTCTAGGTGGTGTGAACACCTAGGCTATGTGGATTTATTTTTCCTTATTGTAGGTGAAGAATAAGATTCATTTTTCCTTTTTTCTAGTTTTTGGTGTTTCCTTAGAGTTAGGTGTTTCTTGTGGCTTCCCTATTGTGGGTTCCTTACTAGGAGTTGTAGGCTCAGTGTCTTGTAAATCTTTCTCCTCTGGATCCCCTATGCTATGGGTAGGTAAAGAAACATGGGATTTGGAGGGAAATTCCCTCTCTACAATAATAGGGTCTTCCATATTTTGTTCTTGGCCCCTATTTTCTTCATTAGATTTCATAAGGATATCATCAATGTTTTGACATTCAAGAAATTTTTCCCAAGAAATATATGAAAATTAAATTCTCAAACTTATTTTTACTAGTAATATAACCAAGTAGAAATGTGATAATATTGTATCATTCCTTTTCCTTTTTATTCAAAAACCATTCTTTTCAACAAATTGTAAAGAAAATTTGGAACATTTACTCTCCTATCATGGAAAAGATAACTAATTAACTTAAAGTGCACTATATACAACAAGGACTACCTACCATCACATGTTAGGTATTTGACTATATAAGTATATATTGAGGCCTAGAGCTAGAGTACGGATAATATTTTTGTACCTTGGGATGATGAATCTAGGTTCTCACCTCATGGAAAAAACTCGTTCCTAGAAATGATAGCATCTAACCTGACTAGGAATTATTCTCCCTCTCATGGCAGTACTAATACCTCAGCTATGTCAACCTCAAAAGTATCCACTCGTAATCCTTGCACAATGGCTTCATCATTTTACATATTAGAATCAAACTTTTGTGTCATGGGTTCATTGAACTTTGTTAATTTCAAGAAGTATTCTAGCCAACCAGGCCATTGGAAGACAAGAAAATATAACCTATCCTCAAATAATTGGTTGTGTGTTGAAGGTTCCCTCTGAATAATCTCAACACCCATGGTAGTGCTCTTCTTGTTACCCAATTTCACTATTAGCTCAATTAGGTAGAGCTTTTAAAGATTTCAAATGAAAAGTAGGGTTCATTTTAGTGCTGCTATATATTCATGTGTATAAAAAAATAAATTCAGGAGATTACATTACTAAACTACATTTATTCTTATGCATGCAATATTAGAAAGATTGTACAAATATTTTTAGAAAAGGTAATCTTTATTGGCGATATAAATGTGTAAGGTCTCACACAAGTCATGAGACTAACTTCTTTAATGCAAAAGAAAGAAAATATTATACATTTATAGATATTAATAGAAAGGAATGCACATATAAGGAAGAGAAACCCGTCATTGCCTGAATGACTAGTTCTAGTTGAGTTGCCTTGCATCTTTGTCAGTCTTTCACTTTTCCTGCAATTAGCTTCAACCTCCTTGTTGCTCCTAGTTTCTTGCATCTACGAGAAGAACTGTTGTTAGAGAAATGAAAGGTTTTTAATCCATAAATGCACATACCTCTATAAACATAAAATATGATCCTCGTGTACAATAAAAATAGCTAGCATCATGAAGATGTTCAAGAAACAACAGAACTATCAAATACATCCATCATATATGCACATATTTTTCTAACTTGTTTGCTTCATGTGGAAGTATAGGAAAATTAATATTGTTGTTTTGTTTTATCTGATTTCAACATGTGGGTTAAAATGTGGCTCCCACGAGGGTTGAGCTTAGCATGTTGTCATAGTGTACTTTTGATAAGGAATAGAAAGAAGGTTCATTTCTTTATGGTTTACTTGAATAAGAACACATCATTTATGGTAGTGAGTTATTGGACTCTGTCATAAGTGACATATAGTTATTCAGGAATATCATAAAGCATGAATCAAATATCAAGAGCTATCAAGAAGATATCAAAATATATCAGACATCAAATAGTGAAGAAAAGGCAGCATGATACTGCTTATGCTTATTGTTTCCTTTTCTCAAGGGAAAATTACTGTGATGATAGTGTTTATCATAGCATTGGAAGAAAAGGCGGATAACATAAAGAGAACCTTCAAGTGTAAAGCAATGAACAATGTGCAAGTTTTTGGGGGTAGTCCCATGTTAAGAGATAGAGAAAAATGAATAAATAATGGTGACAAGTAAGATACAAGGATGCAAGCATTTATAAGAACAATTATATGAAGCCATAGATGAAGAACTATGATATAATTTCCCCCAAAAAAAGTGATAGTCATTACTATTATCACCTATGTAGTCATGGTCTGTAATATATGGCAGTGAGCATCATATAAACGATTGTACATTTATATGAAGAATTGGTTTAAGTTTCAACAATTTTGATAAATACTCCTTATTTATTGAATGTAGATTATGATCACCATGAAAACAATAGCAAAGAAATTTGTGAACCTATGTGTTTTATGATTAATCCCTCAAGAGCAAGATGTGGGGTAATTTTTTTTCTTCTGAGAGCACAGTCATATCTTAAGGGCAATTGGAGGATAGTAGATTTAGTTCCCAAAAGACTATTAATTCAAGGCTTAAACTAGCCAAGATGATAGTCTAGTGAAGTATAGGTGCATGGGTGTCATCAGGAGCACAATCAAATCCATTAGTGATAGTAAAAATAAGTCTAGGATAAAGTTATGGTTTGAGGAAGACAAAGGAAAGAGAGGCCAAAAGATTGGGAATATTAATGAAGATGCTAAAAAAAATATCACAATGGTTGGCCAAAGTTTAGTCAAGAAGGACCTTGATAAAGTTTGAATATGCATTGGATTTTCCTTGGGTTGCAATTGGAAATCATAAAACACAAGAATGTTAAAGTAAGAAATACTCGGATCCAAACAACAATAGCAGGGTAGTTGGAGTTGAAAGCATCGACACAGAAGGTAAAATCTTAGAAAATGTAGAAGGTGAAAACCCAGATTTCAGTTTGAAGAGTTTTGTAAGAAAAACCTCCATAAATGACCTGCAATATCTGCGACTAGTGTCTCTGAGTTTTGTTTAAAAATCCAAAATGAAATATTCAGAATCTTCTAAAGAGGCTGAGCCTTTTAAAGGCCAAGGTTTTCAAACTTTTCCAGTCAGAATGTAAATCTCAGAAGGAAACCCTTGGCCACAAAACATGCAACTTAAGGTATGGTTGTAGCCTCAAAAAGAAACCCTCGTCCCAGATTAAAAGAGATGGGGTCATGTTTTCAAAGATATGCATATGAGTGCACAAAATAGAAGAATCTTAAGAGAATACAGATGTATAGGAGGGCATGAGAAATGGAAGGCACAAGTTTTTATCACCCAGTGATAATTTTAGATACCTGTGCAGTAACTTATGCAAGCAACCATGATCAAAGGAAAATCCAAAAAAGAGTTTATTTACAAGAAGCACAAAAGATTCAAAGCCTCAGCTTAGGGAGAGTTTGGAAACATAAAAACAAAGAAGAGCTACGACCTGCATATTTTATAAATAAACCCTAAAACCTATGAACAAATACATAGCTACGACTATTGTATAAGGAGCTTTTTTTTCTTTTTTTGCAAATGAAATGTGAAATACATAGATCAATTTTTTTTATCTTTTTTATGCTTCAATGGAGGCCCATGAAAGCAGAAAATGAAGAGGAATGCTCAGAAAAACGAGAATATGTCCACTTTTTTTGCAAACAAAGCTCGTTTCTTCTACAAAAAATGAAGTGAAATGATTGAAAATGATTACAAAGTTTACCTCAATCTTTTGTTTGTGATGATTTTTCCAGCAAAATGAAATTGAAATCCTCTGTTGAAGAATCTCAAAACCCTCATGTCAGCGGCTTCCTCAAGAAGTTTCAAAGAAATGAAATGAATTTGCTTCATTTTTCCTTTTTTTTGATATTAGGGTTTTGAGCCCTAATGTATGCTGATAGAGAATGGCATTTTTTCCATTTATTTTAAAAATTCATGCAATGTAATATGTCCCCGTGGGTACCAAAGGGAGTAGTTCTTGCCTTAGGTATTTTTCATGCCTTGAATGTGTAAAATGAATGTTACTCATGCTCTAAGCATTGTAATTCACTATTCCAATATGTATTTGGACTATTTTTTATTGATTTGACCCATGTGATCGAATGGGGTTAATTTTTTGCATGAACAATAATTGTAAAACAATTGACTTGGTTGATGTTATTATAAATCATCTAGTCACCTTATTGCTTTAAATGAAAAAAAGCTAAGAGGGTCGACTCATAGGGGTAGTTATCAGTTGCTTTTATGCTTTTCCAAGCATATTGGAACAGTTGGAGGTAGTTTGCAAACATATGGAGAGCATATAAGGGTTTTGGTTGCTTTTGAGAGCTTTTTGAGTGCATTTTTCTGAGTCATCATGTTGGATAAAGTCAAGTTTGAATTTTTCATCTATTTGGAGCTCATTTGGAATAGATCTAGTGGCTAGATTTTAGGTTTTTTGAGGACATTCGACCCAAGGTGGCTTCTAGAGCCTTTTTTGGTGGAACTACTTGGAGTTGATGCATATAGTCTCACTTTGGACTCATTTTGGAGTTAGTTCTTGAAATGCAATTTCTGGACTTAGTGATTTTTTCAATCCTTACACAAACTTGAGAATGCTTTGTAACTCATTTTTGGATATGGAATACAGTCGATACCTTAGTTATTTTTGGTGATGAAATTATTTCTCTCTTATTCTTGTAGTTTCATGTATGTTGAATGATTGATCAAGTTACTTGTGAAATTTTCCTAATCTCCTTGTAACTTTGTCTCATAAGTTTATACCTTTTCTACAAATGTAGGTTTATGGAGGTTACTAATTGTGTTTAGGGAATGCATATAGCTTTTCAATTGTGAATATTACCTTCCCCTTGCTAGTTATTGTATTTTGGCCCTTTAGTGAAATATTTATGTAGAAACATACTGTAACGAGTTGTGCAAAATTTATTTTCTGTCAGTTTGAGCTAAGTGTTTGAAGTTCTAAGTTTCATTGTCCTCATTAAGCTTGGTGTATCACTTTATTTTATTTTCCAATTTTAGTTTTAGGAGTTCTTTTCCCCTTTTCCTTGCATAATGTAGTAGTTTTAAGTGATAACCAGCTAGGAAGCCAACCTTTTTAGAGGTTCATTCTCACAATAGGTGACCCAAAAACTTGAGAATGCTCCCATTTTTCACTACCTAACCAAGTTTCACAATTCAATATGGGTGCAATCTTAAGTGATAACACTTCTCTTCATAGTAATGATATGTTCTTCAATTTTTCTCTAATTCTCCTCAATTCTGCTTTTTCTTGGTTTTACACCAGTTCCACTATACTGTATTTTCTCAATTCAACTGGTTCTTACCCTTTTTTTCCCCTCTAAGCTTGTAATTTTTTTAAATGGGGAAAACAAATGGCAAAATATTTAATTGAGAATTTTTTTTTTAAATCAAGAAAGCACCCCTCCCCTAACTAATGGTATTAAGTGTCTACACGTAATTGGATGGTTCTTAGAGGAGGGTGATATGTAATTATTTGGAAATATCAAAATAGATATGAAGCATACAATAATTAATATATAAACATGCAAGAAATCAATAATCAACTATGTAAATTATGGTAAATTAAGGTATTTACCTGTTGAAATGTGTTGAACTAAAACTTAATGTGTGTGAATTTGTGATATGATGTGACTTGACTTAATTTAAAATGCATGGTGCATGATGTATGGTGGTATGGAAAGGTTGTGGTATGTACAAATAATGGAAGGTGAAATGAGTTGTATGGTGCATGGAAATTAAAAAGGGTGATAAGAATTTGAAATGTGATCAGGTGTAATAGGCTGCATGGAGTGAAATGATAGATGTGACATTGCATGTACAAAGGAATAGAGTTAGTAATATTACATAGGAAATTAATTTGGCTAGCAATTTTAAAATTACTGTCAAATAAGTGCTACTGGTGCCTTCAATAACAAGTCCCATTTTTAATTTTTTCACCTTTAGGCATGGAGCTACAAGTCCCTACAGCTTTGTCTATCTAGAAAGAAAAATAAATGTGTTATTGTTGTCACATGTGTAGTGTGTGCATGTGAATTTTTTGTGTGAGATTATTGTTGTAAAATATTAGTAGTGAGATGTGTAGCTTGCCAACTGATTCAGTTGTGGAACTTGTACTGTCTAATGTTGAAACTTTGTGATTAGGTCCTTTCTCCATGTCAAATTCATTGTCATCTTGAGGTCCATACTTCTGAATTAGTGAAAGAAGTAAATCTTCCTTTTGTAATTTCCTCTTGTAAAGCTTAAGCTTGTGTCCATTAACCAGTAATGAGAATCTAACTTCATCAATTATCTACAATTAGACTACCCCATTAGGAAATACCTATTGTATCTCATATGGGCCAAGCCATCTTGTCTACAACTTTCCCTTGCATTCCTTTTACCTAGATTCATAAAGAAAAGCTCAATCTCTTGCACTAAATTATTTTGACTTGTTAAATTGATCATGCCATCTAGTTCTTTCATATTGGACAACTTTAGTGTGGTGAATGGATTCCATTCTATTTTTTGTTGGCAAGAGACACTGCTAGTATATTTTAGTGTTGTCATTGATGGAAACCCTGATCGATGATCAGATACGCACATCATCATTTGATCATATTGGAAAACAGATTGAAGATTGACAAGGAAGAATAAGGAATCTAGTAATTCAATGTTCATCGATCTATATGAAGATATTTTGTTATTGTTTTGTGTTGCACATCTCAGGAAATGTTTTTTGGTGTATAATATCTTCTTCTAGTAATTCTTGGTGGCTCGTATCAATCCTTATGCGAGTTAAAAGATCTAGTTGGCTAATTATCTATTTTATCATAAGTGTATCATGTCGCGGATGTATAAAAATTAATTGGTTAAGTATTTTTATGTTTGTGCATCTTTGTTTGGGTCCTAGCCAAGTTGTGGCTGACCGTTGTGGATACGCATTGCATATTACTCATGATTTGAGCCGACATATTGTAATTGAATTATAAGTTGTGGATATATATCAGAGAGTTCGTATCATTTTGGATGATGTATGAGGTGTGTGTTGATGCGAATTGTGAATTAGAATAGAGCAGAAGAGCGATAATGCGTAGTTTCTCTTGTGCATAAAGAATTTGTGTTGCGAGTGTGAGCATAATAGAGAAGAAGTGCATAATCAGTCTATAGGATAGAAGATTGAATATTGTGCCTAATTGGAACTATAATCAAGCATATGTAGATGCTACTTTTCTCAGTTCAAACTCTTAGATGGTTTTATACCGATTTTCTTTGTAAGGAAGTGAGCCTTCCCTTTGAGCAGTGAGCTCTAGGTAGTGCACCTGAATGCAAGTGCATTCCCCAGATTGTAAACTTCATTTGAGTATACTCAGATTAAATTATGGATTGGTCATCCACCGTGGTTTTTCCCCTAACATGGTTTCCACGTAAAATCCTTGTGTTATGGTTTTGTGTTCATTTGCTTCATGTTTATGCATTATGGTTGAATGTTGTTAGTGATTTGAAGATAAAGGTTAATAAAGTTAATTTTTGCATAACACTGATTCACCCTCCCTCTCAGTGTAGCTTGTTTCCAACAATTGGTATCAGATCTAGTTCCTCTGAAGAAGTCTAACAACTTGGGGAGATCTTGGAAAGTGTTTCAATGGATTCAAGTAGTCTTCAACAACAACTTTTGGTGGCCCTAGATGATCTTGATCATTCAAAGGCTAAAGTTCAAAAGTTGCAAACAAACCTCACAGATGCTGAGAAATTCATTGAGTCTTTGAAAGACACAATAAATAAGCCTAGAGAGAAGAGAAAGGAACTTTGTGATGAAATTAAGCAGAGTGGCAGTAAGAGCATTGAAGATGAACAACTCAGTCAAGCCCTGAAGGAAAAGATAGAAGAATATGAAAAGCTTACCAGAGATAATACAGTCCTAAAGTATGAAATGGAATCTATCATGAACACTTGTCCATTAAGCCCATAATGCATAAAAAAGTTGAGTATGCAAATTTTTACCATGTTTGTTAGAAAATTTTTGTAAAAATTATTCAATCATTTTGTTAGTTTCTTCTTTTCCAGTTGATTGAGGATAATATGGTGTATAAAAATGATGTATATGAAACTTTTCTAGGAACTTCTTCACTTATTTGTTCTTAAATGGTGTACCATTGTCCGAAATTAAAACAAAAGGAAGACCAAATATTGATATTGTAGACACGTAAAATATACATGCACCTGATTCTGACCCTACTAACATCGTTTTGTCTTGAATCATACTCTCATCTTATCAACACCTTTTCATCCCTTAATCAAATAAATCATTATTTATTTAATTAGGTCTTTCTCCTCTGCTGATTAAATTAATCAATTTAATTTAATTAATCATCTTTCTTTGTTCATTTAAATAATTCATTTTATTTAAATTAAATCTCTAAAGTCCTCTTATTAAATTGAATAAATTAAAACATTATTTAATTTAATCTAACATATTCCTCCTTAGTTAAATAAATCAAAATCATTTATTTAATTAATCATTTCCTCTCAATTTGATTTAAATCAATTCATAAATTTAAATCTAAATTGTCACATCTCCTAATTCCTCATTAAATTAATCAAATCTTTGATTAAGTTAATCCCTATCACTAAAATCCTCTAGAGAATGCAACTTTCACAATAAATCAATTACTATGATTTATTTAATTGCATATTTTCTCTCAACATGGCATCAAAAGAGGAATATTCCCTCAATTTGAATTCAAAATTCAAATGGGCTTGGTCCTTCCAACAAGGCATTCAATGCCTCTTACATGTCCTTGTGCATTGAGCCAAGTGACATTAACTCCATTCTTCTCTCCCCCCAACATGTCACATTCAAAATTAAAATTTGATTCCAATGGCATTTATCATGCACATTGACCAAAATATGCTCATTCCTCAACCATTCACATCTTGACAAGTGGCACTTGGTCATTGGATGTTGAATGATCCCACATTACTTATTTTCACTCATTCTTCCAAGATTGGAATCTATAAATGAGAGACTCTTCCTCTCATTCTATCATCCATAATTTGAGTAAACTTATTATACTCAAATCCATCTTCATCCACAATCATATTCAAAGTTACTCTCTTCAACTTGAGAGCTAATTTTTCCCATTGCCATCAACTAGTCATCATCTTTCAAGATTTGCAACAAGGTTATGCTCAAATCTCTTTGGAGATTTGACCATTTCTCATTCACACACCATTGCTATTTAGGAATTGGGAAAGGGCCAATTGCAACACTTCATTGGCACCAATTCCCCCATAAGATCATCATGCTATTAGCTTAATTAGGATTTAGTTTAAATTTCAGTTTCTTATATTGTGTTCTTCTTTCCTAATTTAGTTTGAATAGATGGATTTTATGGGGAATCTCTCATACTTGTTTGCATGCATATGATCTAACAAATAATGTGCTTTGTTGCTCTTGTGCATTTGCAGGTTTAGGGGTTCACAGATATAATTTCATCCAATATAAAATGCTAAATAGCTTCAATTGTTGTGGAACAAAGAAGAATTGCTTCAACCCATTTTATGAATTAATCTATAGCCGTAATAGTAAAAGTATGTCCCTAAGATGAAGGAGGAAAGATTTAAGATGAAGGAGGAGAAATCTTTCCAATGAGATCCAAACCCCACATCGAAAATGGCCAAATAGAAACTTGGGCATGAAGTTTGTGGGAGGAGCATGAATAAAATTGTTGTGTTTCTTACATATAGAAAATTTATTAATGAAGGAAAAAGAGTCTTGTTCCATATTTTTCCAATAATATCCAATACGAATTCACTTTTGAACCAAATATCAACCACCAAAGTGTCCTCCACAAGCACCTGAATGAGCTTCTTCGAGGGAAATATGGATCTTTTATTTACTAAGGAAATAGAGAAGGAGAACATTATATTACCTTCAATATATCATGTTAGCTAAGATTATATATCACACTGCAAGCTTTCGTATATGAGATTGGGTGCTTTTCATAGTTGGTTTAGGAAAATCCATTGTGCAATTATTGAAATATGTGGAAGTATGAGTCATTTTGATTTAATTATATTACATATTATTTCATCATTAAAGTTCTCACTTATCGATGGTGATGTGAGGTTTTAAATAGTAATTTTAAAATCCACAACTAAATCGTTGATGGATATAAGAGTATAACTTTCCATTGCATTTGTATGCCGATTAGCCTTTCGTGAAATATTGTCAATAGTATACAAGGAAAAATGTTGAATGTTTTTTTATGTTAAATAATGATATTGAGATCATTTCTCCTATGTCACTCGATATGATTCATTAATTTGTTTTATAATTAGTTGAGAATCCCCAAATATATGAAGGTGTTGAATATTAAGAGATGCCACCACATGAAAACCAACAATAAGAGCTTTATATTTTGTGATGTTATCTATTCAAAGGAAATTGAAATGATAAGATAAGGGAATTGGATTACCTGAATGAGGTAATAATATAACCCCAACACCAGAGAAAAATTGAAACTTAGAACCATCAAAGTATAAATCCCATGTTTCATTTTCTTCTAATATCAAAACATGTTCATTAAGAAATGAGTCTTTGTTTGGTAAGGCTAATGGTGAAGGAGCTTCAACTAAATGGTTATTCAATGCTTGACCCCTAATTGAATTCTAAGATACAAACTTAAGATCAAATTTTGTTAACAAAATAACCCATTTGGCTAAGTGTCTTGATAAACTAGTTTTAGAAAAAAGATAATTTATTGGATAAAACTTGTAATAACATGCACTTCAACATTTAGAAAATAATGTCTCAACTTATTTTCTACAAACATGAGATCCAAATTTTGAAGAAACTAAGGATTATGTTGAAGGTTCGAGCCATTTTCCGAAGCTAAAAAAAATGATCTATGAAAAATCCACTCTAAAATCCTCTAAACACTTGGCTAGGAATGAGGGAATAGAAAAGGTGAAAACTGAGAACAAGGAGGAGCTTGACAATCTATGGTCTCGAGTTAAAAACTAGAAATAAAATTCATTAGGTCATGTGCTTCACAATTCGGGTCATCCATAGGTCCATTGTTACTCTGTCTAACATGTTGTGTGAGGAGGTTGACAAAAATAATGCTTAAGAAGGACCTAGAAACAAATGGGTGGGTGATGAGGCTCTAGATCTCCTCTTTTAGGAGTGGGAGGGCTTAGAAAAGTAATGGGTTGGGTGTGTGTTTCTGGTGGGTGGGTTTTCTTTTTGCTATTGGTTTTTTGTTGTTGTAAGTTTTTGGTGTCTATCTATTGTTTCTGCTATTAGACTATTTGATGTTAGTTTTTTTTTTTTTTTATCCTTTTTGCCCCTCTAGGATCTTGGTGCAAAAGTTAATGCACCTTGTAAATGAAACTTATATTATCAAAAACATGAGAACCAAACGTTGTTTTTTTCTATATTTATTTATTGTGTTTCATAATATGTCAATGTTCGACTAATATAGTAAACATGATGTTCTTTACCATTCACATCGTGTTGCACCAATAACATGGTCAAATCATTAGATGAAGTGGAAGTGTAAAGAATGAAGGGACATCCTAATGTTGTTGGTTGTAAGATAGAAGGATTAACTAAATACTATTTTAAACTCTCAAAGGCTTTTTGATAATCTACATTCCATTTAAATTAGGATTCTTTCTTAAGAAATTGAGTAAAGGGAAGATTTTGATCTATAAATGATGCAAAAAAATGATGGATAGCTTGAATATTTCCTTGTAAGGTATGAAATTGAGAGATGTTTTTAGGAGGTGGCATGTTTATTATGGAATCAATTTTCTTCATTTCCACCTCAATGTCTCTATGTGACACTATAAATCCCAATAGTTTCCACTATATACACTAAAGACACACTTTCAAGGATTCAACCACATATTATACTTGTGAATTCACTCAAATATTTGATGGATGGATTTTATGTGATCTTGACAAGAGATAGATTTAGCCAAAATATCATCAACATAATCCTTTAAAATTTTATGTATAAAATCATGAAATATTAATGTCATAGCTCTCGGATACATTGCTCTAGCATTTTTAAACCAAATAACATGATAACCCAATAAAATGTTCTCCAAGGTGTAATAAAATAAGTTTTATATTGATCTTGAGGATTATTAAAAAATTGATTGTATCCATAAAAATCATCCACAAATGATAATAAAGAATGTCCTATAGTTGAATCAACAATCATGTCTATGCTTGAACGAGGGAAATCATCTTTCAAATATTCTTTATTACTATCATAAAAGTTTATGCACATTCGAGTGTGATTATCCATTTTTGTGACAACCAATATGTTTGATATCCAAGGTGAATAGTCAATAGGGTAGCTGAAACCAACTTGCAAGATATTTTCAATCTCAGCCTTAACCAACAAAGCCACTTTAGGATTCATTTTATGAATGTTATGTCTCACTAGCTTAACATTAACTTCTAACACAATATTATGCATAACTACCTTAGGGTCTCTGCTAGGCATATCAGAATAAGACCACACAAAAAGTTCAAGAAAATCATGTAATAACTTAGTATATTCTTATTGTTCTTCATAATCAAGACATTTTCCAATTAAAATTACTTTTTATACATTGGATGGGTGGATCAAGACATCAACAATATCTCCTATAAGTAGTGTACTACGGTCTGGAACATTAGGGAATTTTTGGGGTATGTCCTTATAATATATTGTATCATCTATCATCTACTAAACCAGATTATTTCCAAAAGTATGCTTCAACATTTAAACAATAGGGAAATCCACAACCATGATGATAAGTAGGTAATTTTTCATAAATTCCCAAAAAATCTGCCAAGGACTCATCATTTTGAAATATATCCAATGACATATTTTTATTTGTTTGAATTTTTAATTCATGGTGAACTAAATTGAGCGACATCTTAAGAGAATCTTGGGTTATTGTGTTTACATTAATTGAAGATCTTCATGAAGCATTAGTGGTTTTTCAAGGATGATAACCAAGACCATTTGTTTCTTCTTGCATGTTTAATTCTATGGTATACTTTGTTCCTTTATACCAAATCCTCTACCATTATATCCAAATTGCAAAATTATTTTATATCCTCTTCCATAAATGGATTCTATTTCTTTCAATGAATGTGTTTTTCCATAGTCATTAAATTCATATGCGGGTGTATAATTAGTATCATTTTTATTGCTAGAGTATTTAGAATTAAATTTTTGAGGATCTACAAAATATTGTGTAGATGTGACCAATGTGTCATTTTATTCCTCGGATATGGATGGTGAAACTTTATATTCCCTCATGAAATTAGGTGTCAAATCTAATGATCCCCAATCATCATCTAAAAGTTTTCCGGTGGGTGAAACACAATCATCATAATCTTCAACATGCATAGGTTAAACCTTTGAAGCTGGAATCAATGTGTTAAAGGGAATTTTATGTCCTGTTTCAGTTTGCAAACAATTTTTCAGATTTAGGATCAGATTTCACCATGTAAACTTTGTTGTTATATGCATATTTCATTAAACAATGAAGAGTTGAAGGAACCCACCCCATAACATGAATCCATGATCTTCTCAAAAGAAGATTATATGAGAGAGCATATCACATGACATGGATAATAGTAGGTAACACAGTCAGACGTACTTTAATAGGTAATGTGATCGTTCCCAATTATTTTCTACCAATGTTATAAAAAGCATGAATAGATAAAGTGTTGGGTTGAATAAGAGATTTGTCTACACCAAGATTGTTTAAAAGATCAATGCTACAAACATTGAGTTCTAACCCATTATCAACAAGAGTATGCCTAACACCATTTTTATTGATAACAACCATTATCATCAAGGCATCATTTTATTTTTGTATCTCAAGAGGAGGTAATTCATTTTGATAAAATAAAATATCCAAGTTCATCAAACTTATACCTTCAATTAAAGCCACTAAATCATTTGTTTTAGCGTAAGGAGGCTCAACAACTTTTTGTAAAGCCTCTTGAAGCATATTATGATAAATAGGTGATTTTTGAATCAAATTCCACAATGAAATCTTAGCAGGAGTAGCACGAAGTTGTTTCAAAATTTCATACTCCTTATTATTATGTTGGGGAAAATGAGGTGCAGGAGGGAGTATAGGTTGATGGAAAGGTATTGACGAAGGAACATTTTTTCCTTTTTCTTTGGTTGTTTGTTATTTCATGTGTTACATATATGAGTGATGACATGGTAATGTTGTTGTTGTAATTCATGTTGGTTCATGTGGTTGTGCTGATTCAATTGTCTTGCAAATTTTAAGATATGACTAGGTTTTTTTGTTTGTTTGATGGTGGTCCAATGATAAGAATGGGTTGATTTTAAATTTGAAGTTGATTTGAAGGTGGGTAAATAGCTTGTTGATGTGTAATAGTATTTACTGTTCTTTGGAATGTTGAAACTTTAGAATTCTTAATGGATGATTTAGGTGAGATGAATTCCTCAAGGGTATCATCTAGCATGTCAAATTCATCGCTTCTAAAAGACTTATTATATGTATAACAAACTTGTAGAAAGAGATCTAACATGATCAAATTACTAAACTTTATCCAAGAGATTAATTATGATATTAATTATGAATCTTAATTTGTTCTTATGCATATTAGTGTTATTTAGGATCAAACACAGCCTCACAAATCTATTATAGAAACAAATTAAAAAAAAAAGGTTTTAGATTTGCATAGAAAACACATATATCAATCTATGCCTAAAATCTGACCAAAATTGAGCAGTTCAAGGGCATTGGGTGCCCTAGACCAAGTTTGCAATTATGATTATTTTTTATTTCTATGATAGTGGTTATGAATAATAGAGGTTTAAGACAAGTACAGTCTAGATCTGAGACTAAAATTTCTATAGTTCTGCCCAATTTTGTAAAATATAACCTAATGCAATAAACTAGGGTTTCTAAATTTTATAAAAAATCATATTCTTTTGAAATAAACATTTACTAATTCATAGTTTTGTATCAAATTACTCTATAAATCTGATGTATTAAAGAGCTAAAAGTTAACAACATTTTCAATGATTGCACAAATTTACAAAAATGACACTTTCTTTTCAAATGCAAACACAACTTTTTGCAAACAAAAAGTGATCTAATTGTTGAGTTTTTTTTTTGGCTTGATAATTTAGATCTACAAGGTATCAAATGTAAATCAAAAGAGATCCTAGGTAGACCTAGTGCTTAGATCATTAAGATCAACCTTTCTCCAAATCAACTTTAGAAACTAAACCAACAAGGTTATGATATTGGCTAACAACCTGAAAGGAGAGACAATCTACCCTAGATCTGGTTCTTTTATTGCTTTAAAAATTGACTGAATTTAATGTGGATTATTTGATTTAATTTAACTATACCACTTAATCTCAAAACACAAATTTTCCGTACAAATAGAACTAAAATTCTAGAAATAGAAGATAGATCTGAAGAGGGCAAAGTTTTTTGCACCTGTACTACAAATTTTAGGCTGAACTAGGAGGATAAGGGAACCGGTTGCCCTAAACTAAGAGTGATTTCTAGTTCTGTAGCTTCTAGATCTAAAGCTCCCAAGTCTACACTCTATAAATTTTCTCTATAGTTTTTCATCTTCATATTTTAACCTGCAAAATCATAGCAAAAAGGAGAAAGGGGGTGGTTATATAGGATATTTCCTAGGTCAAATCCCATTTTGGTATTCTACCTCCATGAATAGCCAATTGATTGAAAGATAAAAGATGTGCTATCTTAACCTTAAGTGCATCCAAGGCTATGATGATCTAAAATGCTAAAAAACCCCTACTCAAATGTGTTAGAGAAGGATTCCTAAATGACATAAATAAGATCAACCCAAGAGAAAGTCAAATACCCTTAGAAAAATCTAAATGCATAAATATATTGCTTAGGACAGCAAGTAAATCAAATTATGAAGATGAGAACACTCTAAAAGCAATTCATTAGGTTCTTGAAGGAAGCCAAATCTATCTTCAAAACCTAGATTCCATCATGTCCCTCCATTGGCATCAAAATTCAATCCTTTTGATAAGTTGAATAAATCTGAAATTCTCCTTGAAAAACCTATAAATATAAATATATTCTGGCAGTCTTGTTGTACTTGTAATTTCTTATCCTTAATTTTAAAATAATAATTCATGTTTATATAGTGGAACATGGGAATAAATTAAGTGTAGGGAAACTCTTTTAATTTTAATTTTCAAAATTAATTTACCACCAAGGCCTAATTTTAAAATTACATCTCCAAAATTAGAGATCAATAAAAATGGCAAATTAATTTTTTCAGGAAAAATACCTAGACTAGGATTCTAGGCACCCCTATCTAGCTTTTTTGCACTCATAAAATTTTAATTTGGGTGTTTAGGGTCTTCTTAAATAAAGAATTATCAAACATAAATGAAACTTGTTAGGGTCAATTTGATGATGTTTGATCGATACAATTTTTTTTAAGGAAGTAGTAACACTTTCTCTTGGGTTGATAGGAAAAAATAGTGCTAGGGAATGTCTAAAATGCATGAATGGATAGGTTACTAAAGAAAATTACAAATAAATCATGAAATTATAGTTTCTCCTTAAAAGGAGTAGAATCTTTTATGCTACAATTAGCTAAATAATTCTCCCCTTCAACCCAAATGTATGAATGAAGAAAACCAAGAGATCTTACCATAGGAAATAGAAATATCTAATTTGAGAGTCATGCCATACTTCTTATTGTTTTCCATGGAGTGAAAAATATCATGAGTTGCAAGGACAAGTCTAAAATTTGTCTTCATAGAGAAAAACCTTTCTGATGCTAGGAAATAAGGAGATGTAAGAAAGGTTTAATCCTTATGAAAACTAGCTTTGAGAAAATAGTATAAATAGTTTTGCATATATTTATAGGTCTAAAATTGGATAAATTAGTCACATATTAATTTTTAAGCACAAGTACAATGAAGGTGGTATTTAATTCCTTCAAAATTTTAACTGGCTTGAAAAATCTCAACAACAACCAGGTCATGACCAACAATATCCTAGAAATATGAGAAATGAGGGAAACCATTTGGACTAGGGGCCATGTAAGCTCCAAAGGATAATTCAACAACACAAACTTCTTCCTCCATAATAGCTTTAACTATGGCTTCATTGTCCTTGTCATTTAGCATAGTAGGGATCACATGCAATATTTTATCCTAACAAGTGGGTCCAACCAAATGATCTAGTAGAGTATCTTGAAAAAATGAGACACCTATATCTCCAATAGACTCATCATAATTTAAGTCTACTTCCATCCACATTGACCACTTTACTAATGGTATTTATCCTTATGTGCTTAAGGGTGGACTAATGAAATAATTTCATATTTCTATCACCCTTATCAGGCCATTGAATACATGACTTTTATTTCCAAAAAATTTCTTCTCCAATCATTAATCTATGGCACTCTTCCCTTGGATTTTTTTATTGGTGATAAATTTCTATATCATAGGCACCAATAACCTTTTTATCTTGAAGATCATCCAACTAATTATAAAGCTACTCTTTTTTATAAAATTATTGCCAAAATTAACTCTATTCCATCCTCTAACTTTACTTTTTACTATTTTTATCTTTTGAGCCAAAAAAACATAGGGGATCCCTAAACAAGACTATTCCACCAATCGGAAACTAGCTTCCTAAAATCTAGATAGGACACTCAAATTATTTTATATCTAAAAGGGTAGGGTGCTTTTCTAATTTGATTGTCCCATTGTAGGAGGAGAGGATTATGATTAGAGCCAGCCCTAGGGAGGTCAATGAGAACTATATTAGCCCTAATATTCCAAGTATTAGAAATAATAAATCTGTCCAATTTTACTTGGATAAGGTTATTTCTTGTTCTCCTATTTGACCAAGTGAAGGGAGTATCATGCAACTCAACATTAATGAGACCAATAGAGGAAGGGAAATCGACAAGGTCCATCATATTATTTTAATAGTTATAAAGACCCCCATATTTTTTAAGGGAAAAAGAGGGGTATTATAATCTCCAACAATCATCCAATTACTATTTGTTTGACCACTAAGAACATTATTCAGCTTAGCACAAATCTATTTTACAGACAACTTAGAATTAGGAGCATATACATTAGTCATCATCCATTTTTTATTAGTTACCAAATTGGACAAAGGTACAACTAATCTATTTTTGAAAGAGTTCACTAGCCTCCTAGAAAGGAAAGCACATTTCCACATAGTCACTATCCTAATTGAAGAATCTTCCATAAGAATAATACAATACTTAAGTCATATTCCAAATTTTATAAGAAATATGAGAAAAAAGTAGAGTCTATCATGTTATTATGTTACTGACTATTGTCTTACTGACTATATTTGTGATTATTTTTATAGGAAGTTTATCTCAAATTATGTACACAAAATAAATTGTGTAAGTGTTATCCAATGGATGGAGTAAACTTAAATAAGATACTTTATATGTCTCCTTAATCAAAATGTTGACTATAAAATTAGCTCAAAACATATTAATTTTCCTTATAAGATTAGTGGAAGAGCATAATCTAGAGACTAGTAAAAGCACCACTGTAATACCCCTCCATTTTGCTTTCTGGTTGGACAGTGTGTCCTTGTGTTTTTATGTTGCATTGATGTGTTTCTGGATATTCAAATGCCTTGTTATGTGTGCTTTTTGTTAGTACATTGACTATGGTACTCAGTTGTTATTTGATCGCTATCTATAAAGAGATGCGAATGTTATATTTTGGTGTGATGGTGTATTCTTCTGATGTTATCATTATGGCATGCTTTGGATTAGCATAGTGGTTATTTGAAGTAATGATGTTTATGCTTTGGATTATAACAATATGTTAGAATAGTCAGTTAGTTGCATTGTATTGGTGAAGGGGATGAGATTGCATCACTCGCTTGTGAGCGCCCTACGATCCCATGATTTCCTCTTCACGGTGTGTATTTTATGTTGTTTATATTATATGTTGTTGTTTACTTGATTTCCAGGTTGACAGGTATAGGACATCAACTCCACCTGGTTTCACAGGTTGGAGCGTGTTCAATGCCCAATGGTATTCGATTGGGAGATAGTAGCTAGGTTTTTCGTGCCAAGTCGTCACCCTAGTCCTAGTATGTCGTCAGGTGTTTATCGGGTTGTGTTGTGTTGATTATTGTTCCCTCTCTTTGTTATTTAATTGCAAGTTAGAGAAAGGAATTAAATGGCTTTATATATATTTTAGTTGTTGATTAATTTGATCTGGGAATTATGTTGAAATGTAATTCATTTTATTATTAATTTAATTTAATTAATAAATAATTTAATCGCTAATTAAATCTATTTTATTAATTAATTAAATTAGATTGTGTTAAATTAAATTATTTGTGTTGAAAGGAATTAGATCATTCATTTTGGAAATTATTGGATACTTGTGGAAATTGAAAAATAAGAAAAATGATTTAAAAGTCAAATTAGAAAGTTTGAATTCAAAAATTGAAGAAATTGAGATATTTTGCATTTTCTGTTTTGGAGAATTTATGGGGGTGGTTGTAGGAATTTTAGGGTTTGATCCTTATGTTTGAATTTCTCTTCTCAATTTTGGATCATGAAGTTTTGGAGAAAATTGAATTGGAAAGAGGAAGGATTTTTCAATTTTGTGGGTGTTGGATTTAAGTTGTGAAAACTTGTGGAGCTGAAGTTGGAAGCAAGGTTGGAAGCTGGACACCATTTTTGGATTCCCTCAAGCTCACAAAAATCAGGTTCATCCAATTAAATAGTTTCATTTTGAAAAGTTATATAGTTTGAATATGTTGTTGGAAAGCATTTAAATTTTGTTTGTGGATTGCAAATAGAAAACCCATTTTGAAATCTGAGTTTGTTTGCAAAATCCCTCAGAAATTTATTTCTTCAAGAAAATCAATGGTGTTTTGGACTGAAAATGATTCATTTAATTATTATTTCCTCAATTAGAGATGTAAAATTCTTTGCAAATATATAAATATATATTTAATATGGGCTGGTTTAAAGAATAAAACCCTATTTTTATTATTTAAAAATTGGATTTCTTTTTGGGAAAATCCGCAGGGTTGGAGGTATTGTTTTTTTTTTAAATAAAATAAAATTTGAAAAATAAATTTTATTGTGGTAGGCTCACCCCCTCGCCCCATGCAGGAGGCGGGTGGAGCCGCACCTAGTATGACCCCCACCTCCTCCGTCCACCACAATTGCTAATTCTGCGTGATGAGTTTTGTTTATTGTAGCCACCCTCAGGTGGTTAGGCTGTGTTATTACTGCAATGCTGAAGGTAGAGTGGCCCGTTCAGTAATATCATCGCTGTAGCTAGCACCCATTCATGGTTAAGCCTGTAAGCGTCACTGATTTAGGCTACTTGACTAAAAATATATGCTATGTAAACCATGGCCCAAGGGAAAAAGCATCTTGGCCAACCTAATCCTACCACGTGTGCAAACCTTAATGGTTATTTGTGTGACCGAGAACACTGACTTGGGTAGGTGTTTTATAATATAACATTAAAATAAATGCTTTCTTTTATTAATATTTAAATATTGTTACACCATGTTAAAATATTATTATATATATATATATTAATATATATATATATATATATATATTTAAATATTTTATATTATATGTAAATAATATTAGAAGATTAATTTAATTTTTTTTTTTATAGTGAGAATGTAATTTTAATATATATATATTAAAATGATGGTGTAAAATAATAGCATATTTTAAATGGAAAGATTTTTTTAAAGTATTATGTTATAGTTGAGATTATAAATTTTAAAAGGTTGATTTGATTAATGTCATGTTTTAAATGGAATTGAGAAAATTTTAGATCAATATGCTATAGCCAAAATAAAGGGATTTATTTTAAGATGTCATATTTTGATTGAACAAATATTGGAATTATAAGTAAGGTATTTAATGGCAAAATTAATTGATTCTTTTAAAACGATATGTGTTGTATTATAGAAGTAAATATTTATTGAGCATTATTTTAAACACAATTAGAGAAGAGAATGTTGGCTTAAATTTCATACCTTGTCTGAAAGAGACGTTGTTGAATCAGTTTGTTGTGCAATAAATTATTGAATGAAATGGATCTAAAATATCCAAAATTAGTTTATTTCCAAGCATAATTGCTTTATGTGTTTTTTCCTTAGTGTGCATGTTTGGGGAAGTGGGTTAAGTGGCTTTAATATGTAAGTCTTCTAGATGGTGTTTTCAGTTATGTGGGTTGTCATGTCATGTTTGGCAACCTATTGTGAGTTCCTTGGGTGGTGCATGGTGTCTAGTCAGTTATAACCCGGTTTTCACGAACGGGGATGTTTTGTACCTCCTTGGATTAGGAGTGGATTACGTGCGTTGTGCCTCCTGGTCAGGAGTGACTTTGTTACCTTGTTACCTCCAGTGTTTGGAGAGGGTCTAAACTTAGGTTGCCTCCTAAGAAAGGAGTGGTTGTGGTATCTCATTTGTTTGCACTTTGTTACCCTTGGTGTTTGGATGGTATGTGTGTTGTCAAGTAGAAGAGTGGCTTTCGTAGGGGCCAGAGCCCGAAAGAGGTAAGATTGGGTAACCTTCAGAAGTGGTTTAATCAAGTGATAACTAAACAATACTTAGAAGATTAGGACTAACTCCTCACTAATCAAGATAATAATGCCTCACTCATGGACCCAAGTGCTCGGTTAGGCTTGGGATGGGTGGGGAGGCCTGGAATGGCAAGGTCATCTATCTTATCTGTACGAGAGGTATTTGATTTCGCATGAGTGAGTATGAGGGTTAGGATTCTATAGAGGCCACCAAGATAACCCATATTGGGGGTCGGAGCCTAGGAAGAATCCCAGAGGACAACCCATGACGAACTGTGTGATGACACTCTGTCTAGGACAACAGTTGGTATTTGTTTATTGTGGGTATGGTTTTCGTAACATACCTGATGTGACCATGGTTGTGTTTGATTTTGTAGTATGGTTCTTGTAACATACTTGATCTGCTTTATTTATGGAAGCAATGTGACCATGTTGAGTTGTACTTGTGATGTACTTGTGTTATACTGGTGAGGTTCATGGGTTTGGTTGTTTCAGTTTGGTTCAATTTTGGTGTTGGTATGTGTCTAGTGGTAGATGGTCTTGGCTAGGATTCTTGGTTACTATCTCCTAGCACGGGGGGTGGGCCTTTGGGTTCCACTTGGTTGGGTGTCATGCACCTAAATCCATTGGGTTCTTTCTTCATGTTCTTGTGGACAAGACTTCCAGTTGGAGAGCTCATTGGATTATGTATCAGTTCATGCTTTATTCCATTTTAGTTGATCTTGTATTATTTTACCCCTCAATTGTTATCGAGGTGGGACGTTGTAATTGTAATTATGTTTATTGGACTTGCCTCACTTGGGGAATGAGTGTTGCAATCTTATTATTTAATTTGGATAAATTGATTTGAAAGTTATCTCTTGTGATGATGTAATTATCTTATTTGGAATGCATGTGCTTTATTTATTAATTAATTAATTGGCATGGTTTAATTCATGTTTTTTGTTGAGGTTCTATATAACCTTTGTCTCGTAACCTTAGAGGTTGTTGGCATTAGTTGGTGAACTTGCTTATTAATTTTTCTTAAACAAAAAAAAAATTAGCCTGTTTAAGTAGTTGTTGCAACTTCCTCTAGGGTTGCATGGTGGGGCGTTACAACCACTTTATTATATTATAATCAAATTTATTTTACTCTTACCTTCTCTTATTTCTAGACAAAAATAGAGGAAATAAAATCAAATATCATGGGAACTTTACTCAAGGAAAAAAAAATCATTGTAAAAATTTATCTTTAGTTTTGTTCATCCAATTATTAGGTGGAAGGTATAAAATAATCTAGAAGAGCTAAGCTAGAATAATAATAATTACATATTAAATCTCTATATAGTACCAAATTCTCCAAATATATCAATTTTTGGCCTTAGGTGATGCTATTGAGGGGGATTGTGTATGTCAATTACACCTCATGATGGCTAAATCCTAGATGTAATACCTAAGAGGAATAACATAACACATATATGAATTACATGTATAATTCCTTTTCGTATATTGTAAATTGTTCTCTTTGTAAATATTATACTTATAAAAGAATTGTATTATATAAGAACTATGGGCACTATGTAATAAAATTGGAGTGTTAGAAATAAGAAATAGATTGAATAACCAAGATATTCTATGAGAGAGATAAGCTATAAAACTATAAATAAAATAATGCAACTACAAACCTGAGATCCCAAATAATGTGAAAATTTCAAGATGACAAAATTGCATTAGGAGCTCAAAGAAAATTTGTAGATTAATGACTGCATGCATCAAAGTACATGTATTTCAAAGTATGAAATAGAATGCTAGAATATGTAGGAGTATATGTGTAAATACAAGCTAGGTAGTGATTCTATATAGAACTAAGGAGATGATGGAGGTGTAAAATCCAACCAATAGGAATTAACCACCAAAAGTGCAAAGTGTTCCACCCTTTAAGGAAGGTGACACCACATCACTTATCTCTTAGTTATTAAATGAACTCACTTTATTATCCTAAGCAAGCTTAATTAAGTCTAGGAAAAACCTAGGACTAAGGGAAAATAAATTAATCCACTAGGAAAATAAAAACTACACCAACACCCCCCCTTAAGTGTAACTTAGGAGTATGTAAAAGATGATGGGTCCTAGCAAATGAATCCATGTTAGGTACCCATGTACATATAAAATTCTCCTCAAAGAATAAGAAGCCCCATACCACAAAAAGGAAGTACACCCCCCATAATAGAGAGAAATGAAGTAGAAGGACAAAGAAGCCCCCCAAAGAGATCCAATGGTAGATTCCTAAAACTAGATGTAGAAGATGGTCCATGATCATCGAACAACGTTCCTCCCTTTAGAAAGAAAAAAAACCAATTGTGTATGCAAGCTATCTCCCCACTCCTGAAAGGAATGTGTAGGAAGAAAACCTAAGATGTATGGAGTTTCTGAACTTGGCTCAAGGGTATCCATGTTGATGTTGAAATCTATCACAATCAAATAAGGTATTCTAGGCCACATTTCTAGAAACAAAAACTCACAATCTCTTAGAGACTGGTGTAGAACACCATCCAAAGACTCAAGTATCTCCTTTAAAGATGTCTCCTCCAAATGATGATCCAAAGTATATACACTCATGTCAAACTGTAAGAAGTGATCATGTAGAGAATGAACAAGAGGGTCAAATTGTTCCCTCACAACAATTGAATAAGATTCAACTTCATCAAAGAGAAGATGAATACAATCAATAGTGTCTCCTAAATATGTAATATGTGTCTCCATAAACAAGTCTAAAATCCCCATCAAGAGATCATCCCAAGTTGAATCTAAAAGATAATGAGTGTCTTGCTACAAAAAATCACTGAAAACTTTTGAAGAAGCAACATTGGAATATGAAGTAGAAAAAGTATATAGAGGAGATGGAATGTAAGGTTCAAGAACTAGATCACTTGTGAGAATACCCAAGCTCAAGTAACCAAAATTCTCCTCAAGATAAAAATCCACACTAGAAGTGTGATCATCATCAAGAAAAAAATCTAAAAAGGAATACAACCCAGATGCATGATCAACCACCCTAGTAGCAATTATCTGTCTACTCTCCAAATTTCTAATAAGAACTAAATCGAGAGTAAATTTTATAGTCTTTCCTGCTCCACTATGAGTAACTCAATACATGGAAAGAAGATTATTAGAATGAGGTACACATAATACATCATTGAAATTTCCATCCCCTATATCAATATATCCCTTTCCAATTACATTCATATATGTATTGTTACACATCAAAATAGGTGGCATAACACAAGGCTCAAAAGAAGAGAATATGGACGGTGAAGAAGCCATATGTTGAGAAGCTCTAGAACCTAGAAGAAATCTCCCTAATTGATGAAAATTAGGGTATCAAAACACAATATAACTCAATTAATCCTTTGGCAAAGTCTTAACACCTCAAACACAAAGACTTCCTTCACAAATTTGCACCATGCCTTTAAGGGCAGTAAATAGAGTATTTTTGCCATAACTTGCAGAAAAAAAATCCAACCCATGATATAAATTGTTTTGGATACCCATTAAGCCCTTTTAAAACATATCCAAAAATTATGGCTAGTTTTTTTGGAATGACAAAGCCAAAAAATTGTTGCTACACTTTGAAAAGGCATAATTAGGCTTGTTTGAATGACTCCCAACAAGGTTTTCAAAACCATGACCCCAAATATTCATACCAACAGCCAAAAAATGTTATATATGGTATGAAAAAACAATTATCATCACCTAGAATGGTCTCCAAGCAAATCTTCTACAAAACCCTACTTCTATGCAACTTTTTCACCCAAAAATAAGAGGTTTTCCGCCTAGGGCATCACCTATTTTTCATCAAACTTCCTCCCCTACTCCTGAAAACACCATTAAATAAAAATAAAACATATATAACCCCATTCCATTGATTCTCAAATCTTTTCATTGGTGGAATGGTGAGATTTCCATTTTTTCTCTCAAAACCCCAAAACCTAGGTTTTCTGAACCAGTTTTAGTAAATCTGCTATAAAATCCACAAATCTTGATAAAATATTATGAGACCAAAACCAAAATTAAGCTAACTCATCCCTTCATAAATTTAAATTCACAATAGATCACCTATATGCCGTAAAAAAATGTAAAAGTTGTTGTATCAACCAATTTTCCTTGAAAAATGCAAAAAACAAGGTTTTTATTATGTTCAATCTCCAAATCAACTCTCAAAAAAAATTCTCTGACCATTAGATGAATTATTTATTCTTTTCAAAACAAAACCAACCTAATAAAACTACCTTTTAACTCCATAACTACTCATCTTCTCAATTAGACCCAAAATGCAAAGTTGCTTAGCAACTTTTTGCAACTTTTACAATATTAACCAAAATTGACTCCCAATGACCAAACTGACATATAATAACCTTATTCATGGTCTTAAAGACCTTATTACATCAAATAAACACAAAACTAACCAAAAATATAACATTTTCAACATTTTCATATTAAGAGTTATGGTGCCCTACACCACTGATCCAAGACTTGTAGTAGCACAAAGAGATTTTCCTTTGTCTACATAGCCTTTTTCCTTTTTTCTTAGTAGATTCTTGGTTTGATGAAGATGGAGATTCAATGACCCCTTTATTACTTTTCTCAAGAATATGTGTGAGGTGATCAATCTGTTTCTTCATACATTTGTGTTCATCATGACCAATTTTCTTACAATAAGTACATTTTACCTTCTTAAATTTGCCTTGATTTGAAGAAGGTTTATTGTCTAAATTAGAAGCAGATAAAGATAAATTTGAAGCATTCTCTCCTTGATTCTTTTTTTTTCTTACTTTTTTTTCCATTATCTTTCTAATCTTTAGTGCCTTGACTTGCAACCAAATCATGAGACTTAAAATATTTGATAGTGCCCATTTGAAACAACTTGTCCCATTCTTTTGTGAGTTCATTAGCAAAAACATCAAGAGAAGGAATTTTTTAGGAATATCCTAAGGCACTTTTAGTGGCATAGAATGTAGAAACAAAGAATGAATAATCTATATCATGTTTAGAGAGAATACTTAAGATCATTGTTTATCATCTTTCTCATTTCCACACTATTTTAATTGAAATATTATGGCCTTTAGTTTGGTGAAAAAGTCTTGTATCGTATCAAAACTTG
The DNA here is from genome assembly GCA_007115665.2 of Sequoiadendron giganteum. Lineage (NCBI taxonomy): Eukaryota > Viridiplantae > Streptophyta > Pinopsida > Cupressales > Cupressaceae > Sequoiadendron > Sequoiadendron giganteum. The sequence goes on along the minus strand of CM021100.1, from coordinate 677,242,955 downwards.
AAGGACTTAAGCCTATTAGCTCATTCTCTAATTAATGACCTCTTAATTCATCTTATGCACCAAATATTTTTTCCAATGTTGTCCAAAATTTATTTGGTGCAGAAAAATATTCAATATGAAAGAGAAAATCTAGAGATATAGACAAACATAAGGTTCCAAATGCTTCATCACACTTATTAAGCCATTTTGAATTTTTTGTATCAATTTTTAGTTCAGTTTCTAGTCCCATTATTACCATATACAATCCATACTTTTTCAAGTGGAGTAACATTTTACTTTTCCAATCAAAATAGTTGTAGGGTGTTAATATAGGAACTGTTGGTTGATCCATTTTAGGTAGAAAAGAAGATTGTTTGTGAGTGCATGAAAAGGGAAAGAAAATTGAAAAAAGAGACACCAAGAGACACCTCCCCTTTCCACTAGTCTCATAAATCACCCCCCCAAGATATTACAATGTTGGCACTTTATGATTAGTGTGTTTATAAAGCATTTGCCAAGATACAATGCTCAATAAGCCCACAATGACCAAAATTAAAAATTATAATACAAAATAAACCAAAGATAAAATCTGAAAAAATAGATCTATAGTTGTTTGTTGCTCTTCAATACCTTTCCAATGCCTATTTGTTTCCAAAAAATGGAGCTCTAGAGTGAAAGTTATTGCTTGTTGAAGAAAAATGCAACAACAACTTCAATCTGTAATATCTAGCATAAAATGGAAAAAATTATTCTCAATAACTTTGTTGATGGAAGGTTCTCATCTTTATCTTTCCAACAATATATTGTTTTCCAAAAATGGATACCGTGGTGAAAATTTATGATTTTTTAAAAAATGGCTAAATATAGCTTGTAGTGACAACCCCCCTGGAAAAATAAAAAATTGCCAAAAATTAAATTAATCTAAAATAGACAAATTTTATATGAGAATAGGGGGTTTTGGACCATATAAGTGCAATGGAAAGGTTCATTTGGTCTGAAAATGCTCCTACAAAAAGCTATTCGCCATATCTGTACTTCAAACCCTTGTTTGCTATTGTGTCATATGATAGCCAAATTGAGTGAAATAAAAGTAAAATCTAACTTTCTCAAGCCTCCCAAACACAGTGGAACAATAAAAAATGTTGTCACTATAGTCAAGATAGCTGCAATCACCAGATCTCACCAAAAACACACATGTAAATATAGGATTAACACATCTTCATAATTCATTTCTAAATATCTAGATCATATTAAAATGTAGGAGAAGACCGTATGAGAATTTGCAAGATCATACAAAAAACTCCAATCTCTTAATCAGTAATCCAAATACTCAAAAATTTCAAAATCAAAGCTCTGACACCATGTTAGAAATCTGAAATAGATTAAATAACCAAGATCTTCTATGAGAGATAAGCTATAAAATTGTAAATCAAATAACACAATTACAGACCCAAGATTCCAATAGATATGCAAATGTCAAGATGACAAAATTCATTAGGAGCTCAAAGAAAATCTACAAAATAATGACTACATGCATCAAAGTACATGTTTGTCAAAATATAAAAGAGAATACTATAATATGCAAGAGTATATGTGTAAATACAAGCTAGGTAGTGAGTTTATATAGAACTAAAGAGATGATGGATGTGACAAATCCAACCAATAGGAATTAACCACCAAAAGTGAAGATGGCCACCAAAAGTGGAAAGTGTTCCACCCTTTAAAGAAGGGGACACCACATCACTTTTCTCCTAGTTAATAAATGATAAAACTCATTGTATTATCCTAAGCAATCTTAATTAAGTGTAAGAAAAACCTAGGACTAAGGGAAAATAAATTAACCCACTAGGAAAATAAAAACCTACTCCAACATGGAGGAGAGGGGCAGCTAGTTTGAGGAGTCTTGGGTTTTAATTAAAACTTTATAAGACCTCATATAACTTATTTTTTATTACATTAGGATTATAAATTATGGTAAGATGAATTTCATGTAGTCTAGAATACATGCTCTTCATTTTGGCATATATTTGTATAATTTTTTATCACTATCAAAGAAAACCTATGTTTTTAGGGCACTTTATCTTTTATTTTATAAAAATTAACAAGTGATGTCCCCTATCAATATTAAGGGGTGGTGTTGAAATATAATTATATTAAGGTTCATATCCTTATAACATTTATATATTATTCTAATCTAAGGTTTTATAACCTTAAATATATTGTATGCTTTATAACACATATTTTATTTAAAATAATTATATTCTAATAACTATAAGATTACTGATTATTTATAAATGGTAGTTTTGAATAGATTTGACTAATACCCTTTCAAGTATTTTTCTATCTCTTATCCTATATTTATGGAGGTTCCCTCTCACTGAGAAGAGAATAGAATTGAGAGATTAATTATGAATTCTATCACTATGCATAAGAGATATTATTGGTCATAAGGAGGTAAGAAGAAGTAGTTCCCCATGTTTGATCTATGTTTTAATAAATAATTCTATGAGTTTTATAATGGACTGATACTTAATGGATTTTTACCCAAAAGGGTTTTCCCTGTGTATATATTGTGTAATGTGTTTATTTTGTGTATCTTGTAATTATTATTATATTATATTTTAATTCATTTGTATTGATTAGTAACCTTAGATCTTAATTTCTAAATGGTGGGTTAAAATACAAAAGAGGAGAATGAACAAGGATAATCATTTGGATCAATAATTTAGGAATTGGTACAAATAGATCCACATGAATGATGAAATTAATGGCCAAAGTGCCAATGTAATTTTTTATTTTTCCTATGTTTGGAGGTTTTTTTTTACTACACATATTATTAAGATTACTTAGGTTTATTAGACTTGGTTATTATTATAACACATGACATAATCCATAAATTACATGTGTCACTCTCACCCACCTTTGGGTAGTTCGAGTCTCACACCCTCTTTTGGATTTATTTTTGACCTCTTATAATCATTTTTATGTCCTTGTCTGAGTAATTACAACCATGTAAGTTGGTATTTACCAAGTAGGTAAAACTCCCACATGTTTTGGGTAGTGTGATTTATTACACCTCTTAAATGTATATGCTCTTATTTATATTATATACACAACATTAAACTCTCTTCTCTATTATTCAAATAGAGTAATGTGAGAATTATCTAAATTCTCTCATTTTTTCTCTTGAATTATCCCCTTTCAAGATAATCTCTTGATTTTTCTTATTTGATATCTAATCATTTCTTAACTAGAATGCATGTGATCTACAATTGATAATAGATCCTAGCTCAAATTATTGTTTTTGGTATAATATAACATGGTATCAAAGCTTTTTTGTCTAGTATAGTACATTTTATAATCCTATTATTTGACAGATTTAAGATCAATTTATATTACTAATTTTTTCTCAAAATCCCAGTATGGTCTTCTCTTGCATCCTTTGATGATCTAGAGAATCATAAAAATTTAAAATAAAAATAAGCATCTATACTAGCACAACGAGAGATCATGATTACTCTTGAGGACATCTAGAGGATCTTGAGGATCCCCATCCATGGCAAGAGGGTTCCTTAGAGAGAGTGTTCTTCGATTATTATCTAGGAATCAAGGATGGAAAGATGGACCTATGGAGGGCTATGGGTATAATGAATCCTATTCAAGAGCCCAATAAATCACACTTAGTAGACTCATGAGCCCAAGACATTCCTCAAAGTAAAGATATTAATAAATTAAATAGGAGATAGAAATCTTGTCAATCAAATAGACTAAATAGTCATGACGTCATTGATATATAGAGCTGATGAAGGGCAGTGAATATATTAGGATCAACAACTACATTCTAAGATGATTAAAATAAATAGGGAAATAATTAAGCATTGATTCATTGAGAGGCATCGATTTGTTATAAGGGATAAACAATTAGTTAATATCTTCAAAAATAAAGGAAATGAATTAAAAGGTTATGCTTAAGGTTTGTTATCCAAGGGATCACTACAATAAATCCCTATGATTAGCTCCCTTTTTTGCTCTATTTTTTGCTTCCAACCACTATTTTAATGCATTTTTCTCCAAATTTTTGGAAAAGTTGGTGCTATTTTTTAGGATCCTGCTATTTTTGGTATTTTTTGTGTCAACCAGGGCAAGCAGGTGCTAATTTAGGTGCAAATTAGCATCAAAATTAGCGTTAAGATTAGCGCCGAAATTAACACCCAGTGTAGTGCCCATATTAATGCCGAAATTAACTCCTATGGTAATGCCCAAATTAACGCCTAAATTAGCAACCAAATTAAAGTCTACGTTAGTGCCCATATTAGCACCTGATGTAACACCTATTTTAGCACTTGCTTTAGAGCCTGTTTTAGCGCCTAATTTAGTGCCTTCTTTAGCACCTAATTGTTGTGATCTAGCAAGGATTAAGGGTGTTAGAACAAAAAATCCTTCCCCAATATTCACTAGCATTCAATTGCTTGCCTACATTTCACTTACATCAAAAGATCTATTGCCTTTGATTTTTCATTGTATTTAAAATGAAATGCAACAATTTGTGTGACAAGATCCATACTATCACCAACATTCCCTTTGTATATAACCATTTATTCCTCCAGATAATCATAAACAAAGAAAATTTTCCCTTTACTTCAGTACTTTGTGCAGATTAAGGGTTGAGGGTTAAGGGTGGTTTAATGTATAGGGTAGACAATAGAGGGTAGAGGGTGTAAGGGTTTAGGGTTTAAGGGTTGAGGGTTGAGGGATTAGAGTAGAGATTTTACTTGGGTTTAAGGGTTGAGGGATTAGGGTCGACTAGGGTATTGGGTTGAGGCTATAAAAGGGACATATAAGAGGGTTTAATTGTTTAGGGTTTAGGGTATTTGTTTGAGGGTATAAGGTTGAAGGATTAGGGTTGAGGGATTAGGGTAGAGAGGGAGGGATAGATTAAGGGTTGAGGGCAGTTTAATGTATAGGGTAGAGGGTAGAATTGGTAGAGGGTGTAAGGGTTTAGGGTTTAAGGGTTGAGGGTAGAGGGTAGAGGGTATATGGTTAAAGGATTAGGGTTGAGGGTCCAATATATAGGGTAGAGGGTATAGGGGTTGAGGGATTAGGGTTTAAGGGTACTTGAGGGTAGAGGGTAGAGGGTAGAGGGTCAAGGGTTTAAGGGTTGAGGGATTAAGGGTTGAGGGTTGAGGGTTGAGGGATTAGGGTAGAGAGTAATTTACTTGGGTTTAAGGGCTTAAGGGTTGAGGGATTAGAGTTGAGGGATTAGGGTAGAGGGTAGAGGGTAGAAGGTTTAAGGCCGATTTAGGGTTTAAGGGTTGAGGGACATTAAGGGTTGAGGGTAGAGGCTGGTTTAGGGTATAGCTAGAATGTTCTAGGGTATATGGTTGAAGGTCGATTAGGGTTGATTAAGGGTTGAGGGTTGAGGGATTAGAGTATAGAGTTTAGTAATTAGGTTTAAGGGTTTAACTAGGGTTGAGGGATTAGGGTCGACTAGGGTAGAGGGTATATGGTTCAAGGATTAGGGTTTAGGATCCAATGTATATATATGGTACTAGAGGGTAGAGGGTGTGAGGGTGTAGGGTTCAGGGTTTAAGGGTTGAAGGTTGAGGGTAGAGGCTGGGTTGAGGGATTAGGGTAGAGAGTTTATTAATTGGGTTTTAAGGGTTTAACTAGGGTTGAGGGATTAGAGTTGAGGGATTAGGGTCAAGGGTAGAGGGTATATGGTTTAAGGATTAGGGTTTAGGTTCTAATGTATATAGGGTAGAGGGTAGAGGGTGTAAGGGTTTAGGGTTTAAGGGTTGAGGGTTGAGGGTTTAAGGTAGAGGGTAGAGGGTAGAGGGTTGAGGGTATATGGTTCAAATATTAGGGTTGAGGGTCCAATGTATAGGGTAGAGGGTATAGGGGTTGAGGGATTAGGGTTTAAGGGTACTTGTAGAGGGTTGATGATAGAATAGGGTAGAGGGTCGAGGGTTTAAGGGTTGAGGGTTGAGGGTTGAGGGATTAGGGTAGAGAGTAATTTACTTGGGTTTAAGGGTTTAAGGGTTGAGGGATTAGGGTTGATGGATTAGGGTCGAGGGTATAAGAGGGTATTAGGTTGAGGGTATAGGGTTGAGGATAGAGGGTAGAAGGTTTAAGGGTTTAGGGTATAGCTAGGACATTTGAGGGTATATCGTTGAAGTTTGATTAGGGTTGAGGTTCCAATATAGAGGGTATAGGGTATAGGGGTTGATGGTTTAGGGTTTAAGGGTTGAGGGTTGAGGTATTAAGGGTTGAGGGTTGAGATTTGAGGGTTGAGGATTTAATGTATAGGGTAGATCAGAGGGACGTAGAAGGTAGAGGGTTTAAGGGTTGAGGCTTGAGGGTTTATTAAGGTTGAGGCCAATATTGGGTTGAGGGTATAATATGGTTTAGGGATTAGGGTTGAGGGTCCAATGTATAAGGTAGAGGGTACTATAGGGTTTGGGGGTACATATATGGTACATTGAAGGATTAGGGTTGAGGGTATAGGGGTTGAGGGTAGAGGGTTAAAAAAGGGTTGAGGGAGTAGGGTAGAGAGTTTAGTAATTAGGTTTAAGGGTTTAACTAGGGTTGAGGAATTAGGTTTTACTAGGGTAGAGGGTATATGGTTCAAGGATTAGGCTTTAGGGTCCAATGTATATATAGGTTATTAGAGAGTAGAGTGTGTAAGGGTTTAGGGTTTAGTGTTTAAGGGTTGAGGGTTTAAGGTTGAGGGTAGAGGGTATATGGTTTAAGGATTAGGGTTGAGGGTCCAATGTATAGGGCATAGAGGGTATAGGGGTTGAGTTATTAGGGTTTAAGGGTACTTGCAGAGGGTTGAGCGTAGACTAGGGTATAGGGTTGAGTGTTTAAGGGTTGGGGGTTGAGGGATTAGGGTAGAGAGTAATTTACTTGGGTTTAAGGGTTTAAGGGTTGAGGGTATAAGAGAGTATTGGGTTGAGGGTAGAGGGACGTAGAGGGTTAAATATTTAGGGTTTAGGGTATTGGGTTGAGGTTATAGGGTTGAGGGATTAGGGTTGAGGGTAGAGGGTAGAAGGTTTAAGGCCGGTTAAGGGTTTTAGGGTTTAGGGTTGAGGGATGTTAAAGGTTGAGGGTAGAGAGTTTAATTAGGGTATAGCTAGGACATTTGAGGGTATAATATGGTTGAATGTCGATTAGGTTTGAGGTTCCAATGTAGAGGGTAGAGGGTATAGGGGTTGAGGGTTTAGGGTTTAGGGTTTAGGGTTTAAGGGTTGAGGGTTGATGGATTAAGGGTTGAGGGTTGAGAATTGAGGGTTGAGGGTTTAATGTATAGGGTAGAGGGTAGAGGGTTTAAGGCTTGAGGCTTGAGGGTTTAAACAGGTTGAGGGTAGAGGGTTGAGGGTACATATATGGTTGAGGGATTAGGGTTGAGGGTCCAATATTGTATAGGGTAGAGGGTATAGGGTTTGAGGGTACGTATATGGTACATTGAGGGATTAGGGTTGAGAGTGAAATGTATAGGGTAGAGGGTATAGGGGTTATGAGGGATTAGGGTTTAACTAGGGTTAAGGGTTGAGGTTAGAGGGTAGAGGGCATGAGGGTTAATTAAGGGTTTAATGTATTTTTCTCCAATTTTTTGAAAAAATCGGCACTATTTATCGGGATGGCGCTATATATTTTTATCACTATCAACAATAAAAATATTATTAAGTTTGTAGTTAAATAGTGTTGAAACCATTTTAAAAATTTATTGTCACTCCTTACAAATAATATTAATACTTATCATTTAAAACCACTCAAATAATTTAAACCATTTAAGTCTTGAATACATGCAATATATATAGATCTCAATAAGGCCATTAAGGTATACATAATGTCTTGAAAATGTCATATAGTGTTATAAGGTCTACAATGTCATATATGCATTTGATGAATGTCTAAGTAAATTCATATAGGAATACAATTGTACACATTGGTAAAATATAAATACATAGATATAAATCCATATAGGTATATACAATGATATACCTCTATATTTCATAGAAATTAAAACTAGCATATATATATATATATATTATTTATTAATAATATTTATAAAAAATCCAAGAGATGTCCTTCTAAGGCATCATTTTTTAATCAATTTTTCACATAAAAGTGCATAGAGCCTCAAGATGGATATCTCTCTTATATATTTAAGTATATTATGTTATTTTTATATTATATAAAAAATTATAATTATATAATATAAAAAGTTAAATTACTATAATATATCATATTATATTCTATTATTATATTATATTATATTATATTATATAAATATGATATAATTATATTATATTATAGACATACAATTTTAAAACCCAAAATTACTACATAATCTAACAATAAATTTAAAGAAAGACATAAAATTAATTAAATTTAAATACAAAAGAAAAGAAAAATAGATTCAAATACAATTGCATTTCCATGTCATTAACAACTCACACAAAACATTAAATTTTCGCTCAATATAAAAATATTAAATTCAATCCTAATAGAGATGATTTTGACATCTTGTCCACCTAAATTTAACACATAATCAAACAGCAAACTTTAAACTTTATTACATAGTTTGGAAACACTAGCAATCGTAGTTTGGCGACACTGGCAATCATGTCATATCGCCCGAAGAATTGGGCACATTATGACCATAACCCCAGTTGGAATTGGACGAAGGCAAGCTAATGTGTCATGGGATAGATGTACAGTGGACAGTCAATCCGGTCAGGCACGATGGTTAATGTACAACATAATAAAATCTCGACAACTAACTCTTTATTAATACAAGATGGTCGAGTTTCTTTTCACCCATCTTTGTCTAAGTTTGTCTTCGGCTTGCTCTACAAAATAGATATGGCGAAAGTTTCTAAATTCATTGTGGAGGTTTTGACGAATGATGTGGTTAGTGTTGGACTCGACACTCCAATTCAACTAGATTTCAAGGTGCGATAAACGACCTTCAAGCACATTACCTATTAGCGGTTGAAGCGTATTATGTTAAGGATCGATCCTTATGAGGTGGTGGTAGTAAATATGGTGTCAGGGAAATTTTTGTGCAGAACCAGGAGTCCTTCAGGGTTAACACCCACATTGCCTCTCATTTTCATGCATCTCTCCTGGATGTGAGAATGCCAAAGGTGGAGGAAAAATCCATCATTTGCAAATTGTTCAAGAACAAGTTGGATGAGGTGCTCAGATTGACATTGTTGAGGCAGGGCGTGCCGTAGGCTCATGATTTGCCTTTGGTGAAGGAGGCAGGAGGAGCCATCCACATCTATCCTTTTCTACTGGATATTAAGGGTTTGGAATTGTTTCATCACATCCAGATTGCAGCCTATGGGGAGAGCTTCCTAAAGAAGTTTATTGGGTTGGTGACAGTGGAAGGTCTAGACTAGGTGGTGAAATTCGATCAATTCGCAAAGCTGAATGGCTTTTTATAGCCCGTTTCTATGGGTCGAGTATGGTGGCACGCATGGTGGTGTGTCGGGTGGTTTAATATAAGTATATGTATATAATTTTTTTTTATGCTTCGATTTCTTTTTTGGGGTTCTATTTTTGGCTGGTTGCACTTGTGGTGGGAGTCGATTGTTAGTATTAGTGTCTAGATTCTACAATTTTGTGGTCAAGGTTTGGGCTGCACTCTGATATGTTCTTCCCTGCTTTACAGACGTACTATAAATTTCTTTGATAGCTAATACAATAATCTAATCAATGACTCTTTCTTTGTTAATAATATGAAGAATCAATATCATAATTGGTAGCTCTCAATAAATTTTTTAGCTTCACCCATTAATGCAATTAAACCATATATACAATAGTATAGAAATCTTGAATAAAATGAAATAAGTAATGATCTACCTACTTTTTAGAATAAAATGGAATTTCTCTTTTGAAATTTAATTTATTTTAGTGGAACATAAGTTGCCTCTTTTAAATTTTTTTTTTTATAAAATTCCCTTTCATTTAAGAAGAGTTACTTTTACAAAAGGATCAGATATAGATTGGAATTATCCTTATATTTTTTAATATCTTAATTTAGAAATTATATGAAGATATTTCCATCTGCAACTTAGAATTTTTCAATATATTATAAAAAAAAGTGGATAGTATCAATCAAACAAATCTTTGAAAAACAATTAAACTTTTTTTTTTAGTTATATAAAAAGTGGCTAGGTTCACAAAGTGGAGTTGGCTCCTCTTATGGAAATAATGAAGAAACAAATCAAACTAAAAATAAATATCATTTATTTACACTAAGTGGTGTTAGATAAAATAGAAATTACATAATGTTATTTATATTACTAGCTCATACCAATGTGAGAGCCTTAGGAGATAAAATTTCCATAGCAATTCCCATATCCTAGAAGAGTATGTGTTGATGTTGTTGGAGCTAAAAAATCCACATTGATTGTCCCACACACCTCTATTTTCACCTATCCTCCCATATCCACCATATTCTCCATTTCCATTTCATAATAATTGACATTAGTATAAAGTACCAAAATAAGGCCCTTGATCATTACAATAAAGTGAATTCCTTGCCTAAAATGTTCTCCTAATAGATCATGGAATGTCACCAAGATAATGCCTTATTAGAGAGAGTCTCACCATAGTCTCTTCGACACAAACAAAAAGGGTTGATAAGAAATGTAGATGAGACTCATGAATGTCTAAGAGACATATTCAAATATCTTCCCACCATCCTAAAGATTGACATGTCTAAGAGAATTGGGCATGTCAAGGAGAGAATCTAACATGTCTCATCGACAAATCATATGAGTGTCAACATTCAAGAAATAAAAAAACATCTCTCAGACACCAAGAGGATATCATAAAATAAATTGTGAATCATTGGCAGAACAAGCACTGATGAAACAACAATGTCAAAGAGACATCGGCATGTCGAGGAGAGAAGCAAATGAGTCTCTTCGACACTCAAGGAGAAAAGTATTGGAAAGACACAGAAATATTGAACAAACATTGGATGAGGTCTCATCGACATCTTAAAAATGATATGTCAAGGAGACACAAAGATATCAAGAAGACATTATCAAAAGTCTCCCTGATATTCTAGCACAAAATATCAATGAGACTAAGGGACATCAGAGAGAGGTGACCTCGGGTCTCCTCGACATAACAAAGTAACATAGACATCATCAACAACTATTACTATTGAGAAAAGAAATAAAGACATGTCGAGGAGACATAAGCTTGTCGGTAAGAGAAATCCACTTGTCTCATCGACAAAAAATAAAATCATCAGGGAGAAAACTAAGAATTTAATATCGAAGAGACATTACGATATCGATGAGAGAAGCCTAACTATCTCTTAGACATTTCTCAAAAGATGGCCAAGGATATCGAAGAGAGATATAGATGTTGTGATCATAGTCTCACTGAAAAAATATGAAATAATTATCACCAGATTGATTTGAAGAATTAAGTCATCAAAGAGACAACTGCCATTAATATGCTTGTTGATAGGAAGGGTGGCATGAGTGCCATTTATGAACCAGATCTGGTTTAAGTGTGATAAAATTTGATAAAAGAAACCTCTGAGAAATAAAAATTCACTGCACACTGTGGCTAAGCATCCAAAGGACAAAGTTGGATGAAAGGAGGCAGCTCAGAAATTTTGGCATTCACTCAAGTAAGTACACCTTGGCTCAGCTAAATGTAAATTTTCGAATATAGCTTGAAGTACAACATTGTTAGGGTTAGAATGGATAAAACCCTAGAAAAGATAAGAGAAAATAGGCAAAAAACTAAAAGTAGACCTCTCAGTCAAGACTTAATAGATCAGTATCTTGGGTCTAGGCCTAAAGCATGAAGAATTTCTTAGTTAAACCCATCATGTGAGACCCTACAATACAAGCATAAGAATTTGGGAGATGTATGGACTCCACATAGAGGCTACGATTTGTTCATATATCATTATAGGAAGAAATACATATATAGCCCAGTCTTGAACCCATGGAATTTCAATTTAGGGAAGCTAGTAATGCCAAATGTTTTTATGAATTTAGAGTTAATTAGGGCACTAGCAAAGAATTATAATCCCAAAACAAGGGCAATTCATTTGCATGATGGGTCATAGTTTATGATCATAACGAGGGATTATATTGGGTATTCGGACATAATAACCCAGTACACAATAACCCCGTCATAATAACCCAATGACAAAATAACCCAGGGTCATAATAACCCATGGACAAAATAAAACGTGGTCAAAATAACCCATGGACATAATAAACCATGGTCATTTTTAGACCATATATCCATTATATACCCCTAAAATAGCCTTAAAAAAACTTTAATATGCTTAAATAACCTATAAAATGGTAAATAATTATAAAAATAAAGGCAATTTCGTGGGAATAAACTAATTAAGAGTAATTATGAAAATATATAAGTGAAAATGAATTATGAAGAAGAATTAAGAAGATATATGAAGTGGTAGAATTAAGAGAAGTAAACAAAGGAAGAAGGGGAGAAGAAGTAAGAGTGTGTAGAGTGATAAGAAGAGAAGAAATCCAAATTCATAAAAGAAGATATTTTGTAACCACAGGTTATATTCTTATGGGGATATTTTGTCCATGGGTTATTGTGACCACGGGTTATTTTGGCTTGGGTTATTATGACCCTGGGTTATATTGTCCTTGGGTTATTGTGATTGGGTTATTCTATCTAGGGTTATTTTGGTCGAGTTATTATGTCCTGTAACCATTATATTGCATGGTTTTCCAATTGGGCACTTCTTTGAAAATGAAATTGTGGGTGAGAGAATTGTTGGAGGAGGATACGAGATACAAGAGGTGGAAGCTACCTCTATATATACCCAAGGGTCCAGGAAATGAACCTATGAGGTTTGTTAGCAATGAAAAGCCCCCATTTTATGTAGAATTGTTTGGTGAATATTATCAGTACACATACTATTCAGTTAGCCAAGTGTTGGGAATTGAGGCCCCTGCCAACATGACTATAGCTCCCATGGTTCTGTCCATGGAAATTTAGAGTCAAGATTCCAGGCCCTATGATTATGTAGAGTATATGTCAGAGGCCATTAATAGTGCTCTTAATGCTATTAAGAATAACAGTGAAGCTATCAATTTCAAGCACTATTCACTTTTTATGCATATGATAATGTACGATGGTCAAGTGATGGGAATCTGGGGAGAATATTTAAGAGTAAAAGATCTAGATAGTGATGGTAATTCAAGACCAGTGCAAATGTGGACATCAGTCTGGGATAGTAGATGTGGGAGACCCACAACTTGTACTTTGAGGATCATTTTATCAAACCCTTGTATAAATTGCTTGGTCATAAATGTGATTATAATCTATCCCCCGAAGTACAAAGGTTTCTCCGACCAAAGGATAAATTTCATGATGGAAAGATAAACCATAATTCATGGGGAGATTGGTACGCTTTTTCAGATTGTACTATCATTAGGGTGTATGGATTTGAGGAAAAACCATATTTGTTCCCTAAGACTGTGCCAGATAGAGTTTCTTATCTTGAGATTATACGATAATTATCTTTTCTAGCCTTTATGCATTTGAAAAGCTATGGAAGGCAGGAATTCATGCCTTCTACTTTTTTCTTTGGTGATTTCACCATTATTGTTGATTCAAGGTATGACTTGGTTGGAAGTAAGTTAAATTATTATGGCTTGTCGGCTGGAAATAAGGGGAAGAATTTTGACCCTGAGCACTTTATAAGTGATTCCAAAATTTCTCAGAAACTAAAAGGATATGAGAATAAGTTTGATGTTGATGATGTTGTTTGGAATTGTGAGGATAGTCAGGCAATCATGAGAGGACATACATATAATAAGATTTTTATGGCTGAGTCTTGGAGATTGAAAACTAACCCATCTTATGTACAAGCTTTTTATGAAATTCAAGACTCCATGGAGAGAGTTGAACAATTGATTTTGCATGAAGAAGAGATAATAAAGGATGTACCTCTAGTGTCATTTGAGAGAAGAATAAATGTTGGCTCTTGGAGGCAAGCAAAAAATTCAGCCCCATTAGACCATTTGTCACCTCAGCCTACTCCATAGGTAAGATTTTCAGTTAATACACCAATCATGGTAGATGATGATGTTGAAGAGGAGGATGAAGTCACATAGATCAATACTCCTATCATTCCTCCATATGAAATGCCACTAGAAAAGGAGTGTAGTAAACCTTGAAGCTTTTGATGAGCTATCTGATGATGTGAGGCATCGAGCCAGCCAAAAGTTCATTGCAGATGATGCATTTGTCCAAAATCCTGAATTTAAAGCTTTCATATATGAATATAAAGGAAAGGTGATAAGGGAAAGGTTGAAGGAAATTGACCTTGAGAAGGAAGCATATGCTTTAAAATAAATTCAACATGAAATTGATAGAGAAATGAAATATATGACTGCTGAGAGAGGAAGGGCATTGTTGAAAGAGGTTGGGGTTATGCTCCTTCTAGGATGGGATATCATCTCGACCATTGTATTTGATAGTTTTCTGAAAATAAAAAATAAAACCTTGCACTTAACAGATGAAACTGGTGACAATATCTACATTAGAATAGGATTTAATCCTGACAATACAACCTTGTAGATATGGGCACTCTATCCACCAGGTAAAAAGCCTTCCCTAGTTGATCATGATCATATTTTTGGACATCTTTTGTTGCAAAGAGTAGGAGAAATAAATCCCATGGAATCTGTCGATTTGAATGTGAATGTGGCCAAATTCACAAAGGCTCGGATTCAAAAATTGGACAGGGATAACAAGGGGTTGATAGAAGAAAATGAAAGGTTGAAACAAGAGTTGATCAGCTAAAGGGATAGACTACCTTCTTCTTCTTCAGGGCTCTATTCTCCATTGGTTGAACATGAAAGGAAAGTGCTTGAGGCAATGTCAGAAACAACATATTGGAAAATAATGCATGAGAAAGTGTAGAAGGAATAGGAAGAGTTAAAGGGAAAACTCAAGACCACTACCTTTGAGATGGCATCAGAAATAGTCAGCATGAGATTCAAAGACATGTACAAACATGTTGAACAAGTTTGGAAAAATCATGATAAAACATATATAGCATTACTAGAAAACACCAGATTAAGTGATAGGATGAAGGAGGTAGAGTCTTAGATCATTGCAAAGAAAGAAGATAACTCTTCTATGCTACAAGAATACTAGGAACTCATGCAAGCTCATAGGGACTTCCATAATATCCTGACATGGGAGTTGAGTGATTTCAATCAGCCACTAAGTATGGCCTTACCCAATTTCTTTGAAGAAACATAATTGAAAGATCAGGATACATGGAAGGATGAAATTTCCAACTATCTACTAGTTATTATTGATGTGATTAATGATGAAGAGGAAGTTCTTAAGAAGACACACCAACAACTTGGGAGAATATTTGAATTGGAGTATGCTATGAAAGACATCATAGATAATGTGGACACTCCTGCTAAAAGAGGGTACGTGGAGCATTTGTCAAAGGTCAACTTGTTCATTTCATGGGCCAAGTAAGAGAGGAGTGACAAGGGCTAGAATTTGATAATTTTGGATACACAATCATGGTGCACGAGCCTTGAACAAGTCTTAGATGAC
This sequence comes from Sequoiadendron giganteum, assembly GCA_007115665.2. Classification (NCBI taxonomy): domain Eukaryota; kingdom Viridiplantae; phylum Streptophyta; class Pinopsida; order Cupressales; family Cupressaceae; genus Sequoiadendron; species Sequoiadendron giganteum. The sequence goes on along the minus strand of CM021100.1, from coordinate 677,227,358 downwards.
CATGGGTGCTTGGTGGAGATTAACGGACTATAGTGCATCCACTAGAAAAAATTTAATATTTTTATGTTTATTCTAATTATGTTTTAGTGATGAAACAATGTGAATTTTTTGTAATAGGCCTAAAGCTTGTTCCTTCCCATATAAATAGGGAAACCAAGGCCTGATTTTGAGATATCATATCATCATCATTGCATTCCATTCCATTACAGTAGGCATTAATAAGAAAATAGATTGCATAATTCGCCCATCCATACCATATTTCAAACACTTCTATTATAATACTTATATTTTGAAGTAATACAATAGAGCAGACTATTCATAAATCGTAATTCATTTTCAGTGTTCAATTACTATGTTGATTTTAATGCTCATTTATTACTTTGTTTTCTCCAAAGTGGTATTTTCAGGTTATTTAATTCTATCTAATTTATCAGAGCACATTTGATTGGTTTCTAAGTTGATGTGAATTAAAATCCTTTATGATAATTTACTTTAATTGGTCTTTGCCCAGGGCTAAAATCCTTTTAAAAAAGTATTTTTGATTGGTATCTATTTGTTTATCATATTGTAGTTTCAAGAAAAATATAGGGGATTACAGTCTACCTCTTATGTCTACTAGGCAAGCTTAAATTATCACCCACTTTTGCTCAACCTTTAAATAGGGGATATAATGTTGATTTATTATAATGTTGATGAAGTCCAATAATAGCATAAGACAAAAATAAAATACAATACTTTACATTAAATATTAACTTAAAATAAGCTATCCATATTTGATATTAGATATTAGCTGAAAATCAAGTGAGAATCTTCTTATAATGGTGAAATTAGCATTTGCATACCAATTACCTCATAGGCATTATACATGTTGTTACTACTTACATAAAAACTATTACTATATTTCTCAAAGTTAATATAAAAGTAAAAAAATAAAATAAAGTAAACAATAGAAATAAAATAAAATAAATAGCTCTAAAGTAAAATAAAATAACTCATATCATTATGCTTTGATTCAACTTTATTGAATATTGAATTTCAATCTAATCTCTTCTCAGAAGCAGTATAAGAGATTGTTTTTTTACATTTCAACTCAAATATTGTTGATTTGTGTCACCTGGGTTCATGATATAGGTTCATTTTGTTTTTGAATTTTAGAGTAGATGTAATATATGTGTCAAACAAAGTAGAGGGGTATTATTATATAACTCTTGGATTAGATTTGATATCTAGACACATATGTTGGTCCCCTATATACAACTGAATGAAAGGATGGTCCTCCTGATACAACTGATGTAAAAAAATTATGCTAAAATATAAAATTAGCTCCCAAAGAATGGGCTTATTCAATTGGTTTCTAATAATCTAAGGATTTAAAAAGAAATTTCAAAATGTAATAATGGGTATCATGAAATTGTGATTGCTCAGTAAAGATTTGTTGCCTATAAAGCCTATGCATTTTTATTCTTTTTTGTTTTCCCTTTCTTAATTCCTCTCTCATTCGGTATTCAAAGGCATATTTCAATTTTTAATAGTTTTTGTTGGGATGTCAAATATTGGTATGGCATACTTTAATTTTGGACCTGACCTAGAATTCTTTTCATGTTAATGACGGCAAAGATTATGCGGGCCTATTTTGGGTTTTCTTTTTTTTTTAAATGAAAAGCAGGTGTAAGTCATGTGCAACTACAGTCGATTTGATGAAACAAAAAAATAAAATAAAAGAGATTTGGTGAAACGAAAAAATCAAATAAAAGAGATTTGGTGAAATAAAAAAATAAAATCAAAGAGATTTGATGAAACAAAAAGAATAAATAAATAATAAAAATAATTCAACTATTGGCATACACTAAAAGAAAAAATAAAAAAATAAACATTTTTGATTGCAAGGAGAAATCAAAGATTTGATCACAAAGATAAATCGATCAAAAGAGAAAATTAGAGAATGATAACTCTCGACGTTTTTTATATATATTAATATTTAATATATGTATGCTAGTATAAAGCACCAAATAAGGCCCTTGGTCATAACACTAAAGTTAATTCCATGTCTAAAGTGTTCCCATAGCAACACATGGCATGTCGCCAAGACAATGCTATATCGAAGAGAGTCTCACCATTGTCTCTTCGATGCAAAAATAAAGGGTTGTTGTGAAATATAGATGAGACTCCTGAATGTCTAAGAGACATATTCAAATGTCTTCTCGCTATCCTAAAGAATGATATGTCTAAGAGACTAGGACATGTCAAGGAGAAAATCTAGCATGTCCCATCTGGTAGTGCTACTGAAATTTTGAAAAAATCCTAGCAAAATTTTGCCTCTTGAGGTTTTCTACCTTCTGCATCCATGAGTAGGGTTTAAGGTTTTAGTTCAAAAACCCTCACTTCATAGTAATCAATCTTAAACCTCCATCCTTATAATTTAATGTTGACCTACTACATCCGGTTATCAGTTGTTTAAGTCATGAATTGAGCCATTAAAATAATTCTTTGTACCAGCCCTGAGTCCTAAGTTAGTCGGTCATCACGTATGGTTAATCGTTTAAATGCTCCCTATAGTCGGGCCATAATAGTTTTTAATTGACTTATGTTTAAGTCATCTTCCTGAGGGTCAAATTGTCATCGGCCTAGTCATGGCCCCGTTTGAACTAATTTTATCGTGTGTGCAAGTTGGGAGATCCTCTAATCATGGGAATTGATCTAGGTCATTCCCTACTAGCTCACAAGTTTCAAATGGTGGCTTGTTAAATGTTGTGTGGTCTGAAAGATGTTGACACATGTACAATTGTGAGTGTGGGGCCTAGTATCCACTTCATCCATCTAACATCCTCAGTACTCTAATCAACAGTTATGATGTGACAGTAGGGTCAATCATTGCCTTTCCTCTCCATCTCGTAGGATTAAGTTGTGGGCTAGTTAAAAGTTGTGAGGTTTGCGAGAAGCTACCACATGTTTTATTCGGTTACAGGAAAATGAGAAAAGGTGGAGCCCATGGACAGATGAATGAGTACCCAGTTGGCAAGGTTTCATTGGCTAGTGGAATGACGTGTGACAACGATTGGAATTCAAACTTAATTGACTCAATCTAAGTCATCCAAAAGGCCATCTCGATAGGAGATCAATGGAGAATATTCAAAACTGAGAATTTTGATTGTTGTAGCCATTCTTGCTCTGCATGAGTGAGAAATAATGACGGAAATGACTTCTAAAACTACTTCATTTTTTCCCAAACTAGATGTAGATGATCAGGTCTCACATAATTAAGAGTTGAAAACACGTCTAAAGTGTACGGGAAATTGAGAGAGGCTATTTGTAGAGTTTGGCACGGTCGGCATTAAGGTTTCTCGTGGGTAAAATCCGTAAGTAAAGTAAACACAGTTTTTATCCTTTTTTCAAATTCTCTACACTAGAGTTGGTTCTCATTGCGTTAATTGTCAAATGAGCTTCCATGCTTTGTTTTAATTTCTTTATTTAGGGTTATTTTTTCATTCCAAGGTTGTAATTTTGTGGGACCTTCTAGAATTTACATTTGAGTTGAGCCCTAGGTTTGAATTGTGAATCCAATTATTGAGACCTTTTGTGTTGGAAACCATAACTTGACCTAAGTTTTCCCCACTACCAATGGCACCCGAAGCATAAACCGCCACCTCTGCAACTAAATCCAGACTACTATCCGAGAATATAATAGATTTATTGAAACCCTCCACAAATAAAAAGGCCAAGGGCATAATTTTGTTTCATGGACCAATAATTAGGGAGGGGGTACTTGACAGACAATTTTTTATCAAAGATGTCAAAGTACCTTATAGTGGATGGCAGTTATTTCAGTATTGGTTCGAGAATAGAAATCTTTGTATTCCTCTTTGCAACCCTTGGAGACTAGACATGGGAAAACTAGTTGTCCCCAATGTGTATATGGATGTTGATTTTTTGAAGGACATTGCTTCAAGGTATGACCCAATTTCAAGGGTAATCAAAACATTTAATGGGAAGCATATGGTGAGGATAACCAAAGAAGAAATTGTAGGAGTTTTCTAATTGCAGGAATGGAACACTGATATGGTGCCTCTTGATATGGATGTCATTAGAAAGGAGTATGAGAACACCAAAGTATTGATCAAGACGAGAATGTTACCTACACATACTACTAGCATAGGGATTGGGAAAATAGAAAACAAATAAGGATTGGTAAAGATAAGTTAGAACCTTTCCCAATGAGGTATTTTTCAAGTTACTTCAAGAAGACTGTATATTCCTTATGCCAAACTATTGGTTTCTCTCTACCTGACACATTACAAAATGAATATAGTTACTTGGAAACACATATATAGCATCCAACCTTCAACATTTTCTATGACTACACCACATATTTGGCAGATAATATCCATAAAGGCCTGGTTGAGTTGAAAGGAGGAAAGAATTGGGTGAAATTTGGGTGGTATTCCCTGTTGATGCATATGTTTTTACTTCAAGGGGAAAATAATTTTGAGATGGATATGACATTGAGAAATAAGGAGGATTCTATTGATTTTCCTATCCAATTTTGGACTTATATTCTTGATAAGGATGACTAGAAATATAACTATGTGGTGTTCCAAAATGCTTTCGCATCAAAATTGAGAAGATGTTTGGTTTATGACCCTAGTGCAGGAGCACTCATCTAGATTTATCTGATCAAGATGTTGGGATAGATTGTTTAGGATTTTTGGTTCATTTTGTATGCCAATAAGGTCAAGATGACCATTAGATTGTATTAGGAGGTTATTTTGTGAGGCAATGTTGAAATATTGTCAATAATGTTCAAACAGTGTAAAGCATGTAATCAAGGGTTTTTGAAGGGTTTAGTGAGTCGGGTCTTAGATTATTCTAAATAAGGTCTAAAGAGACCATTCATGATGTATTTGGGAGGTTTTAGAGTCATTTGGGTCAAAATGCAAAAGGTTGCAAAAAAGTGTAAAGTTGTCAAAGCAAGTTTTTGTAAAAATGCAACTTATGAGAATGTGAAGAGTCTAGTAGTTCAAAAGGTATTTATAGGAATTGGGTTGGTTGGTTTTTGAATGTATATATGTATAAAAAAACTTTCAAAGGCTCGTGGATCAGTGGTTGGAGTTTGTATTGAAGGTTTCCCATTAATAAACATCACAATTTCTGCTAAAAACACTATTTTTCTGAAATTTTCTTATTCTGTACGGCCCGTACAATCAGGAATATGCTTTGAATTTTATTTTATGTCATAGAAGCATGTATTAAATCTCAATTGAATCTCATTTGAGTTTTTTACATTAATATTTGAGGGAGTTCTTTGTATTCTTCTGAAACTGCACTGTTATCTCTGTATTTGGGGTTGAAGGTCAATTAAAATAGTAGGTTGACCCATTCCACTCACTGTTCTCACTGTATCTCATGGAATGGGTCCAAAAATATTTAATTGAGGTGTCTCCATGGTTTGGTAGGAAGTGGAGTTGTGTGGTTCGAAATTGGGTAAACAAAGTGATTTTCATGTGAGAATGGTGTGTCAAAGTAGTGTTTTGACAAAAGAGTGAAGAGACTATCAAAGTAATGGTTTTTTGAGTTTTTCAGAGTACCTAAAAGGTGTTTGATGCATTGGATGTGTCAATAAAGGCTAGGTGTTGTTGGTTTCAATAAACCCTTGGTATTTTGCTTGAAAGTGAGGGTTTTTGGGAATAGAGTTCTAGCAGGCTTGAATTTGAGAAATGATGTTTGTTTTTGATGTTTTGAGACAATTTATCACTTTTTTTTGAGTTTGAGTGATAGGGTGGTGTTTAGGAGGGACCTCCTTTGTAAATTTGACTTTTTTGGTGTCCTAGAAATAGGGACAGTCCATTGGAACTCGAATTTAGTTCAAAGAAACCTATTGAAAAATATTGGTGTATTGTGTTGGGTTTTGTGGAGAGTCTAAATAGGTATTTTTTAGGCCTTTGTATGACCTTCTCCGAGATATATTATGCAAAATTGGGTTTTGGGGCTACTGGCCTCGTGCAGGAGCACCTAGGAAACACTAGGCAATTAGGAAGTCTAGGATGAATTTTTGTTTTTGATATGTTACCATGAAGGTCATGTTGACCATTGAGATAGAGTTAGAGGTTTACGAATATGTCTTGATCAGGAGTGATCAGTAGTGATCAGTAGTGATCAGTAGGTTAAGGAGTGGAAAGGGTGGATGAGTTTAGAAACTCATTTTACTGTTGAGTTTAGAAATTCATTTTACTAGAAATTGGAAAAAGTGCAAACTGGTACATTTTTGAGAATTTTCCACAAGGTAACTGCAATGTCCGACCAAGGGGAGGCATAACTACTTTTTTTGACCTATATAGGGTGTGCCTCGACCTAAGAGCAAGGTTGGAAAGCATTGGAAGTGTTGGAAATTTTAAAAATTCAAAGGAGAGCAGTGTTGTTAATGTGAAAGTTACTGATTTTTGCATTGAAGGAGTGCTTTAATGGTTTGATTTGGATACTATGAATTGTGTAGGATGTAATGTGAGTGTTAATCAAGCATTGTGTGTTGGTAGTTTAGATTCGTGGTTTGGATTCAAGTTCTGTTTGTAGATAGTTTCTTTACTTTTATAGTTGCTGATCTGACAGGTTATTTGTAGAGAATGGAGGTTTAGCTCACACTCCCACTGTACTTAGCATACGGCCTCTTGGGAATTATGGATAAACCTCATGCTTGTACATATGGTAGGGTTAGGAGGTCTTGATAGTTCTGCAAGCACCATGGAAGTCTTCTCCTAGGCGAGCCTAACAGTGACCAGCTAGGAAATACATGGAGTGCATGGCACTTGGTTTACAGGGGTGATCATTCCTTGTCAAGTCACAGTGTGGAGAGGGTAGGTAGATGCCTGGAAAAGAATTGGCATGAGAAAGGAGGCTCCACCAATCCATTTGGAGAAAGAACAGATTGACAATTTGTTGTGTGGTCAGGAAAACCTAAGCAAGAGGCCTAATTTGGAAAAATGAAGGTACGGTCTGTGTATAGGCAGTTGAAGGTTAAGACCACTACAATCTTCAAGTGGTAGGCATGAGGACTAGGAATCCCAAAGGAAAATTCAGTGTTCTTTGGAAGACCTTGGAGTATTAGTGTGTTCTCTCGGAGATGGAGACCTAATTGGAATTCCTAGGCTAGTAGCCTTTTTAACCCTAGATGAGGGTTTGGTGGAAGCGATGAAAAGATGGAGTTAGGTGGATCTTTTATAGCCATAAAAGGATGGAATGAAGCCAGTGGAAACATCTCCACACCCTTGCAAAGCTAAGCTTTATTTCTTGGAGAATGTTAGTCTTTAGGGTAGATTAAGGGCTAAGGAAGAGCTAGAGGTATTGCACCAAGATTGACTTGGTAGGTAGGATTTGTATTGATAGTGGGGTTGGCAAGGAGAACCAGGGGAGCCTAGTCATTTGGTAGGTCCTATAGGTTTAGGTGGTAAGGTGAGACACCATAGGGGTCTACTAAGGAAGATCCAGAGCATGGAACAATGATTGTTCCATCCAACCCTACCCTATTAGATTGGTATCAAAGCAAGTTAAAGATTTGGGATAGAATCTTGTATGTCAGACCTTGAATCCAGTGGTTCCACAACCATGGTGAAAAACATTGATTTGGAAAAGAAGGTCAAATATCAGGAGGAAGACAATAGGAGATTGAGAGAAAGATTAGCACAACTTGAGGAGACATTGAGTAATGTACAAATCAAGGCCGATGAGGTCATTGATAGATTGGAAGGCAGGGTACCAAAGAATGAAGAGGTTGTAGAGGAAGACAAGACCCCTGAACCTGACCCTATTCTACAAGAGGAGCCTTTCTTGAAGGCATTAAAAGCTTTGAGTGGAAAAGCACTTGAAGGCATACCACTGTTTAGTGGAAAATTGGAAGCTGATCTACTCATAGATTGGATAGAAGGTATGGAAAACCATTTTGAGTGTGATGGAGTCACTGAAGCACGGAAGGTGAAGGTGGCCAAATCAAGATTGAGAGGATCTTCCTTGACATGGTGGAAATTCATTCAGACAGAGATGGAAAAGGAAGGCAAGAAGCCTATTTCAACTTGGAAGGGTATGGTTGCAAAAGTGAGAGAAGCATACATACCAGATGATTATGAAATTTAGTTGCATAAGAAGAGACAAAGCTTGAGGCAAAGAGACCAAGATGTGAACACTTACATAGAGGATTTTCAAAAACTTTGCATGAGGTCTAATGTTTCAGAAGATGAAAGTCTCAAGGTGGCTAGGTATCTTAACGGCCTTAAGTGGAACATTCAAGAGGAGATGACTCTTCTAAGTCCTAAGACAGTACACCAATGTTACCAATTAGCTATTAAGATTGAGGAAAGAAGCAAGAGGAAACATGATCAGGCTTCTAAGAGTAGAGGCAAAGGAAGAGATCAAAGAGGACATAGAGGTGGCTACCAGGGTAGAGGGAATGAACAAAGAAACTAGGGAGAATCCAAACTCACAGACCATGGAAGTGAAACACCTTCTAGAGGAGGTTATGGAAGAGGTAGAGGATCTCAAGGAGGATCAAATAGAGGAAGAGGAGCAGGTAGAAGCAACTCATACTTTTCTAATATGAAGTTTTATCATTGTGGTCAAGTAGGACATCCAACTTATAGGTTCCCGGAGAAAGCATCTTCATCAAATACTGAGAAGAGAGTGGAATATGCTCAAGAGGACACCATGAGTACTAAATCACCAGAGGTCAGTCACATTGAATCAGAAATGGGGGAGAACCTAATGTTTAGGAGAGTTTTGATCAAACAACTGGTCAAGGAAGAGCCAAAGCAAAGAAGAGCTTTATTTAGAGTGAGATGCAAAATACTTGGGAAAGTATGTAAGGTTATTATGGATTTAGGTTCAACAGATAACATCATCTTAGAAGAGGCAGTAAGGAAGTTGAAGTTGGAGAAGGTACCCCACACTAACCCTTACAAAGTAACATGGTTGAACAAAGGGTAGAGTGTTCTTTTCAATGAACAAACAACAGTGGAGTTTTCCATTGGAGGGTACAAGGATAAGTTGTTATGTGATGTGTTACCCATGGATGCATGCCATATACTATTTGGCAGACCATGGAAATATGATAGAAGTGACATTTATGATGGGAAAGAGAACACCATTTCTTTCAAAAAGGATGTGAAGATATTTAAATTACAGTCACTGTCAGATGAGGAAGAAGGATAGTCAAAGACACCTAATATCTTATTGAGTAGTGGTAAAGAGTTCATTAACAACCTACATCAAGGAGGTGAAGGATATGTGGTCATGGTGCAACCCAAGGAAGAGGACAAGACTGAGAAAATAGTCATACCCGGAGCAGTCCAGAAGTTGCTTGAGAAGTATAAGGACATAGTGAGTGATTGTGCACCAGCAACTTTACCTCCAAAGAGAGCCATTAGTCATCAGATTGACTTCATACCAAGAGCTTCATTTCCAAACAAAGAAGCTTATAATCTTACACAGGATCAGAATCTAGAGGTAGCTAGACAAGTGTAGGAGTTGTTGGATTAAGGATTGATTAGGAAGAGCATCAGCCCATGTGCAGTACTAGTGGTCTTAGCAACCAAGAAAGGAGGCAAGTGGAGATTATGTACTGATTCAAGAGCTATAAATAGGATCACAATTAGGTATAGGTTCCCTATCCCTAGGATTGAGGACTTGATGGATTGTCTTGGAGGAGCTCAGTACTTCACCAAGCTGGATCTCAAGAGTGGATACCATCAGATCAGAATCAAGGATGGAGATGAGTGGAAGATAGCATTTAAGACAACATATGGGTTGTATGAGTGGAGAGTTATGCCATTTGGCCTCTCTAATGCCCCTAGCACATTCATGAGGCTCATGAATGAAGTGATCAAGGATTTTACAAGGATATTTGTGGTGGTATATCTTGATGATATACTCATCTTTAGCAAGACAGTAGAAGAACACCTAAAGCATGTGGAGTTGGTTCTTAGAAGATTGCAAGAAGAGAAGTTAGCCATCAACCTAGAGAAATGTGAGTTCTTTAAACAAGAGCTTGTGTATTTGGGGTTTGTAGTAGCCCAAGGATCTTTGAAGATGGATCCAAGCAAGGTGGAAGCTATCCTAAATTGGCCTACACCAACCACAGGGACAGAGGTAAGAATTTTTCATGGATTGGCTCAATTTTATAGAAAATTCATAAGGAACTTTAGTGGCATATGTGCACCAGTCCTAGATACAATCAAAGGTGGCTTAAAGACTAAGTTTAAGTGGACTCAAGAAGCTAAGAAAGGTTTTGAGAAACTGAAACAAGAAGTGGCAACTCAACCTATTCTTTTATTACCTAGTTTTGACAAGTTCTTTACTATGGAATGTGATGCCAGTGGAGTTGCAGTAGGAGGAGTGCTAAGTCAAGAAGGCAGGCCCATAGCTTTCTTTAGTGAAAATCACAATGAAGCTAAGAAGAATTATTCTACCTATGACCTAGAATTTATGCTCTAGTTCAGTCACTTAGGAAGTGGAGGCATTACCTTCTACCCAAGGAGTTTGTAGTCTTTACTGACAATCAGGCACTTAGTTATATCAACACTCAAGAGAAGTTGAGCAATAGACATTTGAAATGGATGGAGTATATCCAAGATTTTACTTTCACCATCAAGCACAAGAAGGGAAAATTGAAAAAGTTAGAAAATGCACTAAGTAGAAGATTGCTGACAGTGCAAGAGATACATATCAAGAGCATTGGAATAGAGAGTTTCAAGGATCTCTATCGGGAAGATGAAGACTTCTCGGAGGCCTAAAAGGTATGTTCTGACTTTGAGAATCATTTTCATAGCCAATACTCATAGTATACATTGCAAAGTGGATTTTTATTCAAGAGGAATCAATTATGTGTTCCAAGAGGATCAATGAGAGAGAACCTCATTAAGGAAAAGCATAATGGTAGTCTTAGTGGATATTTTGGCATCAACAAAACATTGGAACTAGTGCAAAGGTTCTACTATTGGCCTAAGTTTTCAAGGGATGTCAGGAGGTATGTGGAGCAGTGTGTAGTGTGTATGAAAGCCAAGGGAGGAGCTAGTAATGTAGGTCTATATCAACCCCTACCCATTCCCAACAAACCATGGGAGTGTGTTAGCATGGAATTTGTGGTAGGACTCCCTAAGACCAAGACAGGGTTTGATAGTGTCTATGTGGTGGTGGATAGATTCAGTAAGATGAGTCACTTTATCCCTTGCAAAACCACTCATGATGCTAGCTATATTGCTCGCCTTTTCTTCAAAGAAATTCTAATGATCCATGGATTTCCATTGAGCATTGTCTCAGACAGGGATGTGAAGTTCATGAGTCACTTTTGGAAGACTCTATGGAGCAGATCAGGTACCAACCTATCTTTTGGATCAACTTACCATCCTTAGACCGATGGAAAAATAGAGGTGGTTAATAAGGTGTTAGGTAACCTTCTAAGGTGCCTAACCAAAGAGTATGGATAGACATGGGACATGGTTATATCATAGGCTGAGTATGCATATAATGACAGTGTGAACTAAACCACAGGGAAGAGTCCTTTTGAAATAGTGTATGGAATGCACCCAAGAGGTGTGTGTGAGCTCAGGGATCTAGGAGCTATGGAGCATAGAAGTGGACATGTAGAGGATCTCTCTCAGACCATGAAGGAGATTCAAGAGCAGGTGAAGAAGACAGTCACCGAGGCTACTCAAAAGTTGAAAGAGAAGGTGGATTTATCTAGAAAGGATCTACAATTTGCAGTAGGGGACTATGTTATGGTCCACCTAAAAAAATCTAGGTTGTAGAAGGGGATGTAAACCAAGTTGCAGATGAAAAGATTTGGACCATGCAAGGTGTTAGCCAAATATGGGAAGAATTCCTACAAGGTGGAGTTACCTGCAGATTTAGGCATCTCTCCAATGTTCAATGTAGCTAATTTGATCAGGTATAAGGGATCATTCAATGACATGGATCAGAATAGTAGGGATATCTTCAAGGATGTAAGCAACATAGCCTTACCTACTCAATACAAGCTACAAGCAGAGAGGATCTTGGAGTCAAGGGTGAAGAAATCTACAAGGCATAAAGTGTACATGGAGCACCTCATCAAGTGGAAGGAAAAGCCAGAGTCTGAGGCTACATGGGTGGATGAAGCTCAATTTAGAAAGTAGGGCATTGATGTGTCATTGATCTCTCCTCACATCCCTTAGTGTTTGTGCAAAGAGGGGGAGAATGGTGCAGGAGTACCTAGGCAGCACTAGGCAATTAGGAAGTCTAGGATGAATTTTTGTTTTTGATATGTTACCATGAAGGTCATGTTGACCATTGAGATAGAGTTAGAGGTTTAAGAATATGTCTTGATCAGGATTGATCAGTAGTGATCAGTAGATTAAGGAGTGGAAAGGGTGGATGAGTTTAGAAACTCATTTTACTATTGAGTTTACAAATTCATTTTACTAGAAATTGGAAAAAGTGCAAAATGGTACATTTTTGCGAATTTTCCACAAGGTAACTGCAATGTCCGACCAAGGGGAGGCATAAATACTTTTTTTGACCTATATAGGGTTTGCCTTGACCTGAGAGAAAGGTTGGAAAGCATTGGAAGTGTTGGAAATTTTAAAAATTCAAAGGAGAGCAGTGTTGTTAATGTGAAAGTTACTGATTTTTGCATTGAAGGAGTGCTTTAATGGTTTGATTTGGATACTGTGAATTGTGTAGGATGTAATGTGAGTGTTAATCAAGCATTGTGTGTTGGTAGTTTAGATTCTTGGTTTGGGTTCAAGTTTTGTTTGTAGATAGTTTCTTTACTTTTATAGTTGCTGATCTGATAGGTTATTTGTAGAGAATGGAGGTTTAGCTCACACTCGCATTGTACTTAATGTATGGCCTCTTGGGAATTGTGACTAAACCCCATGCTTGTACATATGGTAGGGTTAGGAGGTCTTGATAGTTCTACAAGCACCATGGAAGTCTTCTCCTAGGCGAGCCTGGCAGTGTCCGACTAGGAAAGACATGGAGTGCATGGCACTTGGTTTACAGGGGTGATCATTCCCTGTCAAGTCACAGTGTGGAAAGGGTAGGTAGATTCCTAGCAAAGAGTTGGCATGAGAAAGGAGGCTCCACCAATCCATTTGGAGAAAGAACAGATTGATAGTTTGTTGTGTGGTCAGGAAAACCTAAGCAAGAGGCCTAATTTGGCAAAATGAAGGTACGGTCTATGTACGGGCAGTTGAAGGTTAAGACCACTACAATCTTCAAGTGGTAGGCATGAGGACTAGAAATCCGAAAGGAAAATTTAGTGTTCTTTGGAAGACCTTGGAGTATTAGTGTGTTCTCTCGGAGATGGAGACCTAATTGGAATTCCTAGGCTAGTAGCCTTTTTAACCCTAGATGAGGGTTTGGTGGAAGCGATGAAAAGATGGAGTTAGGTGGATCTTTCAGAGCCATAATAGGATGGAATGAAGCCAGTGGAAACATCTCCACACCCTTTCAAAGCTAAGCTTTAGTTCTTGGATAATGTTAGTCTTTAGGGTAGATTAAGGGCTAGGGAAGAGTTAGAGGTATTGCACCAAGATTGACTTGGTAGGTAGGATTTGTATTGATAGTGGGGTTGGCAAGGAGAACCAGAGGAGCCTAGTCATGTGGTAGGTCCTATAGGTTTAGGTGGTAAAGTGAGACACCATAGGGGTCTACTAAGGAAGATCCAAAGCATGGAACAGTGATTGTTCCATCCAACCCTACCCTATCATAGCCTTTTAGGTGGGTGTTTGGAATAAGTTGAATTTGTAAGAGCATCTTAATCTTGTTAGATGCCTCTTAAAGTCCATGTGAAATGATTTAATCTCTTGGAGTAGTTGGAAACCACCCTTGCTTGCATCAGTTGGTATCAGAGCATAGGGAATAGATCTTTAGAAGTTGAAAGGTTGCAAATTGAAGTTGAAGAGTTGCAAGGAAAGATGCCTCCAAAGGCCAGTGCGATGGAAAAGGAAATCAAGGAGTTGAAAGAGCAGCTATTGAAGAAAGAAAGGCTCTATAAAGAGTCTCAAGAAGCCACCTTAGCAAGGATAGCAGTTTTGGAGAAGAACCACAGAAGAGGAATGGTGAGTGAAGACCAGAGTGATAAAGAAGATTGAAGGGGAAGAAGGAAACCCTCTAGTTGGAGTCTAGAAAGATGAAGATGACTTAGACCTTGATGAAAAGAGAATGATCAAGATGCTAAATGCAGTAAAAGGTGGCAACACTCCGAAGGTGAAGGTTGAAGTACCCATGTAAGGAGGTAAGATGGATAGTGAAGAGGTTTTGGCTTGGATTGATGCCTTAGATAATTTATTTGAGTTTGAAGACATAGAGGATAGTAAGAAGGTGAACTATGCAAAGACAAAGTTTAAGGGTTCAACCCTCACATGGTGGAATTTTATTCAAGAAGATAGGGTCAAGAAAGGTAAGTCCAAAATAAGTTCTTGGGATAGGATGGTAGAAAAATTAAAGGCTTAGTTTTTACCAGCAGATTATGCCATACAAACCTTTATGAAATTGAAATATTTGAAGCAAAGGGAGTTGGATGTGATGTCTTATATTGAGGAATTTCATAGGTTATGTATTAGGGTAGGTCATAATGAAGATGAGGTTGAAAGAGTGGCAAGGTATTTGAGTGGCTTGAGATTGAACATAAGAGATGAGATTAGTTTGAATCCTCCTAAGATAGTGGAAGAATGTTTCCAAATGGTAGTAAGGGAAGTGGATAGAATCAAGGGAGGACAAGAGAGGCAAACAAGAGGCAAAGGTATCATGAATAGAGTAAGAGGCACAAGGAAGACCAATGAAGAGCAAGAGAGTGCAAGTAAGAGTAAAGAACAAGCACCTGAATCAAGAGGTGGATGGAGAGGTGGAAAAAAAAGCTTTAGGCAGAGAAGAGATTTTAATGATTTTTTAGGCAAATGTTACAAGTTTGGTGAGTTTGGTTACCCTTTCTTCAAGTGTCCAGGGAAGTTTGGAACCTCACTAAGTGGAGGAGAAAATAAGAATGAAAGCAGAGTTTAGATTGTTCAAGAAGAAGATGGATGTGAGATTTCAAATTCAAATACTCTATTTGTTGCACCTAAAGTTGGAGATGCTCTAATGGTGAGAAGAACCATGTTTAAGACCTCTAAAGATAAAGAACCATTTCAAAGAAAGCGTCTCTTTAGAATAACATGTAAGTCCAAGAATAAGGTATGTAAAGTTGTCAGTGACTCGGGGTGTACTAAAAATATGGTTGCTAGTGAACTGGTAGAAAAGTTAAATTTGAAGAAGTTTCCTCATGACAACCCCTACATTATTTCATGGCTCAATTATTATCAATCCATTCTAGTGAATGAGCAAGAAAATTTTGAATTTAGTATTGGTGGGTATAGAGATCAGATTGTGTGTGATGTTGTTCCCATGAGTTGTTGTCATATTTTGCTTGGGAGGCCTTGGCAATATGACAAAAGGGCCATACATGATTGTAGGAGCAATTGTTATTTGATTGAACATGAAGGTAGAATTTTTTCACTCACCCCATTGTAGGATGACCAATCTGATACAAGAAAGGTGATTGTGTTTGGTATGAAGACACTTGTGAAGAAGGGAAATGGTAAGTGTGAAGACATTCCCGTGATGGGGAAAGAAAAAATAGAGCATAAGGAGGTAAAAATAGAGCATTTGGAGTGTGTTTCAGAATTGAAGTATGAAGGAACCATGTTGATACCACAAACAAGCCCAGAACAGGCTAATGTGAAGATGCAAGTTGAGGGTAAGAGTGTTGACACCATCCTTGTGGGGACTATGAATTGTCCTATAATAGCGAGCAAGGTTGGAGGGTAGTTTAACACTATCAAGATAGAATTTTATGAGTTTGGTAGACATGGAAAGAATAGGGTAGAGGTGCAAAAAGGTAAAGGTATGGGGGGTGAATTTCTATGTGCAAGTTTGAAGACAGCAAGGACACCTCGTTCAGGTGTAGACAGAGTTAAGGAACATGGATCAGACCTATTGGGGGAAGACAAGTTGAGGCAAAGAGAGGACAAATAAAAGTATGGGAAAAAGATAGTATATACACCACCATGGAGAATAATGTCAGTTTAGAAAGCCTAAGGAGGATATGAAGTTGGTAAAAGGAAGACAAGAACAAGTTGCTACTATCATTCATGGGGTATGAATCTTTTTAAACCAGGTGCATGGTGCAGGAGCACTCATCTAGTTTTATCTAATCAAGATGTCGAGGAATAGGTTGTTTAGGAGTTTCTGGGTCATTTGGTATGCCAATAAGGTCAAGTTGATCATCATATTGTATTAGGAGGTTATTTTGTGAGGCAATGTTGAAATGTTGTCAATTATGTTCAAACAGTGCAAATCATGTAATCAAGGGTTTTTGAAGGGTTTAGTGAGTCAATTCTTATATTATGCTAAGTAAGGTCTAAAGATACCATTCATGATGTATTTGGGGGGTTTTAGAGTCATTTGGGTCAAAATGCAAAAAGTTGCAAAAAAGTGTAAAGTTGCCAAAGCAAGTTTTTGTAAAAATACAACTTATGGGAATGTGAAGAGTCTAGTAGTACAAAAGTTAGTTATAGGAATTGGTTTGGTTGAGATTTGAAGAGATATATGTATAAAAAATATTTCAAAGGTTCGTGGATCAGTGGTTGGAGTTTGTATTGAAGGTTTCCCATTAATAAACATCATAATTTCTACTAAAAACACTATTTTTCTAAACTTTTCTTATTCTGTACGGCCCATACAATCAGGAATATGCTTTGAATTTCATTGTATATCATACAGGCATGTCTTAACTCTCAATTGAATCTAGTTTTATTGTTTTACATTAAGATTTGATGGGTTTCTTTGTATTCTTTTGAAACTACACTATTATCTCTGTATTTGGGGTTGAAGGTCAATTAAAATGGTAGCTTGACCCATTCCACTCACTTTCCTCACTGTATCTCATGGAATGGGTCCAAAAATATTTAATTTAGGTGTCTCCATGGTTTGGTAGGTATTGGAGTTATGTGGTTCAAAATTGGGTAAGGCCCTAGGGCTAAACAAAGTGATTTTCATGTGAGAATGGTGTGTCAAAGTAGTGTTTTGACAAAAAAGTGAAGAGACTATCAAAGTAATGGTTTTTTGATTTTTTGAAGGGTACCTAAAAGGTTTTTGATGCATTCGATGTGTTAGTAAATCCCAGGTGATGTGGGTTTCAATAAACCCTTGGTATTTGCTTGAAAGTGAGGGTTTTTGGGAACAACATTCTAGCAGGCTTGAATTTGAGAAATGATGTTGGTTTCTTATGTTTTGAGAGACAATTTATCACTTTTTTTTTAGTTTGAGTGGTAGGGTGGTGTTTAGGAGGGACCTCCTTTGTAAATTTGGGTTTTTTGGTGTCCTAGAAACAGGGACAGTCCATTGGAACTCGGATTTGGTTCAAATAAACCTATTGAAAACTATTGGAGTATTGTGTTGGCTTTTGTGGAGAGTCTAAATAGGTATTTTTCAGGCCTTTGTATGGCCTTCTCTGAGAGATATTGTGCAAAGTTGGGTTTTGGGGCTACTAGCCTTTTAGGTGGGTGTTTGGAATAAGTTGAATCTGTAAGAGCATCTTAATCTTGTTAGATGCCTCTTAAAGTCCATGTGAAAGGTCTTAATCTCTTGTTGTAGTTGGAAACCACCCTTTCTTTCATCAAACCCACCAAGGATTCCCAAGGAAATACATGAGTTCTTGAGGCCTATGGAGAAGAGAACTGCTTTGAATTTGGGTCATAATTGGGGAGATTTAATCTTATACCCAAATTCCACAATCTTTAGAGTTTATGGCACTAACATAAACCCATTTTTCTTGCCAAGAGACATTGAATTGAGGATTGGGTTTCTTTAAGTCATAAGGAAATTGGGAGCCTCCCAAGTAGCACACCTGCCTGATTCAGTAAAGAAGGGCTCATTTTTCCCATAATGGACTGTGTTTTCTAAATTTGTTATAGTAAAGGGAACATGGAAAGATTTGTTACATCTGATAGCACCATACAAATTATATTGTATGCACCCAAGGAATCATGATCCAAAAGGTTTAATTAATGCATTGAGGATGGAGAAAAGGCTTGGTACTTTTGTGCATAATTTCTACTACTCGAAGGATGTAATCAGGAACATTTTTGACTTCCTAGAGAAAGATGAAAGGAAGTCTAAATATTTTTCTTTCAATAAGATGATGGAGAGGGCTCAAAGGAGAGATCCTAAGTATGACCCTATTCCCAATATACAGAGTACACACGATAGGATTATGCATGTTTTGAATAATTTTAAGGATATAGTGGGTATAATGAGAAGACAACAAGTGGTCACAGATAAAGGAAAAGTAGTGGAAACTGAAGAAGACACTACTATGGTACTGGAAGAGAGACCTACTTATCAGTCACCCAAGAAAATAAGAATTTACTCTAGGAAGAAGAATACAACAGACGAGGAGCAAACATTTCCATCCACTACCACTTCTGGGGAAATGAGGGCAGCTTCTCCTAAGAGATCAGTGTCATCACCTCCAAAATGGGTCCCTACTATTGTGATTGATGTTGACTCACCTCCAGGAAGATCTGCTCCATTGGAGCAGCCACCCCTTAAAAGGAAAAACACTGAGGTAAGAGGAGCAATGGATTATTCTGATATAGAGGATGATGAATCCTTGTCACTTATGAGGAGATATAACAGGGAATTCCCTCTCCCATAAGGGAAGTTGCTTCAATCTCAAGGGAGGATAGCCTTAGACTAGGAAAGGCTGACCTTAGAGTTCTAAATAGTGCAGATGATATGATGATTAAGGCCTGCAAAGAATTTATGGAAGATGACTCCTTTGTTGAAACAAGTACATTCAAAGGTTTTGTATGGATATCTAATGCTCCACAATATGCAGAGAAGGTTTCTAGTGAGAGGAGATTACATTTGGAACTCCTTGAATCTATCATTCAGACAAATGTAAGGAAGGCTATGATGGCTGAATTCCAAAACATGACTGCTAAAGAGGGCAGAGAGCTTGTGAAGAAGAGTGGTATATTGTTGTTACCTAAATGGGACATTATTGATGCTATAGTGCTTGATACTATAAGGAGGTATGAAAGGCCCTTGCTGCAAACTGAAGAAGAAGCAAATATGGCACTTCGAGAATGAACATCTAGTGAAGAATGGGATGCATTAGAAATCTGGTCATTATCTCTGGGATCCAAGAAGCCAGTAGTGGCCGAACCATCAGATTTTAGTGGAAAATTATTGATAAAGAGAGTTAGTAACACCCTAGCTTTAGAGGCAACTTATATGGCTATGAATGGTGTGAAGTTTACTAAGGCAACATTCGAAGACCTCACTCTTGAAAGAGATGAGTATAGGAAAAAATATAATAATATTATAGGTGAATATGATAAGAGTTAGCAAAAGGTGGCCATGTTAGAAACTGAGGTATCATTGTATAAGAAATGGGTAGAAGTATTAAGAAAGCAAGGTAAAACTAGTTCAAGTCATGCATCATTGACTTCTCCAGCTACACATTCTCAATCCCTCTCACTGGATCAATCTTTGGCAATGGTTCCATATAATTTGGGGTAGGAGCCACTCACAATTGAGAGGCCAAGCACATTAGGTACCATCCCATTAGATGATCCTACAAGGGCATGAATCCTCACACAAATTGAAGTGTATAAGAAATTACTTGAGCTGACACAGGACACAATGTATGAGAACATTTCAAGGATTGTTCATACTATCTTGAAACACCCGAATAGAAAGATTCAAAGTAAATTTAATAGCATTCATGCCAATTACTCATTGATGTTGAGAGCAATAAGGTTATCTCAGAGGGATAAGGAGTTGGCCACCCCACTCCTTGATAAATGGATTCCTAGAGCTGAGAAGTTGAAGCTCATGGTAGTTGGGGCCAATCAACAGGAAGATAGATACCCAAAGGTTATCCCAGCCTATAGATTTGTCAATGAAATTAATGAACAAGGGTTTCAAGGGTATATTGCTCCACTAGAACATAAAATAAGGGAATTGAAAACTAATTATGACCAAGCAGATTTTTCATTATTTCCAAGCATTCAGGAAACTTATGATGAAGTGAAACCCTTGCAGATGAGGAAGAACCAGATGGACAACACCATTTCCTCTCAAGCAAAACTTATTTGTGAAAAAGTTGATATTAATATTCTGAATAACACTTTCGAGAAATTGTCTTTTATCATCATCTTTTTGGAGGATTTTGATAAGGAATCCAATTTAGTAATGACAAAATATTCTCCATACAGGAAGAAGATGGATGAAATCATTGATTTCAATTGGTAATCTGATACTGAATATGAACAATGGAAGAGAATATTTATTGATCAATTGGGTCTATAAGTACATAAAGGGAAACATATATGATTGGTCAAGTATAACATAGGTCTAGCCTTTAAAAGAATAATGTGTAACAATATATGTTTCTTGATAGCGAGTATTACAAATATATATTAATTGATGATGATATAAGTGCTGACTCACTTTTTGGCCTTGTCATTTTTTCATTTTGCCTGATGTAAAAAATGAGTGACAACAACTTGAAGATTATTCTTTCCAACATGTGCCTTTTGAAGGGCAGGTTTCTTCTCACTGCAAAGGCTAACAATCTTTGTCTCATATGTATTCCCTCCAATGGAAAATGTAAATATAAATGCAATGGGAATGCATCTTATAGTGGTTCAATTGGGATGTGACATGTGTACTCTTGGCCCGAAGCTTTTTTTCTCCCTTGTTTCCATAAAAGGGAATTCAAGGCCATTAGTGTAGGTCTCTTGTTGAATTCTGGAATCAAATGGTGCAATTGAAAAAACATAGAGTGAATATGTTAGAAGTCCTTATCTCATGCTTTGAGTCTAGTTAGTAAATTTTGTCAAATGTATGGTTCTTGAGCATATCTAAATGATAAAGCAAGTTTTCGAAGTATGTAGTCTCTCCAATTTTACTCTGTACCTAAATTATTAATGAAAACCTTGATCAAAGATCATTTCATTAATCATCATCGTTATTGTACTTTGATGTATGCTTTCATTTTAGCTCTTGTTCAAAGAAACCAGGGCTTGATTTTGAAATCATCATCATCAGATCATATTCCATTTAATTTTATATGATGCTTGAGATTTAATTTTATAGTATCTAGATAAAAACCTATTGGAATGTCATAATAAGGCAGAAAAAATAGAAAAAAAGATAAGTCTCATTAGACTCTATTTGTCTAATTCAATATTGTTGAATGTACATGAAGAGACCATTATAGCACTTATTTTAAAGAAATTGGGAGATACATATCAAGCTAAATCTATAGTTAATAAAATATTTTTAATAAACAATTTATATACCATCCAAATGGAGAGTGGCGGTTCTATAGTTTAACACTTGAATTAATATTATTGAAGCATTTCAAATTTTAGGCCATAAGAATCACCCTTTTTTAAACATGGATTGCAAATAATTATGAGAATTTAGAAGTCTTGGTCATTAACATTATTGTTGGCTACATGTAAAATAGAAAAAATTCATTATGAAGTTTTATCATGAAATTTAAAACAAGAACCTCGAAAAAAATGTAAGCCTTGCCAATACAATATTCATTTTGATTTATTTTTCAGAAATTTAATAAAGTTTAAAGTAATATTAAATTAAATTTTCATCATATTAATACAATAGGGTCTTGAGAAGGATATATCTCGGCTTATTTTACATATATTTTTCTAAATATAGGTATGCTAGTTCAATATTTTTGAATGTACATGAAGAGACCATTGTAGCAATTATTTTAAAGAAATTGGGAGATACATATCAAGCTAAATCTATAGTTAGTAAAATATTTCTAATAAACAAGTTATACACCATCAAAATGGAGAGTGGTGGTTCTATAGTTTAATACTTGAATTAATATTACTGAAGCATTTCAAAGTTTAGGCCATAAGAATCATCCTTTTTTTTATAAGGATTGCAAATAATTTTGAAAATTTAGTAGTCTTGGTCATTAACATTATTGTTTTGTTTGCTACAATATCATCCAGTGTATCATTGTCAATGTTAATATGTTCTTTCAAGTATTTAATATTATCATCATCCTCATCTTCACCTACATCATCTTCGTTATTATTGAAATTTGACTGTAGACCATCTATATTGTTACCAGATGTATTTGGATCATCATTTTCTATACCATCCATATTGTTGTCTTCCATAACATCATCTAACTCTAGATTGTTGTCTTCTTATGTGTGAACATAACTAGCTTCAACATCATCATGGATGCCAATTTCTTTGATGTTCTCTAATCCCTCTCTCTCATTTTTTTTCCATCATTATTTTACTTAGTATCCACTAATGTTTCGTCAAATACATGCCTTAATCTTGGATCATAATGTATGAAAAAAATCCATTTCGGGTCTAAAATATCTTCATAGAAAAATACTTGCACATGAATGACATACATATATTAGACGTATGTTATAACAATTTTATTGATTAATAAACACATGTATATATTCACAATAAACTATGAATTAATAGATTAATGATCACTACCGCTTCTTGTTTGAGTTAAAGAAATACCCGATCACAATGAATTGGTAGAACATAAGGCTCCTTATCCTCCAGTAGGAAGTATGAGGAATCTATAGAAAAAAATCCACTATGGGTATCATGTCTTCGTGTCCTCTCAAACGCTTCATATCATCTACACTTAAAAATACAACATTTAAAAGAGCGGCAATCCAGCTCAATAATTTCTTGTATTTTCCCAACATATTGTAGATTCCCTTCAATTATATTCTTATCTTTTGAGCTTGATCGACTGGATTGCTTGAAGTTAACCATGATGCCACAATCGAAGGATCGTCTCTTTGCATCTACACTTTCTATATGATAATGCCAACCATATGCCCACATTGCTAGACATTTCCTCGCGTGTGAAAGACCATTTATTTTAGTGAAAACAAATATAATGATGAATATTAAAATAGTTAATAGTGTCAAAACTGTAAGGAAACAATATTTTGTAAATTTCCAATTGTACCTTTCTTTCACATCCTCTAAACATGTTGATTTCATCTTCTGTTATGTTTGAATCTATACCCACATCTTCTATTTGATTTTGAATTTGTTCAGTAACCCATTCTAGTGTGCAATCTTTGCCCCCATTCCCCAAGAAGATCAGTGGGAAGTGGAGTATTCCTTGGGTTTGATCTCTTAAACTATCTCCTTACTTCTAACACTTCTCTCTTTTTATCATACAGATCAATATATTTGTTCATAAAGTCCATGTGGTACAGAATGAACTTGTCGAGTATAGCACTTTCGTTTACACCTATTACATGTCAACATGTTTATTTTAAACTCCAAATGTCATGTTGTTAATTTGACAAATAAATTATAGAGTAAATTAATGATTGCAAGAAAAACAACCACACTAATCATGAATTTACTTACTAATTTCTACTTGAACACCATTAGATTGTGGTTTTTCTCCATCAATAATATCTAATGTTCATTCTTCATCCCAGATGCATGGCCCATCTTCAAATCCTTACCAAGGAATTCACACAGGAAGAAAAATGCTTCATTCAATACACACCCTTCAACCATGCAACCCTTTGGATGTTCCTTTTTTCATACATATCTTTTTTAGATTTTTCATATACCTCTCAAAGAAATACATCCACCTCGTTGATACGACACACACCAATTCAATGTCATCAACTAGGTGTATGTGTAAATGGACTTGTTGGTCCATGAAACTTGTAGGGAGCTCCTTCTCAAATACACATGCAATTTCTGCAATTTCCTTCTTCTACTTTGCTACTTCACATTTGTTGATCTCCTTGGAGGTCACCCACCTAATATAAGAATAGTAAATTAGTATGAACCTTTAGTCAAAAATTAAAATGAAATATAATATCTCTATGTCTCTCACACATGAACATTTCTTATAACCACATACCTTGTAAATGTTGAAAATCAACTTATGGCATTCCTTAAGTCAAATATAAGACAAGAATCCCCCCTAATTGCCAATGGCATGATATGCTATCAAACACATTTATGAAAAGGCCATTAGTGATTTTTTCTCACACAACAAAATATCAAAATATATTTAGCACTTAATCAATGTTACTAGTAAATGTTAAATGATGATATATAATACCTTCATAAAATTATGAAAATCATGTGTTTTAAATCTTGTGATATGTCCATCAACTGTAAAATATTTATCCAATGATGACCCATAGCCAGTAGGTGTCTTTATTGAACAGATGACATTTTTTGTTTTCTATCAAATTTGGTGCGTGAAAGAGCAATATCTCTCTTCAAAGACAAGGTGTCCTTCTCTTTACCTGATATATGTCAAAATATAGAATCTGGGACATTTTTGAAGATGTGCACAAGATCTAATAAGTGAGATATTAATAGATCCTTCCTGTAAGGGAGCTCATAAAATATGGATTTCATTTTCATTCCTTCTAGTCTTAGGAAATAATGAATAGTCCAACATAGCACACCATACAACATGAAGGACCTATTTGATGGAGGACATGATATGTCATACATTCTTATGCCTTTCCATAGCAGTTGCATCTCATCAATAAAAGGTGCAAGATAAACATCCATGTTTTTAACTTGATGTTTTCCTGGAACAATGAGAGTCAGCATAAGGTGCTCCTTTCTAACACTCATCCATGGGGTAATATTGTATACTATCAATCCAACTAGCCAAACACTATAATTTGAGGTCAGGAAAGAGAATGGGCACACTCCATCCATTGCAAGACCAAACCTGATACGACGGGGTTCATCTTTGAAATTTCTTGGCCATTTTTCCTCTATGTGTTTCATTGCTTTGGAGTCAAATGGAATTTGCATGAATCCATCTTTACTAATGTCCTTTGCATGCCAGTCCATCAATTATGCAAGTGAGTTGCAATGAAACATTCATTGAAGTCTAGGTATAATTGGCATGTGACGTAAAACCTTCTTTGGAACTGTAGGACCTTGTACATCTATACGATATCTCTTTTCTTTGCATATAGGGCATTCTACCTTGTTTTTATATTCATCTTTGTATAAAATGCAATGATTTTTACATGAATACACTTTCTTATATTCAATCCCCAACTCAACCAATAAGAAACATGTCTCTTTGCAAGTTGATGGCAACACATTCTCTTCAGATAATATTTTAGTTTTCAGTGCCCTATAAGATTGCCAGAGATTAAATCAATTGAATGTTTGACTTATGATGAACATGTTTGGTATGTCAATCTATACTAGGAATGTTTATATACAATATATGGTTTTAAAATCCCCTTAAATAAATATAAACGAAGTTGATGAATGTTTATGAATTATGTACACCAATTGACAATGCAAAGTAAGAAACAAATTTCAACTCACTTCAATAGGGTAGTGAATCCTTTGTTTGAATAAGAAAATAGTGACTTGATTTCTAATAATATTAATGTGCATGCCATTTTTGAGGTTCTACTTGCACCTGATTTGAACATGTGTGTCTTCGATGCTTGCTTTATGGAGTCTTTCAAGTTTTTATCATCAAAATTATGTTGGTGGTAATTACCCCTGCTATCATCGTTATTGTCAACTATATGATCATTATTGTCATCATTATTTCCATCCCCAAAGAAATCTGTAAGAATTTCATTCAATCCTTCTTCATGCACTGCATGTTCACTACCATGATCATCATCATTAAGGCTAGGTAGCATGTCATCAATGTATGCGGATCTCATCAGCTCTTCAAATTTCTCAGGTGGTAGTATTTTCTTCAATCTTGCTCTTTTCGCCCTGGTATGGTTTAAATGATGGTTTGGATCATCCTGTCAAAATCTTAATAACCCAGTTGGATCTTGGGTATTAGTATGTGTTTCATCAACATCTTCTACCTATCAACAAACACAAGCATTATTTAATGTTTGGCAACAATTGGATAAATCATAAATGTATCAATTTCAAATAAATATAATCAAATATGGCTTAAAAAATAAAAATAAAAATTGTATGAACATATATACATCAATAAAATAATGGAACATTATTTTATAGACTACCTTTTTTATATAATAATTTAAATAAAACCCAATTTTGACAACATGGTTTATAAAACATCAGTCCACACTCATTTGTTATTCTTTGGTTTTCTGCCCTTACGAACATACTTAGGGAGACCTTGTTCTTCCCTTTTCTTTCGCGTAGGAGTGAATTTTAAGAAGGGGTAATCAATCAATAACTCATCCCCAATGGTAAGATCCATAATAGCCTCAACCATTATCAATATATCAACCTCTCTTTCCATATCTCCATCTTTATCATTTATAACCTCAACAAATTGACAATTCAATCTTACAGTAGGGTCCCTTCCCTTACTACTATTTATAAATCTTGCAATATGTGTGTGTGTGTATGCACGTCCATCTATATACATAAGATGACCTATATTAATTTATTTTCCACTTTCCAATTGGATACAATGCGTATACATATTCGAATTTAGACTATATGCTAACATGTTAGGCTTATATTCTGCTAGCCTTCTCCATTCACCACTGTAGTATGATGGACCATAATATGGCATTAATCTCCTAGTGGTTTTTCTGAATTGTTTCTATGTTTAGATCCCACATGTATATTTTGGACAATAAAGAGGCCTAGATTCGCTCCATGAATATTGGAGGGTCCTATAATGTAGTTTTATCCCCAAAATTGAAATACCTCATACACTTTAGGTAGTTGTTGATCACTAGGCCAAGCACAATATAGTCGACGATCGAATGTCTCTTTGTAAATTGATCTCAAACTCAGGGGCAAGCCATCATCTCCATCACATTCATTCTCATAGGGTATGTATTTGACCTTCCCCCCGTCTTTAAGCAAATTATGCATCTTTAAACCAATTCTTGTTCTGTGACTTATTTTCATCAATTCCTCATCTTTCGAGTTGGTATATTGGCACACATTTTTGTTAGATTTATCATCTGATAAATGATCATTTCCCTCTATTTTGGAAGTCAATGATACAGGAAACTTTAAACCAAGAACTTTATCCTGCAAGTATCCATTAAGAAAAAAATTAGCTATTTAAATAATATAAAACAATGTTTAACAAAGTATACATGTTATTTATATCAAATTGGAAAATTCCTTACCACAATTCCTATTGGATTTGAATCGATTGTAGGAGGCATACTACCGACTGGAATCTCATCATATATGTAATTTCTTTGTACAATTGCTCATTTGAATTTTTTCTTTCCACGACATACAAAACATCCACAAACAACAATTTTCTCCAAGTATTAATACCATGTACTATAGTCATGACCAACCTCTTGTTCAGTGAAATAATTTGTTGTGTCTGCAAGATCAATTGTCATATCCTCTTCCACCCACTATCATCTACGTGATTTAATATTTTTATGTCCACGTCCATGTACATATATTCTTATTTTGCTAGTTGAATGCTCAAGCTCTACATTTGCTCCAATCTCCATCTAAAATAATCAACAACATGCATTAATTTATGTCAAGATTGAATAATACATTATAAATTTCAATAATACTGTGAAGAAAGATGGATGTATCACAAAATTCCATTAGATCATTTTTTCCTAAATTAATTCAAAATTTCAGTACTTGATGTCCCGCTTCATCCATTGTGTCCTCATTTGATATGACACGATCTATTTCCATGGCCTCATCTCACCCCTATAATACACAACATAGTAAATAATTTTTAGTACACCAATTATATCATTTCAACGAATATGCTATCCAACACAAACCTCACTTTAGTCATATATTTGACATATTGATATCATGTTTTGGCCATCTTGATTTTCAAAATTTTCCCTTGACCTTAGAGGCCTCATGTACAAGAAAATGACTATATCTCCTCTATGTTGTAGCATTTGTGAATTCATAAACACATTCCTCCTTTGGTTGAGGTTTCTTTCTCTTCTTACCTCTATTGTATCTGCAGATTCCATTGTCATATCTATTTCCACCCACTTTCCTCTCTGTGATTTAGTAAATCTATGTCGTCCACATCCTCTCTCCATGGAATCCTCTGGATCTTGTAATACACAAAAATGACAATAGTCACATAAAATTATCTTGTTAATATGATCTCTTTTCATTAAGACACACTATGAAAAACAAAATAGGACATTGCAACATTTTTCTCTTCACAAAAATTTTACATACAGAATGTTGACAACTAGAGTTCAAATCTCTAGGAAGCATGCAATACACATAGGTTGTTGATGCAATGTCAATGTCACATGATAATGATTTAGTTCTCATAGATGACTTTTCATAATTCCCCAATAAGCCCTATATCTAAGATGATAGTAATGAATTAGGGTTTGTCCTTTTATACAAATCTGTAACATGCAATTTGAAATATTTCACACTTTAGATGACTCATCTAGTTGTATAGGGGTCATTTTTGAGTTCACAAATCTAACCTCTATTAGTTTTGCACTCACAAAATTGACATGGGATAAGGAATAGATAAAATAGGGAACCATGATTGCTCCCTTGGAACATATGAAGATAAGTCTATTTAGGATCAATTTATTTATCAACTTCCAAGAAAAATACATCATTTTGCACTACTATGCACTAAATTAGGCACAATTTGCAACGAATTTTGCACCCTAAATAGATTACATTTATGGCTGAAAGGAGGTGCTAAATTAGGCACACTTTGTGTCCCCTTTTTCAGCCCAAATAGATTACATTTAGGGCTGAAAGGAGGTGCTAAATTAGGCACACTTTGCACCACCTTTTGCACCCCAAATAAATTACATTTAGGGCTGAAAGGCAGTGCTAAAGTCGGCGTTAATGATGACGTCTATAGCATCGACTACTGAATCAAGAAAAAAATTTTAAAACTTCCCACGTCAAGGAAGAGATAATAGGAGATAAATGTTGCATTAAGGAAGAGAGGAGAAAAAGGGGAAAAACGATGTGAAGGAGGGCTACAAGAAAGTAGATCATAAATTTAATTTAGTTTGCAACACCATAGGTAAGGTTACAATTGTTTTTCATTCCCACAAATATTTTTGTTTGGATTAAATGGAGAGTATTGTGAAGAAAGAGTTGTGAATATTGTTTTGTTTACATGTGAGTCGTTCATGTCTCATGTGTTTGCAAAGGAGGAGGGTAAAATTGTAGACATTGCATTATTTCCTCTGCATCTGAAAGTAGTGAATGCATTTTTGAAACCCCAATGCCCCAGTTTTCTTTTCATTCCAATCCCAAGCTTTCAATTTTTGGTTTGATTTCTCGGACTTCCTTCCATACCTTTCTTTGAAGATAACTTTCTCGCTTCTTTCCTAAAAAAGTAGTCGAGTTCTTTCAAGACAAGTCATTAAACTACATCTACCCCATAACAGCTAGGTCCTGTGGGAACAGAGGTTGGTTGAGACCATACGAGGAGATAGGGATTTTGAGACAACAACTAAATAAT
Organism: Sequoiadendron giganteum; assembly: GCA_007115665.2. Lineage (NCBI taxonomy): Eukaryota > Viridiplantae > Streptophyta > Pinopsida > Cupressales > Cupressaceae > Sequoiadendron > Sequoiadendron giganteum. The sequence goes on along the minus strand of CM021100.1, from coordinate 677,197,831 downwards.
AGATCATTTCCTCAAATTTGTGAGACCTTCGAGCTTAAATTAGCTATTACTAATTTTCACTTATTCTTTTATAGAACAATGAGCTCATGGTTTTTAATTGATTGTGTCCACACGTTCATTTTCTTTCTAATCAATGAATGTGACTTGATCATGGGACCTATCTATGTTAACTCTCAATAAAACCAAACTCTACACCCTTTTTATCCCTCAAAGATTACCATTCTATATAGGTGAGCACACATTGATTTTTTTACAATACATTTGTTTCATTTTTCATATATTTATAATCTTTCAAATATATTTATATTCTATATAGGTGTGCAAGCAATTGATTCAGAGGCATTTAAATCTAGAAAGAGAATCATTCAAGGTAAGAATTACATACCACAAACTGGACAAAAACAATCATACCTGACAATGTGTACTTCGTTTGCCTCCACAGATTGGATGAAATTAATTTGCCCTAGGTTGCCTCAAAATGTCAAGCAATAGAGGGAATAGAAAAAATGGAGCAGACTCTGACCACAATGAGGTAATTCATTTTCAATTTATATATTTATAAATGTTTCCATTGTTTCTTTCATTTTGAGTTTTTTTTTTTTTTTAAATTAAAAGAAGAAATTGATTTTATATATATATAGGGACATGGGACTGACAAAGATAAAGAGGCATTAGCTTCCATATTGGGGGCAGAGGCAGTGAGAAAATTGGATGTTGTGGACTAGACAATGCTTTCTAGATACATGGAAAAATGATCTAGTGAAGCCCCTCGAACATTGCAACGAAATCAACTGTTTCAAAGGGAATCAATTGATTCACCAAGCAGTCCTAGATCGAGCAAAAGATCCAAGAGGAAATCAATAAAATTAAACTCTAGGAATGTAGAATAGGGAGCAAAGACTTCCACTATCCCTACCACTCTTGGGACACAGACTTCTTCCACCATGCCAATTTTTGCATCTTGCATTGGTAGCTACAATACCAAGATAGAATATGATGTGGTTTCAGGGGAATTCTGAATGACAGATGTTGGAAAATACTTTGTGAATAGGTTGAAGGAATCATGCCTTCAACGGTTCAAATACCATCTACATTTTCCATTCTCAAAGATACCCATACACCTACAAAAAGTTTTATCAATGACATGGAGATTGAATTTGGTACAACTTGGTTTGTGAAGAAGTTAAAGCTACAAATGTCTCAAAACTGCAAGAATTTGGTGAAACCAAACAAAGAAGATAAAAAAAATCCCTCCCGAGCTAAGGCTCAAAAAAAGGCTAACTGATGTAAGTGTCAAAGTATGGAAAGATCTTGTAAAAGCATATGAGAAGTATGGTGCATAGAGGAAGTCCAGTGAGGAGAGTATGTAGGTATTTGAATTTTCTCAAAGATTATATCAAATTTATTAAATTATTTTTAAATTGTATTTGTGCATAGTTAAATTGAATTAGTATTGTAAGAGAGGGGGACCAACCATGTCAAGGCCCCAGGTCATAGAGGGTTGAGAGAAGTGGGCTGCCCTAACTTACCTCATCTTAAGGGAGTGTTAGAAAATGCAAGATGATAATGATGAGGAATATAAGGTCCTTTGATCACTCTACAAACCCGAGATTTGAAAGGAGACTAGGTGAGTCAGTTTTCAAGATCAACTTTGTGTCTCGGATAACTCTTTATCAAAGGACAAAAGTGTGGTTCTGGGATGACAACATGGCGTACTGGTATCTCTCAAGCATGGTAGTGTTCGTACGACTAGAGGACCAGAAAGACAAGGTCTAATCACTGGAAAACAAACTATTGTCCTAGCTAATAGTTTTTACGAGAACAAAATAACACTATGAAATATGAAATCTATAAATAGATATGATAAAACAATTATATTAAAGCAAGGGTGACAAGAATAATCTCACACAAAATCTTATTTGCTAGCTTGCTCCAAGATATCTCCACCTACACACAAAAGAGAAATTTTTGGGGGGTTGTTTAGGGGTTTGCCTCAATCCGGCCCCCATTTTGGTGTTTCCACCTCCATAGATAGCCAAGTTTGCAATGATATAGAAATAGTACGATAAAGAAGAAAATGCAAGCAAAGAACACTAAAACACTACAAAATAGTAATTTGTTAACTCAACCAAGTAATAGAGAAGGAAATTAGAGAGCTTACCACCTCCACCAAGAGTGCTCAAGGCTAATGGGGAGAAAATGAGAGGAACTCAAGCCTCTGTTGTAATGGTGTTGTTCTACACTTGCTCTATTGAATTGATGGAGTGATGGAATTGCTGCTATGGAATGCAAGAATATTGCTTGAATGCTTGAAGTGAATACTAGAATGATTGGAGAGATTGTAGATGGATTGTGAAGAGATTTCTAGAGATGAAAATGGATGAAGGTGAGTGAATTTGAAGGAAATATGAAGAAAATGGCCATATTCGGGTCGATCAATCGAAGGGGGCATTACAACTCAACTTCCAATGGGAAGTATAACACCTCTATAGACTCCAACCACAAGAATATTCTAGGGACATAAGTGCACTCCATTGGTTTCCTCAATAGTTATTCCCCTACCAACTCTTAAAATAGGCACCAAGTGGAATGAGGACAGTGGGCTTATATGGAATTAAGCCTCTGAATTTGGGTTTCTATAGTGAAGAGGGGTAAAAGGGAAATTTGTGTTAGGGGTGAAATTTTTTTCCTATACATTTTTCCCCCACTTTAGTGAGCACAAATACTAATGAGTGCTTTGATAAAGTAGATTGAAGAAGTAGTAGGGTTAGAAATGTATACTTGAACCATCAAGGGAGAAGATTGTGATCTGGTGAATCAGAGAGTGCAGGATAGGAAAAGGACCTCATAGCTTCGTAGAACTATGAAGTCGAAGAAAGAAAGCACCTTACAGACCCATAGACCTACAAGGAAGGTATCCTCCAAGAACTCTCACATGAAGGAGACCAGGAAGAGTGCCTTAGAAACCTATAAACCTACAAGGAAGGTACCCCCAAGAACTCTCACATGAGAGAGACCAAGAAAAGTGAACTCCATAGAGTCAAAGAGTGGTGAAATGTTTACCCATAGATAGAACATGTCAAGAAGTAGCCATACAAGCCAGCGAGCGGACTATCACATAGACTGCCAATAGGTTGGAATAATTTCAAAGGGGTCCCTCAAGAACCCTTCAAAAGGAAGTGGTATCCACTCAAGGGACACACTCTTTGAAAGTGAGGTCTAGTCGAGTTTCCCCCAAGCTAGACATGAAGATGTGAAGCAGGTCTAGTCAAGCTACCCCCAAGCTAGACACAAGGATGTAAAGTAGGTCTAACAAGGTTTCCCCTGAGCTAGATGCAAAGATAAGAAACAGGTCTAGTTGGGCTGCCCCCAAGCTAGACGTCAAAATATAAAGTAGATATAGTTAGGATGTCCTCGAGCTAGATTCCATAGAGAAGAATTTCGAAGGGCTCCCTTGGGAACACAGTGTGAAAAGAAAGGGTCCACTCAAGGGATGCGTTGTTTGAAAGCTAGTGTCTTTTTTCTCGAATCAATTTGTCATCAAGGAATCCTTTTGAAAGATGTTCACTTCATCAAGGAATTCGAAAGGAAGGATATGCCCCCACATGAGGGGAAGATCAAAGGTTTTCCCTCTTTTGAGGAAGGTTTCCAAGTCCTTTCTTTACGAACCCATGATGAAGGAAACATGTTTTGTTAGGGTTTCAAGTTGAGAATGCAATTCTAACAAAGAAGTGTGTGAATATTCTTGAGAAAATATTCTTTGGCAATGAATTAATTTTCTAAAGATCGAAGTGATGTAGAGGTGGCATTGTCACACATGAGAGGGACAACTCAAGCAAAGAAGAGAGAAAGATAAAGGAAAAGGAAAAAGATGAAACACGAACAAAGGGCACAAGGGTAGCCTGATATTTTAGGGTTAGAACTACTCATAAATAAATGTAAGTATACTAATAGTATATAAATTAACTGTCATCAACCCCCTACTATATCAGACCATGTGAGGAATGCACGAGAAGATAGTAAAAATAAAAAATTGGGTCAACATGGAAGGGAAGCCTAAATGCTCCCAATGCTTTGCATCATCCCCAATTTGCCAAAATTTAATCACAAACATGGAAGAATGATGATACACAGAGAAGAAGGTTTACAACACAAACAATACACCTCTATCCAAGCACCAACAAGGGTGACAAGGATCATCTAGGAACATATAGCATGATCATGGGGGAACACATCACAATACACACTAATCTAAAGATAAATAAGAGGTCTCCCCCTAACATTGATCAAACAAGAGGTTGTTAGCTTCCCACTCTAGATCATTGTAGGGGGAAGGAGGACAAGCTTGTAGTGGTGGAATATTAAGGGGAGGAGCTTCCAACCCTCCTGCAACAAGGGCTAAGGAAGAAGGACCTCCAAGGTCTCTGTCACTCAACTCTTGTGGGTCTAAGGTCAATGACTTCATGAAGATCACTGACAAGGTCAGAACTTCATCCATCAATTTAAGCATGTACTTAATGAGAGTGCCATGTTTCACCTCGACAGATGGAGGAGTTTGCACTCAAGGTTCACCACTAAGCTCATCGAGCAATTCGGGAGCAATGATAAACTTAGGAGAGGTCAGGACTGGTTTCATTACTAGGATGAAACAAGTTAGAATGGGGCCACCTTTCAGAGAAGGTGGGCTCCTCTTACATCCTTTGTTGATGGAGGGACCACTCTCTACCTTCTTCTTCATTGGAGGAGGTGAACTCCCGAAAGATGAGGCAAGAAGGGCAGAGGGAGAGGAGGAAAGAACCACAATAGATATGACTAAGGTGTTAATCATATCTACAAGCTTCAGGAAAGGTGGGACATCCAAAACGGATTTCAGCAAAGGAGGCTCCACTAAAGGAGTGATGAACACCTGCACATTTCTAAGGTCAGGTGCATTCGCACTTGCAGCGGAAGCCAAGAGTGATGTAGAGTTGGTTTGAATGGGAACAAAGGGGAGGAGAGAGGAGGATGTAGTAGAAGGCCTTGGTATAGGGGGATTTATCTCCTCTTCCTTCATCTATGAGGTGGCTTGCTCATCTTGGAGAGCCTTTCATCGAAGCTTGCGCTTGTGTGCAAGGCAATTTCTGCAACTCTTTGAGCTAGATGTCGAAGGTTGTGAAGGAGTGGAAGGCTCCTGCTCTACCATGGGAGTGTCCTCCATGGTTGTTTCCAGTGGAGGGACAAACTCTTTCACAGGAATAGGAGGGACAGGTTCAACGATAGCGGGGGGAGTCAACTCCAATGCCTCGGCAGCGGGCCTCTTCTTGTTCACTACTTTAGAAGCAAGGGCTATAGGAGGCCCTGGAGGACAAGACACATAGGATTGCCCACAAGGGGGATTTTTTCCTACCGTATAAGTAGTACCAAGGTCTAGGAGGCTTGGTAGAGAGATTTGATATCTTGATCTTGGGTCTACGCCCAGTAGGCACCATCAGACTCAGTGGATAAAGACTAGGCTTACCTATCCAATACTCATCCCAAGAAAGGGGAGTGGACAAGGCAGATCGAGAAGGAGCAAGCTTCACCTTTCCCTTTTAGGAAGAGGAGGCAATCGAATGTTCTGCTACAAGAAGGGTCAGTTTCGATTGTCCCTTGTCCCTAGTTTTATACTTTACGTAGTTCTTGTGAAGTAGGTCCATTCTCAGACGAAGCAAACTACCTAGAGCGGGCCAAAAGTGATCCAACGAATATCCCCCATGAGACACCATAGGCTGGTATTCAGTTTCATGCACTACGTGCATGACACCTTCATGGGAAAACTTTAAACACTTATGAATTACAGAGGTGATCCCATTCATGGAAGCTAGCTATGGTATACCTAGCTTCACCCTGAATAGGTCCGATTCAGGAATAACATCAAAAATCATGTCTACATTCCTAGGTCCAACTAGGACAGACAGGGTTATCGAACCATATGGTTTAAGAGCAAGGCCATCATGTGTATAGATGATGGACTTCATTTTTTTGTATTCTTCCCTTTTTAAGGAATTAAAAAATAGAGTCTCCTCTATGATAAAATTCACCCTACTCATGGGGTTGACTAAGACCCCCATCACAATGTTGTCATTGAGGCGAGAAAGAATGTATAGTGGAGAAGGTTTGTCATTTGTCGGTACATCTTGCGAAGTGAATTTTATATCCGATGAATCGGTCACAAGATGAGGAGAAGGAGTAACAATAACCATGTTAATGTATGCTTCAAGCTAAGTAGTAGAATTAGAGGGATCAATAATCATGTTAGGAAAATGCAATGAAAACGGGTCCATGTATATCTACAATTCACTATTAGCTTTCACCACTAATTTTTTTGTATTTTGTTTGCTTCCATCAAGATGAATAGTATCATCCTTGATGCAATCTTGTATCTCATGATGCAGACGCATGCAACATTCGGTATCATGTTCATTAACTTGATGGTATTGACAATAGGTATTTGCTTCATACCAGCTAGGGTAAGGCTCCCTAATGGGCTTAGGGCTTGGCAAGCTAAGGATCTTATCCTTCAAAAACTTTTGTAAGATGGAGGAATAAGATTTTGATAACTTTGTGATTTTTTAGTCGTGTTTGAGGTCTTTGTTATCCACAATGGCTACTACATTTGCAATGTCTTTTCCTTTTCTAGATATTAATACAATGGACTTCCCTTTAGGATGGGAGTGTGGGGAAGGTCCCCCAAATTGAACCACCATCTATTGTACTCTCGTAGGGCTACACATGAATGCGCGAAAGAAGGGTATTTTATAACGGAAAACTTCTCTTGCCAAGGCCTTTGTAAGTTCCCTATGAACACCTTTTGCACATCGAAGTTCGGTAATAGGTATGAGATTACTAAAAGGAGCAGCTGATATTGTGCTATAAAATTGGTAATATTCTCATTATCCCCTTATTTACATCAAACAAGGTCAAAGAAGGTCATCTTAGGTTTGATGTTGGCTTAGAAATGTCATAGGAACTGGTTCACAAGGTAATGGAATGTAAAGATGGAATTGTCAGGAAAGGAATAGTACCACTCAAGTTTTGTGTCCTTGAGAGATTGAAGGAATAGTTTTTCAATCAATGCATCATGATGGAATAAGTTCGTGCATAAGGCATTAAAGGCAGAAACATGTGTTTTTGGGTCCCCTTTGCTGTTGTATTTCTCAAATTTAGGAATCTCCATACCTTGTAGGAAAGGAGTGTTTAGGATTGCTATTGATAATGGACTATGTTAGAAGAAGGGATAGAAGATAGGTTGGGCAGAAGCTTGGGAAAGGTTTACCAGCTAGTTTTGCATCTTCCCCATATTCTGAAGAAGGGTATTCAAAATTGGGTCATTAGAAGATATAGGACCACTGGAACCACCACTAGAGCCACCACCAAAAAAACTATTGTGACTACCACTGAAGCCATCACCGATGCCTCTTCCACTAGCATGACCTCCGCTAGAGCCACCACCACTTCCAAAGCCACTACCATCGTGACCTCCACTAGAATCACTTCTGCCAATTCCACCTCTACCACCAAAGCTACCACCACTGAAGCCTCCACCAATCATCCTACCAAATCCTCCACCGCTGGGGGTGACAGGAGGTGTGAGGTGGAAACCTAGAGGGTTTCTATTTACTTTGGTAGTTTCAAAACTTTTGGAAGCAGCATGGACACTAATTGAAGGGACCATGTCGACCATGTACACAGATGTGGGAGGCATCGACACTCCTAACTGTCTCTCACATTCTTCAAAGGGGCCACCTTGTATCATGCTGCTATGGTTCGAGGGGGTGCACGCTTCAGTCAGACTAATGAGACTAGCCAGGAGTTCTATGCCTGTTTGGTTTTCTCCTACCATATACTTTATTTCACTAATAACTTTAGTGGCCCTATCCAGCTTCAAGTTTTTCTGCAGGTGATTTTCCAAGGAATCCAACCCCTTACTTAGACTAGCAACATATTCAGAAGGGATGTGGATAGCTTCATCCTCATCTATGGAAGATGATGTAGGTGATGCATAAGGAGTAGGGATGCATATAGTTTCATCAAAGAATCTTGATTCACCCCATGATACCTGCTCCTGAGTGGTCAGACCAACTGTAGAACCAAAAAAGAGACTTGTAGAGAAGTTAGAAGTGACCTTCATCTTCTCCATTGAAAGGTGACATAAAATTATCTTAACAATATACCCATAGGTCATGGATTGGGTTGTGATTCTCATAAACCTTCACAACACACAGGGGTACAACGATTAGAGGGTACAAGGGGAAAAGCTCAAACACTAACAAATGGGTAGACATTGGTTCATGTTGGATTCACCAAAAATGTAAGAGAGGGGGACCAACCACATCAAGGCCCTAGGTCACGGAGGGCCGAGAGCAGTGGGCTTCCCTAACTTACCTCAACTTATGGGAGTGTTAGGAAATGTGGGATGAGAATGATGAGAATTATAAGGTCCTTTGATCACTCTACAAACCTAAGATTTGAAAGGAGACAAGGTGAGTCAATTTTCAAGATCAACTCTGTGTCTCAGATAGCTCTCTGTCAGAGGAAAAAAGTGCGGTTCTAGGATGAAATTGTGGCGTGCTGGCATCTCTCAAACATGCTAGCATCCGTACGACTAGAGGACCAGAAAGACAAGGTCTAATCACTGGAAAAAAAACTATCGGCCTAGCTAATGGTTTCTACAAGAACAAAATAACACTATGAAATATGAAACATATAAACAAATATGATAAAACAAGTAGATTAAGGCAAGGGTGACAAGAATGATCTCACACAAAAGCTTGTTCGCTAGCTCACTCCAAGATATCTCCACCTACACACAGAAGAGAGAAAATGTTGGGGGGCTGTTTAGGGGTCTGCCTCAGTCAAACCCCCATTTTGATGTTTCCACCTCCATGGAAATCCAAGTTTGCAATGATATAGAAATAGTATGATAAAGAAGGAAATGCAAGAAAAGAACACTAAAACACTACAAAATAGTAATGTACTAACTCAACCAAGTAATAGAGAAGGAAAGTAGAGAGCTTACCACCTCCACTAAGAGCACTCAAGGCTAATGGGGGAGAAAATGAGAGGAACTCAAGCCTCTATTGCAATGGTGTTGTTCTACACTTGCTCTATTGAAGTGATAGAGTGATGGAATTGTTGCTATGGAGTGCAATAATACTTCTTGAATGCTAGAATGCTTGGAGAGATTGTAGATGGATTGTGAAGAGATGGCTAGAGATGAAAATGGATGAAGGTGAGTGAATTTGAAGGAAAGATGAAGAAAATGACCATATTTGGGTCGGTCAGCCAAAGGAGGCATTACAATTCGACTTCCAATGGGAAGTGTAACGCCTCTATAGACTACAGTCGTAGGAATCTTCGAGGGATGTAAGTGCACCATGCGGACATCTACACATCGTATGGGTGCCCAATATTTATTCCCCTATCGATGCTCAAAATAGGTGCCAAGTGGGATGAGGACAATGGGCTTATGTGGAATTAAGCCTCTGAATTTGGTTTTCTAAAGTGAAGAAGGGTAAAAGGGGAATTTGCATTATGGGTGAAAATTCACTCCTATACAAGTATATGTTTCAAGACAAGGCCTCCAAGGCTAGTCTTCAAAAACTTTGTGTCATGCATCACAGTGGCTAGAAAGGTTTACAGGCCTTGATCTGTACATTTATAAGTATATTTAATATGTTAAATGATATTTTTATTATTTCCTAGGAAAAATAAATGATTGCATATTAATTAGTTTAACTAGTCCATTTGCCATGTTTTGACAGGAGGAGAAATATGGTTGGCATCCAAATCAATTTGAAAAGGAAAGTTACAAAGCAAAAAGTGGGTTGATTTTGTAATCTGGATGGAGAACAAGGTATCAATAGTTGACTTTTAATAACTTAGTTGGATATTGTTGTGTTAATATGTCAATTTGCATTTCTTGTGTTGAGTTTTTTATTGATGTGTAGGATGAGTTCTAAAGTTCTTCTCTGTTGGCCCTAGATCCCACTCAATTGTCCCATTATTTCATGTTGAGGAAAAAAATATTGTTTTCCTTAAAGGGTAGTGGGTGACATTCATGCCTTATTTTCATTGCATCTTTTAATTAATGACCATGGTCTTTTAATATCCCTTAAGTGTCCTTATTTAAGTTATGAGTTGTATCATTTGAGTAAATTAGTCCCATGTTGATTTGATTTTTCTTATTTTATCTCAAACATGGTATCTCAAGGAGTACTTCCTTGGTATCTCAAGGAGTTCTTCCTTGAATTCATGTTGCCATTCTACTAAGTGATCCACATGCATATTTTCCATCCTTCCTCACGATGTTGCCATTATTTTAACATGTAAGAGTGTTTTGATGCATCTTGGTAGGCATCCTATAGATCTAACACATCCTTGTAGTCTACATCACTTGGTGTAGCTAACCAACCACTTAATTTTTTCATCTAATTTAAAAAAGGGTAGTAAATTCCTATCCTCCAAGTTAAAAAAACTCCATAACTAAAGAAATCAGTAGTAAAAAACTTGCAACCTAATCTGATCAACATAGAGAAGCGTGTAATAATAGACTTCTTAACATTCAAAAGATAAATGGAATGTCCTTAACACCCAGTAGAGCTATCTAAAAAAGATAACTAAAAACATAAATGTGCTCTTGCACACAATGGACTAATGACTGGTTGTCACAGAAGTCAAACTACCAAAGTAACAACACTAATCAAGTTAACATATATGCATCATTTTCATAAACAATTGAACCATTTGTGTGCATGAATAAATAGTAGAAGGATGTAGATGAACTCAATTCATTTTACTTTATGCCTCTTGGTAGGAATTCCTCTTGAATCTCTAATATCAAGTGCCTGAGACTTCCCTATAGCTTTTACCCTTCATTGCCGCCTTTCCTCTTCACTGTCAGACTCATCTCCTTTTTCCTTATTTGCATTTTTGGCTTTGACTTCTAATTCATCCCATGTTTTAGCTTCCTCCTCTTCCTCCTCTTCTTCTTCTTCTTTTTCCTCATCTGACTCCATAAGAGATTCATCTTCTAAACCTTCCTCATCTGATTTTGATTCCTCTTCTACATCAGAGGGTTCATATCCTTGATCTGACTCTTCTGACTTATCAAAATCAAAATCACTAGCTTCCATATTCAAAAATTCCCAACCACCATCATCAATAAATTTATCTGGATCATAAGTAATAGTCTTGAAAATTGGCCACCAGTTCAATTTCATTCTACTTTCATAATACTTTATATCCATGGAGTTCATCCATTCCTTGATTCCATCAAGCAAAGATTGAGGAATGGCATCAATGTGGATTAAATCCTGCTTGAATTATTTGAAAACAATAGCCATATCAAATTCCTTTTGGCCAAGTCCTACTCTCTCAAGGTTAACAATCTCAATCTCACTAATAGTGATTACTAAGAAAGGTAATTCCACCAACTCTACCAAATATTTTACCGTAGGAACAATAAAATTAGAGGATTTGAAAGGAATTCCATGAAAACCAAGCTCTCTAAATGGTATATCAAACTCTAGTTCAAAATATTTTAGATGAGGCTACTCCCATAGCTCACTTACTCACTTGAAAAATACTTGAAATTGATTTTATTTTTCCTATCCCTCTCTTGTTGTTCTTCCTCAATTTCATTAGGATCATACATTGACCTTCTTTCCCCTCCTAAAGTTTGGACCACATCCATTACCTCCACATAAAACTGGACATCCTTGGTCTTCTTGGTTCCCATGCCATGATATGGTTATGAAAATGAAAATGAAGCAAAGTAATCATCTCCTTCTCTGCTAGCTGGAAGAATATATGCTTAATGTTTTGATACAGGATATCAGCTCTCTCTTTTGCTCTCATGGTTGAATACTAAAATCCATTATGGTGGGCCTCTAGAGTTCCAGTCATCTTTCTTCCTCTTCCACAAAATGTTGGCTTGATCCACAAGTCTATCAGCCTAATTGCCTTTGGTTTAAAAAGCTGAAGTTTCTCCTGAGTCACAAGTGTAGCTCTCTCTATGTAGCACCCCTCCGATTTTCTTATGTTTTTAGACAGTGCTTTTATTTTGATAGACTATGATATGAAGTTGTTGTTATTTTATCATTGAAATTATAGCGATGATGGTTTTTATATTGAGATGTGATGGTACACTATATTGATGATTATTGATTATGACATGTTTCTAGTTAGCATAGTTGATTATGTGAGTTGATATTGAGATATGTTCATCTATAGTTATTTGATATTTTAGTTTCATTAGTTTTGATGAGACACTATATTGGTGAAGGAGATGGGATTGCATCACTCGCTTGTGAGCACCCTATGATTCCGTAATTTTCTCTTCACGGTGTGATTGTTCATTATCTATCTATACATGTACGACATATGCTATGATTGCAGGATTGTAGGTACAGGAAATTGACTACACCTGGATTCACAGGTTTGAGTGTGTCCATTGCCCAACAAAATAGTTGATTGGGAGGTAGTAACAAGGTTTCCTTGTCAAACCACAACCCTAGTCATAGTGTGTCGTCAGTTCTTATTTTGATCATGCTTTGTTGTCATGTTGTTTCTATTTTCCTTGTCGTTTAATTAGTTTGCAAGGTATGCTCTATAGAAAATTAATGTTAACTAATATTTTTAATTGATTATTTATTTTATCATTATTAATTTTGTAGAAGATTTAAATTTGATTTAATTAATTAGAATTAATTTATTGCGTAGAGTAATTTAATTATTTAGATTAAATTTATTTTGCATAGTGATTAAAATTAATTAGATTAAATTTGATACTAATTTGTTAGATTATAAAAGCTTTGTTTAATTAATAATTTAAATTAATTAAATGAAGTTGTGAATTTAAATGAATGGATAGTTAAATTAATATTTGATTTTGAATTATTAAATAAACAAATATCTTAAAATACCTTAAGGAAATATCTTGTGATTAATGTGGGAAGATATTTTGGGATTGTGACATGTGCTAGAAAATTAATATCTGGTGTTGGGAATTAATTCTGGGAGAGAGTAACTACATTAACTGAAAGAGGAAAGAGGCTATTTCATGGGAATGAAAAAAAAATATTTTGGGTGGTTGAAATTGGAAGAAGTTATTGAAAATTGGGGAAGAAGTTCTCGGGAAATTGGTTCTGGTTTTGTTTTCAACTTTTTGGAAAGAGGATTATTTTTGAAGAGGCTTTGAAAATTTTGGAATCTGAAGGCGAGGCTCTACTTCAACTTCAGTTCTTCCAACTTCGGAAATAGGTTCTTTATTGTTTTTATTTAGATACAAATTGGAAAGGGTATTAGATTTAGTTATTGTCTTGGAAAAGATTGCTTGTACAATGAAGAAGATTTTTTTTTTTAAAGCTTTGATTATGTTTTGAAATTGGAAAAATTATCGTGAAAGCTTTAGAGCCTCTATAGGAATTGATTTAAAACAATAGAATTCCTTGAAAGATTATATAGAAAAATTTAAAAACCTCTATAGGAATGGATTTAAATCTTCCTATCAAAATTTGTAGAGAATCCCTGATTGTATTGGAAAGATTTTCCTGTAGAAGATTATTGTTTTTCTTCCAATTAGATTTATTTGGCTTGAGAAATTGAAAACCTCTAGTAAATCTATAAATATCCTCCTGTAGAAAACTTTTGTGAAAAAAATTGCTCATCTGGAGCAAACGTTTTGATATATTTATATATATATATACTAATATATATACATATATATATATATATATTAATATATATCCATATCTTATTTTTGAAGTTCATATAGAAGTTTTATTTTAAAAAAATCCTGAACAAAATTCGTATGGCGAATTTATTTATACAAATCATAGGTTTTATTTTTGAAAGAAAGTTTATAATTTTAATGGGGTTGGGGTTGCCCCCACAGCCACCCCCCATGGGGGAGGCGGGTTGTGAAGGCAACCAGTGTTGCCTTCACAAGTCATGCCCCCTATATGGGGGTTCGGCTATGTAAACAGTCGACCGACATTACTTGTGGCCAAACCTTCGTACGCCTCTTAAATTCATTTTTCATATTATTTGTTTTTATATATATTAATATATAATATGCATACATATATATGTGTGAATATATATATATATATATATATATATATATATATATTTAATTATTTTTTTTTGAAAATTGTAATTAGATTTGAAATATTTAAATTATATATATATATATTCAAATGAATTTTAAAATAGATGCATGTAAATCCACGAATTAGATGATTTTAAAATGAAATGATTTAAAAAGAGGAAATTGAATTAAATATTAGATTTAATTTCTTTGTTGATTATAAATGAAATGATATTAAGTTAGATTATTTGAGAAATGAATTATTGTTTTCTTGAAATGGAAATTGGATTAAGGAAATCCTAATGATAGTTTAATTACTTGCTTGAATTGTGTATTTATTTATGATGTCTTTTGTTCACATAATTTGGGGAAATCTGTTAGTTCTAAAAGTGTAAGCCTTCCAGATATTGTAATATTGTGAGGGGGTTGTTGTGATATTTCATTCAACTCTTTGTTTTCCTTGGGTAGTGCACTTGGTTGTGATTTAGTTTAGGCACCCGATTACTATGAATGAGATGTGTTGCCTCTTGCATTATGGTTGATATTTATTATCAATTTTTGTGCACTTTATTTATGTTGGCCCACAGTTGTTGTTACACCAAAAGATCAACCTAGTAATGCTCGATACAACTGCCAAAGTTAAAGGATCAACAGGAGGTGGTTAGTCCATGTCATGAATCTCGAGGGGAGCACTGACCATCTTCCAAAAAAATCCCCCTCAGCGTTACCCAAGGGGATTCAAACCCGGCACCTTTGGCTCTGATACCACTTGTTGGCCCATAGTTGTCATTGCACCAAAAGATTGACATGTTAATGCCCGTTGCTAGAGTTAACAGATCCATGAGAGGTGGTTAGTCCATGTCACGAATCTTGAGGGGAGCACTGACCATTTGTCAACAGTTTACCCCTAGGTTTTGGATTAGATCCTTGTGTTTTTAGTAGGGGAGTGGCTCTCAATGAGGGTCGTCGCACAAAGTGGTGCCAAGGTAACTCATGTGAGAGTTAGATAATTCAATGGAAAGTAAATAAAAGTATTAGGGGAAAGGGTAGCTTTAAAACACACAACTTGATAATTGTGCCTCGCTCATTGGCTCAAGGGCTCGTTTAGACTTGAGATGAGATGAGAAGGCTTGGAATGGAAAGATCATTATCTTGTCCCTTTGAAAGATATTTGATTTCGCATCAGTTTGTATGTTGGGTCGGGGATTGTGAGAGGCTACCAGGGTAACCCAAGATGGGGGTTGGGGTCTAGGAATATTTGCCAGGGTAGCCCATGCTACTTTGTGATGACACTCATCCTATGATAACAGTTTGTATTGTTTAGTTGATGTACTTGATTCTTTTACTCTAGAAGCAATGTAACCTTCATGTATTGTATTGTACTTGTATAGTTTAGTCTTATGGTTTCCTATGTCTTGAGGTTGTTGGTTATGCCTAAGAATCCCTTCTACTATCTCCTAGCATGAGGGGTGGTCCTTTGGGTACCACTTGGTTGGGTGGAACATGCACCTTACACCGTTGGGTTTCCACTTCATGTTTGTGATGGCGAGATCTTCTAGATTGGAGAGCTCGCATGTTCTAGTTGCTTTGTACCATCTCCTATGTTATATTGGATCAATTGGATTTTATTGTATATGTACTACTCCTCATTTTTAC
Organism: Sequoiadendron giganteum; assembly: GCA_007115665.2. Lineage (NCBI taxonomy): Eukaryota > Viridiplantae > Streptophyta > Pinopsida > Cupressales > Cupressaceae > Sequoiadendron > Sequoiadendron giganteum. Next base: position 677,182,065 of record CM021100.1, on the reverse strand, counting down.
TCAAAGAGAATCCTTTTATTATTGTAATTGTAATCTTGTTGTATGATCTACCTCATTTTGGAAATGAGCCTTGTGTAGACATGGAAAATGTACAAATTCAATTTTACACACTTGATCCCGACTACTAACGACATTTATTCCTAAATGACACTCAACTTATCATCACCTTCTATCTCTTAATTAAATAAATCATTATTTATTTGATTAAGTCTTTCTCCACTGTTGATTAAATTAATCAATTTAATTTAATTAACCTTATATCTTTGTTTATTTAAACAATTCATTTTATTTAAATCAAGTCTCTAAAGTCTTCTTATTAAATTGAATAAATTAAACCTTATTTAATTTAATCTAACATTATCCCACTTAGTTAAATAAATCGAATCATTTATTTAATTAAATCTTTTTTCTCAATTCTTGATTTAAATTAACTCATAAATCTAAGTCAAAATATTCAAATCACCTAATCTCTCATTAAATCAATCAAATCTTGATTAATTTAATCTCAATCACTAAAATCCTCTAGAGAATGCAACTTGCACAATAAATCAATTACTTTGATTTATTTAATTGCCTATTTTCTCTCAACATGGCATAAAAGGGTAATATTCCCTCAAATTTGAATTCAAAATTCAAGTGGGCTTGATCCTTCCAACAAGGCATTCAATGCCTCTTACATGTCCTTAGCCTTGAGCCAAGTGACATTAAATCCATTTCCTTCTCTCTCCAATATGTCACATTCAAATTTCAAATTTGAATCCAATAGCATTTATCATGCACATTGACCAAAATGTGCTCATTCCTCAACCATTCACATCTTGACAAGTGGCACTTGGCCATTGGGTGTTGAATGATCCCACATTGCTCAATTCCACTCTCTCTTCCATTTTGGAAATCTATAAATGAGAGACTCTTCCTCTCATTCTAACATCCACAATTTGAGTAGACTTACTATACTCAACTTCATCATCATCCAGAATCTCATGCAAAGTTACTCTCTTCACATTGAGAGCCAATTTTTCCCATTCCTCTTCAAGTATCCATAGTTTTCATAATTCCATAGCTAGGTTATACTAAAATCTCATCAAGGAGATTGGACTATCCACACATCATCAACATTTGCAACTAAGGAGCTGGGAAAGGGCCAATTTCGACACATCAATTGGCACCAATTCCCCCATGGGATCAATTGTTTGTTTAGCTTAGATAGATTAAACTTGGTTTATTGCATTGTTCTTCATTTTCCTTTCTATCTAAGTTTTGTAAATGGATTTCATGGGGAATCCTTCTTTCATCTTGCATTTTGATCTAATAACATGTTTGTTTGTTGTGTTTATGCAAGTATGAAACAAGGGTTCACACCTTGTAGCTGCTATATTGAATGAATGCAATCTATGAATGGTTTTACTATGCACTTGTATCTTATGAGATGAGTTTTATGCTATTGGATCTTTGTTCTTTATTTCATGAGTATAATTTATATGCTATGGATTAGTTTATGTTTGTATGTTATGGGTTTCAAATGTAAGCATTGTCGTGTACCTTAGAGGATGTATGTGTTAAGTGTGGTTCACTTTACTTATTGTTATTTGCACTTTCAAAAAAAAAAATTATGCTTTTATTGTAATTGCGTCATCCTCTAGGGTTATGTGGTGGGGTGGTACACATGGTATTAGAGCCCAAGTTTAAACATTGGGTGATCTGGGATAACGTTGAACCCATTAAGTTGTTAGTTGCGTAGAATTTAAGTTTGTGTTACCTTATCTTATACCTTGGTATGTCTGTGTAGGATCCTGCCACCTAGGCGAGGTCACGGTAGAGGTCGTGGTCGAGGCTGAGGAGGTGGCCATAGAGGTAGTCAGCAGGATTCACCTCCCCATGTTCCCCATGACTCAGATCATGAGGAACAACAAGCTTCTCATAATGCTCCGAGATGCGGTGACCAGAATTAGGATCCCTTAGGGATCGAGGGCGCTTAGTTGCGTCGATTGTTAGAGGAAACTCTTGCTCACCTTGAACTGAGGTAGGATGGAGAGCAGATAGATATTGGTGAGGGAAAGATATCCCCTAGACAGAGAGATTTTCTAGCATAGAAGGAGGCAGTCACAGCCACTCATATGAGAGACCTACTTAGAGCCCGTCTACCTACTTTCGATGATACTAGCAGTTGATTAGAGGCTGAGACATGGTTGATAGACCTAAACCGGTGTTTTTCTATGCACCCTTATGGTAGAAACACCAATTCTAGATGTGTTATCATGCACTTGCAAGAATTTGCATCTACCTGGTGGAGATTGAAGGAGCAAAAGCTTTGTATTGACTTTGGCATTGAGAGCCCTGACATACAATTCCACTATCAGTTGTTTGTAGTGATAGTAGATGACTTGGAGTTGGGAGATAGTGAGGAGAAGGTTTCACTTGATAGCCTCCCCATACTTCAATAGTATGCAGATGTATTTCCTAGTGAGATTCCAAGGATGCCACCTCAGCATGACATTGATTTCAAGATTGACCTTATACCTAGATTCAAGCCTATTTCATGAGCTCCATACCATATGACTACACAGGAGCTTAAGGAGCTCCACTTGCACCTAGAGGAGTTGCTAGCGAAGGGTTTCATCTACCCTAGTGTTTCACCCTGGGGAGCACCAGTAATTTTTGTGAAGAAGAAGGATGGATGTCTCTGATTATGCATAGACTACTATCAGCTGAATAAAGTGACAATCAAGAACTAATATCCCTTACCTAGGATCGATGATTTGTTTGATGAGATCAAGGGTGCTATGGTCTTTTCAAAAATCAATCTTAAGTCAAGATATCATCAGCTACGCATATTTTATTCTGACATTCATAAGATGGCTTTTCGCACTCGTTACGGTCACTACAAGTTTACAGTGGTATTTTTTAGGTTGATGAATGCACCATCTATATTCATGAGCTTGATGAATGGAGTCTTTTGCACATATCTTGATAGATTTGTACTGGTATTCCTTGATGACATATTGATCTATTGCAAGATAGTAGAGGAGCATGAGGAGCATCTGAGGCAGGTTTTGCAGTGTTTGAGAGATAATTATTTGTAGGCTAACCTATCCAAATGTGAGTTCTTTCAGACTGAGGTTAAGTACCTTGGACATTTGATATCAGGAGAGGGTATTGTAGTGGATCCTGCAAAAATCCAAGCGATCATGGATTGTCCTATGCCCACTAATGTGGTAGAGATACACATTTTCATGGGATTAGCAGGTTATTATAGACACTTTGTTAAGGGTTTCTCGAGGATAGGATATCCTATCACTTCTCTTCAAAGGAAAAGGAAGAGATTCATCTAGTCAAAGCAGTGTGAGGCAACATTTAAGACTTTGAAGGAGAGGTTGACCAGTGCACCGATTTTTGTGATACTTGATCCTACTGGAGATTTTTTTATCTATATAGATGCATCTTTGGAGGGATTAGGAGCAATCTTGATGCAGGATGGTTGAGTTATTGTGTATGAATATTGCAAATTCAAGGATCATGAGTTGAATTACCCCACACACAATCTTGAGTTAGCAGCAGTAGTACACGCTTTGATGAGGTGGAGACATTTCCTTTTGGGGCACAGATTTGAGTTGCATAGTGACCATTGGAGCCTACAGTACATCTTCACACAACCCAATCTTAATTCCAGGAAGAGGCAATGGATGGAGTTCCTTTATGAGTATGAATAAAAGGTGAATTTCATCCAGGGGAAGGAGAATGTAGTTGTCATTGCTCTTAGCAGACAGAGACACAAGTTGTCTGAGGTGACTCTTGGTGTGGATTTGAGGAGTCGGATCCTTTCGACACTTCCTGCAGACAGCTAGTATTAGGAGGTGAGATTAGAGATAGAGACAAGAAGGACTCTTGAGGGTATATTCTCAGGTTATTCTCTAGAGTTGGATGGTTTTTTGAGACACATGGAACACATTTATGTTCCATCTTCTGGAGATATTTGTACGTTGGTTATGACAGAGGCACATCAGACACCTTATTCATCTCATCCTAGAGTGAAGAAGATGCATGCTGATTTGCAACAACTATACTTCTGGGTAGGTATGAAGCGAGACATTACTAACTTTGTGTCGAGGTGTTTGGAGTGTCAGCAAGTGAAGGTTGGACACGAGCATCCAGCAAGACTTCTACAGCCACATTTGGTGCCAGAGTGGAAATGGGATATAATCTCGTTAGATTTCATTGTTGGGTTACCCAATTCTTCATGATGGTATGATGCTATTATGGTGATGATGGATAGGTTGACGAAGGTAGCACACTTCTCACCTATTTTTTCATCCTATAATGCTTTTTCCATTGCTAGAGTGTTCATGGGATATATTGTTAGGTTGCACAATATTCCTTGTCAAATCATTTTTGACAAGGATCCTGTGTTCACCTCAACTCTTTAGACATCATTGCAACATGCCATGAGGATGAAATTGAACTTTAGTTCAGCATATCACCCTAAGACAAATGGATAGACTGAGAGTGTCAACCAGATCCTCGAGGATATGTTATGCATGTATGTGATGGACCAACAGACATGATGGGAAGACTATCTCCATTTAGTGGATTTTACATATAATAATAGTTATCAGAGTTAGATTGGTATGCCTCCTTTCTAGGAATTGTATGGACGACCGTGTCAAACTCCTTTGAGTTGGGTCCTGAGATGCTTCAGGACATGGAGTAGCAGGTGAGCCAGATCAGGAAACATTTGGTTGCTACATAGGATAGATAGAAAAATTATTCAAATGCACATTGGGTGGACCATCAGTTTGCAGTAGGTGACCGAGTATTTTTGCGAGTGTGTCTGTGGAAGATTCCAATCCAATATGGAAAGGGATCTAAGCTAGCACCTCAATTTTTCAGACCATTTGAGATTCTTGAGAAGATTGGACCAGTATTTATCGTCTTTCTTTGCCACCCAGTCGCTCGTGCATACATGACGTATTCAATGTTTCAATACTCAGGCCTTACCACCGTAATATATCTCACATCCTTTATTGGAATTCTTTATAGGTAGAGGATGGACAACTGGCTTTGGATCCCACGGCCGTCACGCAGCACAGGAGACACACTCTCAGGGTTTGACATATTGAGCAGGTTAGGGTCTAGTGGGATCCGAGAGATGATACATTGGCTACTTGGGAGGATGCGACCAAGATGAGGGAGCTCTATCCCTATTTGTTCGTAGGCTTCCAAAAGTAAGCTTGATCCTAGGAGGGGAGAATGCAGCACCCCTCCAATTTGCTTATGTTTTTAGATAATTCTTTTATTTTGATAGACTATGATACGATGTTGTTATTTGATCGTTGACATTATAGTGATGATGGTTTTTATATTGATATGTGATGGTACACTATATTGATTATTATTGATTATGACATGTTGTCTAGTTAACATAGTTGATTATGTGAGTTGATATTGATATATGTTCATCTGTAGTTATTTGATGTTTTAGTTTCATCAGTTTTGATGTGACACTGTATTGGTGAAGAGGATGAGATTGCATCACTAGCTTGCGAGCGCCCTGCAATTCTATGATTTTATCTTCACAGTGTGATTGTTCATGATCTATATATACATGTAAGACATATGCTATGATTGCAGGATTGCAAGTACAATACATCGACTCCGCCTAGATTCATAGGTTTGAGCATGTCCATTGCCCAACAAAATAGTTGATTGGGAGGTAGTAATAGGGTTTCCTTGTCAAACCACAACCCTAGTCACCATGTGTCGTTTGTTCTTGTTTTGGTCATGCTTTGTTGTCATATTGTTTTTGTTTGCTTTGTCATTTAATTAGTTTGCAAGGTATGCTCTGTAGGAAATTAATGTTAATTACTGTTAACTAATGTTTTTAATTGATTATTTATTTAATTATGATTAATGTTGCAGAATTTTTAAATTTCATTTAATTAATTAGAATTAATTTATTGTGTAGAGTAATTTAATTATTTAGATTAAATTTATTTTATATAGTGATTAAAATTAATTAGATTAAATTTGATATTAATTTGTTAGATTATAAAATCTTTGTTTAATTAATTATTTAAATTAATTAAATGAAGCTGTGAATTCAAATGAATGGATAATTAAATTAATATTTGATTTTGAATTATTAAATAAACAAATATCTTAAAATATCTTGAGGAAATATCTTGTGATTAATGTGGGAAGGTATTTTTGGATTGTGACATGTGTTAGAAAATTAATATTGTTGGGAATTAATTATGGGAGAGAGTAATTGCATTAACTGAAAGAGGAAAGAGGCTATTTCACGGGAATGAAAAAAAGTTATTTTGGGTGGTTGAAATTGGAAGAAGTTGTTGAAAATTGAGGAAGAAGTTCTCGAGAAATTGGCTTTGGTTTTGTTTTCAACTTTCTGGAAAGAGGATTATTTTGGAAGAGGCTTTGAAAATTTTGGAATCTGAAGGCGAGGCTCTACTTCAACTTCAATTCTTCAAGCTTCGGAAACAGGTTCTTTATTGTTTTTATTTAAATACAAATTGGAAAGGCTATTAGATTTAGTTATTATCTTAGAAAAGATTGTCTGTACAATGAAGAAGATTTATTTGTTTTAACACTTTGATTATGTTTTGAAATTGGAAAAATTGTCATGAAAGCTTAAGAGCCTCTATAGGAATTGATTTAAAACAATAGAATTCCTTGAAAGATTAAATAGAAAATTTTAAAAACCTCTGTAGGAATGGATTTAAATCTTCTTGTCAAAATTTGTAGAGAATCTCTTATTGTATTGGAAAGATCTTCCTGTAGAATATTATTGTTTTTCTTCCAATTAGATTTATTTGGCTTGAGAAATTGAAAACCTCTGGTAAATCTATAAATATCCTCTTGTAGAAAAAATTTGTGAAAAAAATTGCTCATCTCGAGCAAACGTTTTGATATATTTATATATATATACTAATATATATGCATATACATATATATATATATATGCATATCTTATTTCTGAAGTTCTTGTAGAAGTTTTATTTTTTTAAAACCCCGAACGAAATTCGTACAGCGAATTTATTTATACAAATAGCAGGTTTTATTTTTGAAAGAAAGTTTATAGTTTTAATGGGGTTGGGGCTGCCCCCACAGCCACCCCCCATGGGGGAGGCAGGTCATGAAGGCAGCCAATGCTTCCTTCATAGGGTGTGCTCCTGATATGGGGGTTCGGCTGTGTAAACAATTGGCTGACATTACTTGCGGCCAAACCTTCGTACGCCTCTTAAATTCATTTTTCATATTATTTGTTTTTATATATATTAATTTATAATATGCATTAATATATGCATAAATATATGTGTGAATATATATTTATAGATATATTCATATATATATTTATGTATATATATGTGTATATATATTTATATATATATTTAATTATTGTTTTGGGAAAATTGTAATTAGATTTGAAATATTTAAATAATATATATATTCAAATATATATATATATATTTAAATGAATTTTAAAATAGATGCATGTAAATGCACAAATTAGATGATTTTAAAATGAAATGGTATTAAGTTAGATTATTTGAGAAATGAATTATTGTTTTCTTGAATTGGAAATTGGATTAAGGAAATCCCAATGATAGTTTAATTACTTTCTTGAATTGCTTATTTGTTTATGATGTCTTTTGTTCACGTAATTTGGGGAAATCTGTTAGTTGTGAAAGTGTAAGCCTTCCAAATATTGTAATATTATAAGGGGGGTTGTTGTGATATTTCATTCAACATTTTGTTTTCCTTTGGTAGTGCACTTGGTTGTGATTCAGTTTAGGCACCCGGCTACTACAAATGGGATGTGTTGCCTCTTGCATTATGGTTGATATTTATTATCTATTTTTGTGCAGTTTGTTTACCCTTGGGTTTTGGATTAGATCCTTGTGTTTTCAGATGGGGGTCGGGGCCTAGGAATATCTACTAGGGTAACCCATGCTACTTTGTGATGACACTCATCCTATGATAACAATTTGTGTTGTTTAGTTGATGTACTTGATTCTACTACTCTAGAAGCAATGTAACCTTCATTTATTGTATTGTACTTGTATAGTTTAGTCTTTTGGTTTCTTGTATCTTGAGGTTGTTGTTTATGCCTAGGAAGCCCTTTTACTATCTCCTAGCATGGGGGGTGGGCCTTTGGGTACCACTTGGTTGGGTGGAGTGTGCACCTTACACCATTGGGTTTCCACTTCATTTTTGTGATGGCAGGATATTCCAGATTGGAGAGCTCGCATGTTCCAATTGCTTTGCACCATCTCTTATGTTCTATTGGATCAGTTGGATATTATTGTATATGTACTACTCCTCATTTGTATTCGAGGAGAATCCTTGTATTATTGTAATTGTAATCTTATTGTATGATCTACCTCATTTTTGAAATGAGCCTTGTAACTACTATATTGAATGAATGCAATCTATGAGTGGTTTTACTATGCACTTGTATCTTATGAGATGAGTTTTATGCTATTTGATCTATGTTCTTTATTTCATGAGTATAATTTATATGCTATGGATTATTTTACCTTTATATTTTATGGGTTTCAAATGTAAGCGTTGCCGTGTACCTTAGAGGATGTATGCGTTAAGTGTAGTTCACTTTACTTATTGTTATTTTCACTTTCAAAAAAAAATTGTTATGCTTTCATTTTAATTGCGTCATCCTCTAGGGTTACGTGGCAAGGTGGTACACTTTGCCTTTTTAGAATCTTTCATTGCTATAGATCATCTATGGGATTTAATCATTTGTACTACATGGTTGATGTGCTTTGAATCCTTGAATCTAAAGGAAATTTCCTTAGCATAAATACTACTAGGGAATTCCAATGTTGGCATGTAGTTGGCATTAAATCTGGTACTTGGAACATTGAAAATTATCCTTATATAATAATTCCCTCCATCTTGTTGGCTTGTAACACTCTTGATGGTGGCTACATGAAATGTAACCATGATTCCATAAATGGGTACTAGAACATCATATTTCATATCAACCTAAATTATGAGCTCTCTAGAAATGAGGATATCATCCACATTTTTGTATGAAACCATCTCAGTGAATGGCTTGGAAGAGCCATGTCCATCTCCTATACCAATGCCCCTTGTATCCAATCTTCTTGCAGTCTCCTCATTATTTTGCAGAGGGTTGGCACTTAAGGTTATGTAATAGAATTTATAGCTTATTGTTAAATTGTATAAAAAAAAATTTTATGATCTTTACTAACGTTTATTAGAATTTTTGCATATTTTACATCATTGGAATGACATATTATCTATAATTTTTTTGAAATTTTATTATGGCATGTGCACTTTGATATGATGTAATATGATTATGGTTTTGTTTCATATGTTGTAATATTAGATATGTAACAGAAAAATATTGCATGAAATAAATAATAAATTTTCATTTTAAATGTTTTTTTTTTGCAGAACATGGGTCTTCCAGAAGATCAAGATGATCCTCATCATGATATAAATCCAGAAAATATTGGTTCTTTCGGTGTAGATCACATGGAAGAGGATGATGATGACATAGATACGGAAGACACCGAGGCCGATGAAAATGATGATGACAACGATGATGATCATGATCATGATAGTGATGATGATGATGAGGCAGTTGTTGGTAATACCCAGTGACATTCATGGTCATATAGACTGTATCATGGATCATTGTTGATATATCGTTATGATGATCATGATCATGATGGTGGTGATGATGATGAGGCAATTGCTGGTAGTACCTAGTGACATTCATGATTATATATACTATATCATGGATCATTGTTGATATATCGTTATGATGCCTCTTTTCATGGTTACTATCATATGTATCATTTTCACGGCCTACAGTACCATATTATTAAGTTGTCTCATATTGACATGTACCATTTTCACTTATATCCTTTGGACATGTATCATCTTGACTTGTATCAATTTGAGTTACATAATTTATCATTTTTACTTATATCATTTGTACATGTATCATTCTGACTTATGTCGACTGTTGGACATGTACCATTTTGACATGTTATTGATCTACTGGCATATTTATATTTCACTTGTTTTAGTTATATATGATGATGATATTGTCAGTATTGACTTGTCAATTTATTTATATTAAAAGTGGTCGATGATTTTTGGATGGATATTTATTATGTATGATGATTTTAATTTACTGCTCAAGATGGATGTTGTCAAATTCAATTAAATTATAGATATTTGACTCACTTGTTTTAATTATAGATGATGATCATGTTATAATAATTATCTTGTTATTTAATCATATGTTAAATAATTAAATTACTTACTCTATAATCATATGAGTTATTTAAGAGGCATGATATATTTAACTAATTAAATTGAAATAAAAAATTAAATTAATAAATGGAAGCAAAACAAGAAGCATTTTTAGAAGCAACAATGGAAGCCAAACTAGAATCAAACCAAAAGAAATCTTGGAAGAAAAATCGGAAGCAAACCTAGAAGAAAAACCGAAAGCAAAATTGGAAGCAAACCTAGAAGCAAAACTGGAAGCAAAACCGGAAGCAAAACCGGAAGCAAAACTAGAAGCAAAACCGGAAGTAAAACTAGAAGCAAACTTGGAAGAAAAATTGGAAGCAAAACTAGAAGCAAAACTGGAAGCAAAATCGGAAGCAAACCTGGAAGCAAAACCAGAAGAAAAATTGGAAGAAAACCTGGAAGAAAAATTGGAAGCAAAACAAGAAGAAAAACTGGAAGCAAACCTAGAAGCAAAATCGAAAGAAAAACTGGAAGAAAAACCAAAATCAAAACTAGAAGCAAACCTAGAAGGAAAACTGGAAGCAAAACTAGAAGCAAAACTGGAAGCAAAATTGGAAGCAAAATCGGAAGCAAAATCGAAAGCAAAATTGGAAGCAAAACTGGAATCAAAATTGGAAGCATACCTGGAAGAAAATTTGGAAGCAAAACTGGAATCAAAATCGGAAGCAAACCTAGGAAGCAAACCTAGGAAGCAAACCTAGGAAGCAAACCTAGAAGCAAAATAGGAAGCAAAACTGGAAGCAAAACTGGAAACAAAACTGGAAGCAAAATTGGAAGAAAAATTGGAAGCAAAATTGGAAGAAAAATTGGAAGCAAAATTGGAAGCACAATCAGAAGAAAACTTGGAAGAAAAATCGGAAGCAAAACTGGAAGAAAAACTGCAAGAAAACCTAGAGGCAAAACTAGAAGCAAACCTAGAAGAAAAACTAGAAGCAAACCTAGAAGCAAAACTGAAAGCAAAAATGGAAGCAAAATTGGAGGCAAAATTGGAATCATAACTGCAAGCAAAACTGGAAGCAAAATTGGAAGCAAACCTAGAAGCAAAATCGGAAGCAAACCTGGAAGCAAAATTGGAAGCAAACCCAAAAGCAAAACTGGAACCAAACCTGGGAGAAAAAATAGGAGTAGACATGGAAGCAAAACTGGAAGCCAAATTGGGCGCTATTTTCGATGTTATTTCCTGACATTATTTCCAGCGCTAAAGGAGAAGCTATTGTTGGCACCATTTTTTTGGTGCACAATCCGATGCTAAAGTGGGTGCTAAATTTGATGTAGAATCTAGCACAAAATTTGATGCTGAAATTAACAAACCATTTAGCACCAAATTTTGCGTCATGAGACATGCCCAATTTATGGGCTCAAATACACTAAAATCTACTGCTATTTTAGGCGCTAATTTCCTGTTGTATTTTTGTGTATGTGTCTATTCTAAAATACCACTCCTTATGAATCAACACAACCTCTCAATCAAAAGGTAAATGAAGGACAACAAATTCACCCAAGACATCATTAATAAATCTTGCAGATATATACATTTTCTATAGTAGATAAAGGGTGCTCCTAAGGAGCAGATGATCCTCTAGTTTGGGCTGCATGAATAACCAGTAATATTTAGGAACAACACCCTCCTCAATCGTTTGGATAAGAGATTTTAATTCAAAAACAACGATAACATTAAGGCAGCATATTATTGCATTAATCATTCTCATAATTTTAAATCACATGTTCTTAAGGAGTAATCTAAAAAAACATTGATTTTGATTTCACAACTCCATGATCGCATGATTACAGAGTAAGCAAATAGAGATAGTGGTTAGTTGACATTATCAAACTTTATTCTTGAGTAAATTCTCAATCCAAATTGCATTACTGAATTGCAGTAGAAATTGGTGTCATTATTATTATCATAATATCTATTCTTACTCATATATAATTAGCATAAAAAGGATATAGAGTTCCCCTTTTGACATATCTTGATATCAAATCATATAAAGATAAAATAAAAAATTTATAATAATTCTATAAGGGACATTACAATTGGTATCAAAGCTGGTTAAACCTGCCAACATATGAAGGTGGATGAGTAAAAGGGAAAGGAGTTACTACAATAGGGAGATAAGAAAATAGTGGGAACTTGATCGAGCTCCAAAAGGAATAACTACCTCTAATATTTTAGGCATCCATTACAATTCTAAATCTAGGAATATGGGAAATAGAGACTTCATCGATCGTATGGATCAATTCATGACCAAACAAAGAGCTACTAAACAAAGGATGGATCAATTATTGGATACATTGTCTCAAATCATGATAAATATAAACAATAATAACCAAGTTGGCAATAGTGGAGGCCATGAAGATAATTCAAGAAACAATAGAACTCCAAATCATCATGCCCCTACAACTAGTTCTAGACCCATGATACCTACTTTTCCACCTAGAGTAGAACAACAAGGAGGTAATGAACCTACATTGTTAGAGTTACTATTAGCAATCAGATATGCACCCTTGTCAGATTTGCAAAAAAATTAGACTATCTGTTGAAACATGGAAACTCTTTCCAAATGTGGGAAATCTATGTGAAAAGAGAATTTCTAGAGTGAGTTGGTTCTCCGTATGATGATCCTATTCTAAAGATATTTCAGGGAAAAAGGATAAAGAGTAATTGAAATTAAAATCTATGATTTGAAATGATTTTTTTAAGACTTGATAATAACCTAATGATGACTCTGGGTTTTTCCTCACAAATTTTTTTTCAAAAAACAACAAAATTTCACAACCTCTCATGAAAACTTACACATAAATGATTTGCCTGAAGATATGATTTCAAATACAACATGCAACCTATATCCTTGGACTTTTCTGCATCAAAATCACAGTCTTAGGACATAACAAAGATTCTGTAAACAGATATTAAAATGTAACATCAAACTGAAACTGCAAGTAGACACCAAAAATGATAAGTAGGAATGTTGTTTTTTTTATTCAACTGTAGGAGTATGCCCAAAATCTCAAACTGAGTACAAAGCAGTTTACAAGCTCAAAAATGTGTGAGAGCAAGAAACTAGAATTTGAACTAGAAAACCCTAATTTTTCTTCAAAGATATATCCCTCAAAACCCTAATCCGAGCTCTAAAAAAAAGCTCAAGGAAAAGGTCCCAAAAATTGTCCAAAAAGTCAGCACAAAAGTGGAAAGTCTCACTTTTTTCATGCACATACTATCAGGCCTCTAAAAATAGGCAACATATGCTTTTAAAGCAAAGAAAGCACCTTATCTCTCCAACAGGAATCTCAAATCCAACCAAGAGGAAAATTCAATGTCCAACTGCTAAAAATAGCAAGAAAACATAAAACAACTTATAAAGTATTGCTTTATGCTTCTGCCTTACATACATGCAGTTTTTTTTTTACAATTTGATCTATTTTTGCAATTTAAAGATTAAAAATCTTTTGCAAACAATACCTTATATCTCTTTTTACAAATTTTTATTTTTCTTATAAAAAATCATAAAAATATAATGCATATTATCCTATCAATATTTAATTGATTTTTTCAAAATCAATTTGACAAATAATACTAAGGCAACAAACCTTTACAATTAATTTCTAGAAAATTAATCAAAATGAAACTAAGGCATGAAAGCCTTCAACAAGGTATAACATAGAATGAAATTCCTTAGACTATATGAATCGGCCATCATAGGTATATTTGACTTGGGCATTAATAAATATTTGAACTTAAGCAAGCACCCCCTAAATCGACTTAGGGTTTGAGAAACCCTAAAGAACAAAACACAAGGAATGCCCTATCATTTCACACTTTTGAGAGTGAATACTTGGGAAAGAACTGGCTATGCAACCGCTGCCATGAACATGCTCAATTTGAACTTGCAAATGCTTGGGAACTCCATGATTTGGTCTTTAGATGGTTGATTCTTCATCCTACAACTATGGTAAGTTGTCTTCCTACATTACATGACCTTCTCCATTGTTTGAAAAGCAAGAATAACCTCTTAAGACTGCAACCTATGCATGTATTATCTCCAATTTTCTTACATTTCAATCTATATGCTTGCCTTGTCTCTTATTGGCCGCCATGGGAGAGCTCGACCCTTGAATTTGAGAGCTCCAACGTGCTAGCCCCACCTCCTACTCCTCTACTAGCATCTCAGGGGTAATCTTACTCTTTTTGTTGTTTATCTCTGTCAAACCAAAGCTTATCAAATTTTCCATGAAAAAAGAAGTAATCGTTGTTTCCTTTTTTTTTAAAATGAAACAAGACCATTGTGCAGGCCGCGCCACTCCATATGTAATTATGGATTTCTACTATGGATTCCTCACTATGTCTTACACTTTTTATCTTCAAATTTGTAACTATAATGAATCTAAAATGGTTTTTTACTTTTTCAATGATTCTTTTAAACTGAAAACCCTCCTCGACTTAGCCGCACCATACATGCTTGGAATGCTTTTCCTGATTTGAGATTCATGATAGCTTAACATGTGCTTCCCATTTGAGTTGGAATTTATGAGAGAATCTCTTCATTTACTAGTTCGGCCCATGATGGTCGTATGTTGTATTTTGTAACAAAAACCCATGTGAATATTTCTTTATATGAAGAAAATCTGCACTTTGAGTAAAAATTTGTATATGGGTATTTATAGAACTTGAAATAATCCTCCCATTTTCTGTATTTTATCAAAACCCAATATGGGCACATCCTGAAAATTTTAGAATTTTTTACTTTAAACCTAAAACCCCAATGTGGGTATTCTGAAGAATGAAAGTAAACCCCATCCTTCTGCATTTCATGGAAAGATCCAAACTAGGTATGCTGGAATTAAAAAAAAATCTGTATTTTAATAAACTCCTCACATGCGTAATAAAAAAAAAGATAGAAAACTCCCCGTCACTGAAGCAATTTCTCATTTATGTTATTCAAGTCAAAATGTTGAAATCCCATCATGGAATTTGTTGTATTATCTTGTTTGTTCATAGGGTTAAAACCCTAGAACTGGAATACCAAATGAGACTTTGCATGCACCTCCTTGAAACAAAAATCTTTTTTAAACATTTAGAAATCTGGAAAATAATGAGTGTATCCTTCATGGGTATTGCCGTAAACTTCAACATCATATGGAGCACATTTTCTTCTAAAAGTCACCATCCCGTATTCAGAAATTTATTTTATCTAGCTCTGTAAATTATTTTCTTGTTCTCTTATACACTTACATTCTTCAAGGATGAACTCCAAACCTTCACTCATGTTGTGTTCAATGTAAATTCTGCCCATTTTGGAAATGACTTCTCTATATTTTAATCTTTGTCAAATCTGTCCACATTTTGTTTGCTTCAACTCCATGTGAAAAATACCCTGAATGATGAAACGATCCCTTGAAAACAATGTACTCTTTGCCACCTATTCATACTCAGAATTGTTTCCTTTCAGATGTATTGATGCACAACTCCATTTAATGCAACCTTTGCATTTAGTCATTACAGTTATAGTGGATTACCTGATGCTTGTCATCATCCATTCAAATGAAACTCGAAACTCTGCACATGCTTACTTTATCGAACAATATTCTATTGATGAGGCATATGTATGCCTGTTCACTATCACCATTATGAGATAGAACAATACTACTCCAAAACAGAAAAAATATGAAACAACATTTATCTGAACAGACTCAAAACAACAAAATAGTATTATGATAATAGTATCAAAATTTTCAGAAAACATGAAAGATTGATAGTTTTCAGTTGAAACAAGTTGAAAATTTTATTGTCCATTTGTAATTTTCACCTCATGTTTTGATCTGACTGTTATGAATGCATGGCAAATTTGATCATTCCTTTAAGTTGTAAATCTCAGAAGAGAAAAGTGATTGTATTTTTCTTTCTCAGCCCTCTTGTAATATATAAAGGCAACATGTCGGGCTCTACCCTTGTGGGAGCCCGTTTTTCCCCACATGCTTGGTCTTCAAAAGATAATCAGCTACATGGCTTTTCCTATACCTTCACAAGGAAACAAAAAATGTTAGCATAAAAATGCAGAATGATGATGATGTTTCCCCCTTCTCAGCTCATGCTTTTGTTCCTTCCTTTAGTTGATTCTATGCATTTCAAAGAGGAAATTATATGTCTTTTGGTAGAGATTGTAGTACAACTCATATCCAGAGCTCAATATTGACAACCCTCTCAATCTCTTGTAGGCACACTCAGGAGTAGAAACAGGATGGAGCAAGAAGCAGCGTCTCGACCGAAGATGAAGAAACATGCAATGATGGATATGTTTTCGGCTATCTGCTTTCTCATCTTTTTACCTTCAGCTATAGAATTTACTTTCCGCAATGAATAGAATTGGCTAAAAACCATGGCTTGTGTGGATATTCAAATTTTTTCTTTCATCTCCATTCTGAAAGAAAAGCATTAAAATGAAAATTTGTACCATCATTTGTATTCTTGCAATTGAATGAACATATGTAATGTGAATCATTTCATAAAATAGATGACAACATTCTACAATGCTTTATTATTTGTATATTCAGCTCGATACTCCATTTGAATTTCTTGCAAAAACATGAATAATATTCTCTAAAATTCAGCCTTCCCAAAAACCTGCATGACTATCACTTGATAAATGCTAAATAAGGTGTAAGAAACACTTAAGCATATGCAGAAATAACTGTATTTTCACTTTCAAATATAACAATATTTAATTCAGCTCCACCAATTTGAGCTATAGCAAAAAATTGGTAATAGTTACAAGACCAATTTCACCAAGACTGGATAGATGGAGGATTTCAAACACATATGTCCCTAAAAGACTACATGGACATAAGAATGAAGTATTTACCTAGAAAGGGTAATAGAGACCATAACAATGATCTAAGGAGGAAAATTGATAAGCTTAGCTTGTCATACTTTGATGGTTTGGGAAATTCCACAACATGAGTGTGGGTTCAAAAGGTTGATACATACTTCCAACTCAACCACATTTTGTAGAGTGAAGCAATCAAATATGTCACCTTACATCTAGACAGGTGGCTCATGAATGGTGGTATCATGACATGATCACCTTGGGCCATGAATAAATCACTTTGTATGTGGAAGTTATGGAGAAACTAATAGAGAGATTTGACAACAAGGATTAGAAGCTCCACTTTAAGGAATTGGCACAATCAAAGACCTCAACCTTAGTACACTTCAAGAAGCAATTAAGAAGGCTAGGGATATGGACTCTAGTGCAACAAAGAAAGAGAATGGCAAAAAAATAAAATGGATGAAGAAACTAGGAAAGATTTGAGGAGGAAGAAACTTTTTTTTACTTGTGAAGAACCTTGGACACTAGAGCATCGATGCCTTGGTAAATGGAAGATTCATTATATCAAAGTTGTGCCTAATAGTGAAGAGGAAAAATCAGATCTAAGTCTCGAGCAAGATGAAATAGAGGTATAACCTCCAAAGGTAAAAGAGTCTCCACCTAAGGGAAGTAAGAAAGGTATAATCACCACTATGACTAGATCTCCAAGGTTTAGCTCATTTAAAACTCATGGTGTATTGCAAGGACAAAAGATAATAGTATTATTTGATAGAAGCGCCACTCGTAACTTTATTGATTCAACTTTGTTCACCAAGAAAGGACTTCAAATAGTTGAACACGAAGGATTTATTGTAATGGTGGAAAATGGAAACCAAATATATTATTCAACAAAGGTACCAAAATTAAAAATAATAATTCATTGATGCTTTTTATGCTATGGAGTTGGGTGATACTAATGTTATACTTGGTATACAATGGATGATTTTCATTGGTAAGTACTCACAAAACTTTCAAATAATGGATTTTAAGTTCAAGGTGGATGGTAAGAAAGTGATATTTAAGGGATTATTTGATGGAGCACCTTGTGTGGTCTCAGCCAAAAGGATGGAGAGCATATTCAAGGAGAAGAAGTTAAGGAATAGATCCATCAAAGAATGTCTCATCAAATGGAAGGGTTCACCAATAGAAGATGCTACCTAGGAAAATGAGCAAGTTACCCAACATACTAACCTAAGAATTCTTGTGAGAAAGCATTACCAAGGAGGGGAGACTATAATGACCCTCATTCAAGAACCCAAGAAATCACATGTATTAGAATCGTCAACCCAAGACATTCCTCAAAGTGAAGATATTAATAAACTAAACAAGAGATACAAATCTTGTCGATTGGACTAAATAGTCATGACTTCATTGATATATAGCATTGATGAAGGGAAACAAATATATTAGGATCAATGATTACATTCAATGATTACATTATAATATAATTATTAAAACAAATAGGGTAGTAATTAAGTATTGATTCATTGAGAGGCATATATTTTTATAAGGGATAAACAATTACTTAATATCTTCAAAAATAAAGGAAACGAATTAAGTTTCAAAGGATATGATTAAGGTTTTTGATCTAAGGGATGTGTCTATTCTAAAAGACATCTCCTTCTGAAATAACACAACCTCTCAATCAAAAGGTATATGAAGGATAAAAAATTCACCCAAGACATCATCGATAAATCTTGCATATATATACATCTTCTACAACAAATCAAGGGTTCTCCTAAGGAGAAGATAATCCTCTAGTTTGGGCTGCATGAATCACCAGTAATATTCATGAACAATGCCCTCCTCAATCACTTGGATAAGATATTTTAATTCAAAAACAACATTAACATTAAGGAAACATATTATTACATAAATCATTCTCATAATTTGAAATCCCAGGTTCTTAAGGAGTAATCTAAAACATCATTGATTTTGATGTCACAACTCTATGATCGCATGATTATAGAGTAAGAAAATAGAGATATCGGTTAGTGGACATTATCAAACTTCCATTCTTGAGTAAATTCTCAATCAATATTGCATTAGTAAATTGTAGCAAAAATTGGTGTCATTATTACTATCATAATATATATTCTTACTCATATAAATATATATATAATTAGCATAAAAAGGATATAGAGTTTCCCTTTTGACATATCTTGATATCAAATTCTATAAATATGAAAGAAAATTTTATAATAATTCTATAAGGGACATTAAAATGGGGAGATTCGATACCCTCCCACTTGTAATGGTCAAATTGATAGGATGCGTGTTAGTCCTTAATCATAGATCAAGGGGATTCTCTATTGGATGGTGTAGAGCTTTAGAGAGGATGCTTACTAATGATGTCATTTTCTCTTGGGTTCCATGTATATTATCACATTTATACCATGACATGCATTAGGTTATATATAGATACAATGCTATTTTGTCTTATGGAGTTACACTGCTTCACATTTGGGCATGGGAGCATAAGGCAGTGGTATATTAAAAAATTAGTGATTGGGTGACCTCACCCATTGGAGGTGAGTTTTCAATGAGAAAGATACTATTATTTTGAGTTCATGGTGATTGTGTGAGGCCTAGATCAATGACCCTACACATATGGTTTTTTTTAGTAGCCCAAATTTTTGATTGGGTGTACAACTCACATCATAGAGAGATATCTTCCAAATCAAGTTAGATTATAGTTTGGAGAGGTATAAGGCCTACTTGTTTAGGAGGCCAAATTTTCATAGATGTAGAGAGAGATTGGTCATTGGGGGCCCATGATATCTCTTGATAAAACTATATGAGATTTTGATTTGGTTCCCATTTAGCATGGGCATAGGGTGAAATGGTTAGATATGTAGGGATGATGCCCAATTTTGATAGGTGGTGGGTAGTACATCAACAAATTCAGTTGACATATCGAGGTGGTGGAGTAGTGGGGTGATGGAGGAAAGATATGGAACCACCTAGGGACCATAGGAAGAGGTAGAGAGTGGAGGAGGGTAGTGCTTCAAGTGAGGGAGATGGGGGTGGTGGATATAGATATGGAACCCAATATGGAGGTGGTAATGGAGGGAAGGTGTAGGTACAAGGAGGATATGGTGATGGAATACAATAGGGAGGAGGTGGGAATGATGGATGGGGAGGAGAGGAGATGATGGTAGTGGATTGGGGTGGGAAAGGAAGAGGAGATGGCGAGGATGGAGGGGGAGATGGGGGTGGTGGTGAAAATGGTGATGGAGGAGGAGGTGAGGATGTATATATGTAAGTCACACTGGTTGTGGCCCTATTAGAGCAATATCAAGCTCACAAGGAGAGGGATGGTTATTGGGTAGAGAGGGATAGCCTCTCAATCTTATTGATAGAGAGGAAATTAGAGAGGAATAACCTCCCAATTTTGCTAACATATAAGATAGTGGAGAGGGACACCAAGATGGATTGACATCAGTAGGTAGAGGCAATATGAAAATTTCCCATGATGTTGGTTATGAGGTAGGTGAGGAGACTTACCCAAGAGGCTAAATATTATAGTACCCTCTATGAGAGGGATGTACTTGCAAACATGAGGGCTCCTAGTTTCTCAGTGAGTTGGTTGGGGCTTTTTGATCAGCTAGATTGAAGGGTAGATCAGTAATGGGGGCACCCTCAAGACCAGCACTAGTACCAGCACAATCGGGATAAAGTCCTATGGGAGACAATTGCATAGCCAACCATATAGGCTATAGTACAGCCAAGGGATATCCTCTCCTCGTCCAACCTCACCTAAACATTCTGAGGGTGGGAGACCAATTAAGAGGATCTTTTGTATATTTTGTAGACACATTATTAGATTATTCCTGTGGCCATATGTATATATGTATATTCATGTCTCTTTGTAGTCTTTTGTATAAAAATTATGTATTTATGATGTATCATGACATTATTATATATATATGAGATGATATTTTATTGTGTAGATGTGTTTCTCATGATGTGATGTGTTTATATATACATGTGATGGATATCTATATGATTTGATGTATGCATTTTCTAGCGACTCTTATTTGATTCTACTATATGATGTGATAGATTATGATGATATGGTGTGATGCTATTATTTTTTTTGGTTATGCTATGATGACCTATGTGATGATTATACCATGATGCAATTATTGATGATCTTTAATACTAATGATACTATGGTTATGGATACATGATATATATGATATTATGATGATACTAATGACTAGGTATGTAGGGATTATATGGACTTTTTAATTTTTGTGTGTCATCAATACATGGATAGAATGGTTAGTATGATTAGTAAGATAGAAGAAATAGTGTAGGATGATGATGGATAAATGAATCATTTTGATCAAATATTAAATAGAATTTATAGTTGTGATATGGGATGTTTATTGGATAATAGGATGAAAAAATAATTTATTTATTTTTTAATGCTAAAAAAATGTAGAGAGAAATCCTTATTTTGATATAGTAAGTAGACACTATGCACCAAGGTATGAGGAACCAAGGTAGAATCATAATTATTGCATGGAATTTGACCCTACAATCAAATAGGATTATCCTTATTCATGCCAGATATACAAAAACCTTATTTTAATGTGTGAGGAAATAAAACTTAGAGCATGATAGTCCTTTGCATAAAAGGTATGAAGAATCCAATATGCAAAGGATGTTTTTTATGCAATAATTTGTCTCAACACACACAAGGCAAGTATTTTCCATTGTCATATTATAATAACATCCCACAAATACAACATATGAAATAAATGACCATGCCCCATTCCATGATCCTCTAGACACACCATGATATTGAAAGATAAAGGTGGCTTTGAGTAAGCATAAGAAGGAGACAAAAATATAAATTGAAAAGAAAAGACTGGCTAAAAAACATCACATCCATCATATCTCTTACCAAAGAGATTATAATTGTTATCCTAGATTGTATGTATTGTAGGAAAGATATATCCATTAAGGTATAGATTGAGATGATGAATTAGATGATTTAGGCAATAGGTATCTAGGTAGTGGATTGTTTCAACAATAATCCTAGCTTTACAATTTTTCATGAATGTTCTAGGTTTTGATTAATGCATCATTTTATTTTGCTTACTTTATCAAAGGTGATTGTGATGGTTTTATTATGGATGGGAAAATCAGTGTAGGTGTTGATTTTTTCTTTGCATTTTTGGAATATTTAATATTTTGGTTTTTTGGAATATGTGATGTATTTGAAGGTTTTTGGAATATTTAATATTTTTGGATCTTTTGGAATATTTGATGTTTTTGGAATATTCAATGTTTTTGGATTTTTGAAATATTTAATGTTTTTGGATTTTGGAATATTTGATATTTTTTAGTTTTTTGGAATATCTAATATTATTTATATTTTTGGATTTCTTCGAATATTTAATGTTTTTAGTTATTTTAGAATAAAGCAATACAAATGATCCAATCTTATGACTAGGTTTAAGAAAAATGCCCCTAGCTAGGTGTAGGATCATTTTATTATTGATTGAGTGGATTGATTTTATTATGATACTAGGTGGGATGGATAACACTGCACACTAGTAAACTACCAAGCCATGCTAGGTGTATTATGTGAAAATATGATAGGTAGGTGGATATGGATGGAATTTCGACTTTATTATGAATGGAATGGATAAAAACCTAATAGATGGTAGATGGTGCTTACTACACATGGCATCTATAAACATTTTTCACCATGGTACTTGTCCAAAGTGCCACCAAAGTTGTTTTCACTAAAGGATGATTTGTATCTTTACTATTTTTTCCTTTATTTTTGTATTTTGTTACACATGACACTAGTAAATAGGTTTTTGCCATGGTGTGCTTTCCCAAGGCACGACCAAAGTGGTTTTCACTATTGGGTGGATTATTTATCTTTGATTTTTATTTTTATTTTAGGATACCTTGAGGATTAAGCATGAAATTTCTTGAGGTGATTGTTGTTAATGGGATCTTGTAAGGGATCACCTTTTATATGTTGTAAGTTAATCATCTCTTAACCCATAAATAATTGTGACAACAAATGGTCCCAACCAATTAGGTTCAAATTTTCCCTTATTATATTGGTCTTGTTGATTCTTCTAATTTTATTCGAGGATTAGACACCTACTTCAAAATTTTGGTTCTTGATCCTTTTGTTGTAACTATGAAAAGATGATTTTGATAGGCCTATAAATGATTTAAAGCACTGAGATGTCTTTCATCTAGCAACTCTAGATCTTGTAACCTGGATACTTTTTACTCTTCATTGTCGAAAAGATGTTGCAAGGATACCCTTAAAGAAGGGAGTTTGACCTCAATAGGAAAAATTACTTTGGTGCCCATAAGGCGAGGTTGAGTTGGATGTGTTAGTCATGGCCAATATCATTAATTATCTTCTTTAGGATCTCGAGTATGGTTTTTTAGATATATTATCTTGATTGTTTTGCTATGGGTAGTAAGGTGTAGAAAAGAAGTGTTGGATATGGAATTGTGAGCAAAGACTACATAAATCTTGGTTTTTGAATGGTGTACCATTATTTTTTATAATGGCATAGGGAACACCACACCAACAAATTAGGTAGTTTAGAATTAACTTATGGCCATTAGATGTGGTGGGGGAAATTTTACCTATGAGGTTGAGTCTCATTGTGAGAAGGGCCAAGGTATGGTTGTAAGTGTGAATAAGTAGAAAAGAATAAAACACTTCTTAATGAAACATTGTATCAAAGATCAAGCTAATAATCAACTGAAAGCATCTCATTGTCTCCTATCTTTAAAGATTTATTAAGCTATTGTGCTCTCAAATTTAAATAACACTATAACTATTAAAATAACAATCTAAAGAATGGAATGATGTTGATGCAATGATATGAAGCTAATATGATAAAATCTAGATGATAAAAGAAACTAATATAGCATGGATTGACATGAAAACTGATAAATGAAGCTATAGGAGGTAGCCATGATATATAAAAACTAGAATGTTGGATGCTTCGATGTTGGATGCTTGATGCTTGATGAATTCCTGCAGAGTAAACTTGATAACCTGGGATCCTTTTCTTGGTTGAATGAAGATTTATTTATAGATTTCCTGGCTGTAGAAATGCATAGGGATGGAAAAGAGAGGTTTGGATTCAATCTGGAGGATTGAATGGTGAGAGATGGAGGAGATTGAGAAGATTTTGGAGATTGTCTCTACCCATGAAAACACCAGGCAAGAGAAGAGGAAAGATTGATGGAGGAGGATTGAGAGATAAATTTGCAATTTGTCTCCAATTCTTCCCGTGAAGTTTCAATCAATTAATTTTGACATGATTTTGACATAAATTAGACATAAGATATCTAATTTGATTTTGAGGAAATATAGAGGAATATTCCTTATGACTTAATTTAAATATTTTTGATTTATTTAAATTAGCCAAAGAGGGATAAATAATTTAATAAAACAAACTATAGAAGTTGTTTATTAAATTAAATAGAAGAATATGGTAATTAATCAATAAAGTGTTTAATCTTTATTTAATTAATTTAAGATTGATGTGATAGAATAAAATAGGGAAATGATAATTAAATCAAACAAAGTATTTAATTTTGTTTATTTAATTAAGATCAGAACAATTTAAATGTGAATGTGAACATGAACTATATAAATAAATATTTATATTTATTCAATAGTAGAGGAAATTAGGGTAATTAATCAAATAAGTTGTATTTAATTAATCGG
This sequence comes from Sequoiadendron giganteum, assembly GCA_007115665.2. NCBI lineage: Eukaryota > Viridiplantae > Streptophyta > Pinopsida > Cupressales > Cupressaceae > Sequoiadendron > Sequoiadendron giganteum. The sequence continues at coordinate 677,157,135 of CM021100.1, read as the reverse complement.
ATTCTCCAGACCATTTTTAGGTATATACATTTTCTGCCTTTTTGAAGTGATGTGTTTACGCATTGCTTCGAAGAAAATTTTGCTGCTACTGCTAGTATCGATGAAAAAAATTCAATGTGCCCAGACATACCCCAGATATTGATTTTCAGATGATTGCTGATAATATGCCCCCTTGGGAGATAAATTAATGATTTGATGATTTTTTAGAATTTTTGAATTTCATGATGATTTGATGATGATTTGACGAAGATTTGATGAAGAAATAATTTATCTCCCGACATTGATGAAGAAAATATAGCCCGTAGATGAATTTCAATTAATTCCATGAATAAAATTAATTAAAATAAAAGAAAACCCACCAAAATCCTTTTTCAAACATCTATATAAAGTTCAAAAAGTCATTTTCATATTCATTTAGACTTTTTGACTTTCAAATTCTAGTGAGAGAGACATTTCAGCTAGTTGGAGCAAGATGCCAATCCCCTACCACACTCATCATTTCGAGTGCGTGCGATGTCACCAGCAGCCGGCTGCCTACGGACCTCCGATATGTACCCGTAATCCACCTTGCACTTTGATTTTTCTCAATTTTCGTGCTTTGTTTATGCTTTCACATTTTTTCCTTAGTTTAGTGCATCAAGGTCGCATTGTAGCACTTTGCACTCCTATGTAGCACTTTCGTAGACTATTTTAGCGCTTTAAGATTTAGCGCTTGCGTTATTTTCTCTAGCACTTTCGTCAGATAGTTTAGCGCTTTCATGATTTAGCGCCTAGGTAGTCCGTTTTAGCGCCTCGATGTCGAATCTTAGCGCCTAGAATGTTCTATCGCTTTGATGGAATAAATTGGTGCATCGATGGTCAGTTATAGTGCTTTTGGTAAAGTAGCACTTTGATGGTCTATTTTAGCGCATTGAAACGGTAAAAAAATGCTTTAGGTAAAGTGGCGATTTGGTTGCCTGGTTTAGCACATTGGAGTGTCGAAATAGCGCTTTGGGTAAAGTAGCGCTTTGGATGCCTATTTTAGCGCATCCATGTGCTAAAATAGCGCTTCTGATAAAGTAGCGCTTTGGATGCCTGTTTTAACGCATTTGAATGATAAAGTGGCACTTTTGATTTTTAGCGCTTTGAATGCCTATTTTAACACATCTGAATGATAAAGTGGCGCTTTTGATTTTTAGCACTTTGGATGCTTGTTTTAGCGCATCCATGTCAGATTTGCAAATTTTGACATAGTTAACTTTGATTTTTGTCAATTTTGATCATGTCCATTCTTCGGTCTGGTATGATTTGATTATCAAAATTCCCTAATGACTAATTTTGATGGCTTAATAAGACTTACTCTCATGATAGGCGAGAAATAATCCTATTTGTGATGATCCTCATGATAGGCGAGGAATGATTCATATCTGATAAACATCATGATAGGCAAGATTAGATAATGTTTGTGATGAACCTCATGATAGGTGAGGTTTGTTGATGTTTGTTCATGAATTTTGATCAAAAAATTCATACCAAAGTTTGATTGGACATATAATGACTTTTGATTCTTGACATAGTGCACTGATTTTAAACTTTTTATGATGATAGGAGGATCTGGCTACTCTCCAGATGTGAGAGAGGTTTCCTTAGACCATCGATTTGATTCCTCATCTAACTCTGGATGAGATTCAGATCATAGGTTGATGTGGCCTTACTAGTTTACTTGATATGCCCTAGATTAGGATTAATCGAGGTCTCCTTACTGCTTTGGTCAAGCGGTGGCATAGTAACCATAACACTTTCCATCTACCCACCGATGAGATGATGGTCACACCCGAGGAGATGTGTCAGATACTAGGAATTCCATTTATGGGAGAGATTGTTGTATACGGCTCACATGAGGCTAATGGGAGAGATGCTCTCTATAGATTCTTTCAAGATCAGCACATTGTAGGTCCGAGTGTCTGATGGCGGATGATAGTTGACGCATATGCTTCACTGAGTGATCCCACAAAGCTGGTTTACAATTTTTGAGAGGAACTGATTTTCACTGAAATCACATATTTTTAGAAAATATAATGATTTAAGCCTTTAAAAGTTCCATTTTAAGGATTTCAATTGAAGAGGGTTTGATCAAACCACCTTAGATCAAACCCCCTTGGATATAACCTCATTAGTTTTAAACCATACCTATAAATGAGTCTCCTTTACACCTATCAAAATGCTAATAAAAATCACTTTTGATTTACCTTTTTGGGGATAAAATGAACTCATCTAAAATTTATTTCAAATGATTATGGCAGTCCTTGAAATGAGCTATCCCACGAATATAATTTTAATATTTTTTGGTTTTATTATGTATGTGTTTTTTTAGTTTTATTAAACATAGGTTTTTCACTGAAAATCAAGCTCTTTGTTTTGCACATATGGAAAAATAGAAAATTATCAAAATAATTTTTAAAAAAATAATTTTGTGATGGGTATTGATGTCCTTGATCCATTAAAAAAATTAAAAATTATTTTTGATACATACAAAAGAAGTTATGTTGTATACAGTTTGCCTAAGCCGAAATTGCAATTGGTTTGACTTCAAAACTCTATTAAGGGAAAAATATTCAATTAAAAACTATGAGACCAAATGAAAGTGCTAGATATCATAGTTACAAATATAGATTTGAAAAAAATAGAATTTTATCCTTCATACAAAAAAGGTTATGTTGTATACGGTGAGCATCACTTTTTAAAAATGTTGTTTTCTGAAAAAAACTAGTTTTCGTGGGAGATGGAAAAAGAAGTGCAATCTTATTCCAATTTTTTTGAAATAAATATTTTTAGAATCCACAGACAAAATGTGATGAGACTCTAGTTTTCATCATCTTGAAATTCCTCATGGTTTAGCCGCTATAGGTGCCCGAATGTGAATATTTAGTTAAAAATAATAATTTTAGTGTTTAGTTTGACCAAAAATTGTAAACCACTATTGTGGGATCACCCCACTACTAGTAGTATTGGCTGGATTCATTGGAGGTTTCCTTTGTGCTGATCGTAGGTCAAAGGGATTCTTTGTGGGTTGGGGCTGGATTTTGGAGAGCATGGTTGTGCATGGGATGAGATATGCATGGGGGATGTGTATGCTAGCACATCTCTACCATGATTTACATTCAATGGTATACATGGGAGCACGTAGCTTATCAGTGAGGATGACACTTTTATAGGTGTGGGCATGGGAGTATTTTTCCATTGCTCGACCATTTCTAGTTCTTAACAGACTTGCACGCAGACCTTATGTTTTCAGGTACAGAGGTAGACTTACCCAGGCTCAGATGGGTAAGTTTGAGCATTGGAGACAAGTTTTGAATGACATGGAGAGTGTTGACTGGCAGTCGTATCTAGACTATGAGTAGTGGGACGAGGATGACATAGTGCTTGGGTATCTATTTGATTCCATGTACTTGATTGGTAGGACCCCATTTGTGTTGGAGAGATTTCTATTATGGTAGGTGTATAGGCAGTATGGTATAGTATAGTGTGTGCCTCAGGGGGTAGCCCATTATGCCCAGTGACAGAGTGATGTATCAGATTAGGGGCCATGCTTTTCATATGAGACACTAGTAGAGGGGTACAAGACTCTATAGCCATCTTTTTGGGATATACGTAGGGATATTATAGAGGCAACTGTGATAGAGGAGTACGCAGCATTTTTGGTATTATCTCCACATCCTCGTATACCATTCCTGATGAGCCAGCACCATTACCCATGGAGGATGATGTTGCCGAGGGTTCTGAGGAGAGCAATGGGGATGGTACTCAATCAGGCGGCAATACTAAGAGTGGCAGTGATGACAGCAGCAGTGATGTTAGTGATGGTGGTGGTGGAGGTGGCAAAGGGGCTAGTCCAGTCAGTGTCAGACCATCATTGAGCAGGCCTCGCAAGAGGCAAGCAGTGGCAGTACCGTCAGTAAAGCATCAGAGGAAGATTGCCAATCTATAGACACAAGTACAGACTTTGCAGGGGTAGTTGGTATAGGAATAGGGTTTGCTGGCATAGACACAGACTCAGATGCAGACCCAGGCATAGGCTCATGCCCAGGCCTTAGCATAGGTATAGGGACAGTTAGTAGCTGTTCAAACTCAGGTTGATACCTTGATAGCTGAGCAAGACAGTGCTAGACATATTGTTGAGAGGGAACAAGAGATAGCTGAGACACTACAGAGAGTAGCCGATGGTAATTCGGTTGCAGATTATATGAGAGAGGTTCTACGGGCTGGGTGAGAGGTAGAGTTTTACTGGGGTAGATATCATGATGCAGTGCGTACCGATCTCAGAGTCAACTATGCCCCATCAAGATCTAGTCGAATGTGTACCCGGATAGTTAGCGAGGGTGTGACACAACCTCCATGGAGAGATCCCAGAGATCCTGATTCTTCTGGGGGTGGTGGTGGTACTGGTAGCAGTAGATCTTAGATGTTGTATTGAGACATTCTTTTTGAGATATGATGTACACTTCGAGTCAGCTTATTTTTGATGATGTATCTTTTCTTATTTCAAACTTCATTGTATACTTGACATTGATGATATATATGATATGCAAATATTTCTATTTATGATGGTTTATGATTCTATAATGTATACATTTATTTTACATGATGATGTATCATGTGATGAATTCTTTTATTTCGTGTGATGATTCTAGATGAATGCATATGCAGAATATATGATGTATGGATGTTATGAAAAAATGTATGATGTTCTAAATAATGATTTATGATGTATGATAATGGATGTATGGATATGTGATGTTAAATGATGACCTATGATGTATGATAATGGATGGTAAATGCTTTTTTATTTTAAATGTGATAATGATAATAAAATGATGATTTTGTGATGAATGATAATGGATGGATGACAAATGATGTATGGTTTAAAAATTGATCAAATGCATATGATAATGATGTAATGAAACATGATGTATTTATTTAAATGATGGTTTATGGAGAATATGGTACGATAAATGTATAACTATTTAATGTTAAATGCATGAATGATGAGATGATACTCCTATTATGTTTTTGATGATTTTTGGTTTAATGTCAAGTATAGTCAATCATATTTGTAGAAAAGATAATCATTAATTGGAATCCTTTATGCAAAAAATCACTCTATAGATGTAGAATTTATTATGAATGCAATCTAATTTTATCATGCAACTATATGTAGACCATTGTCATTTTAACAGTAATTTTGTGCTTGGTATCCTCATAGAGCTTTTTTGGATGTTGAAAATGATACAAGCGTAAATGGTATATGTTAGACCAATGACGACCTGAGTACTACTTTCATGATTTTTGATATTGCAAATGAACACAAGCATCTAGGTATAATTGAACCGAGATGACCTGAGCATTCATTGTGTAAGTAGGCAGTGATTAATCATTTCAATGTGTGAATTCCGAATGTCATTGATGATACATTTGCATAGCACATCCCCCGAAAATTCATACATTCATATGATTAACTTACAGACAGTAGACAATAAAAATATCATTCTTCTTCCTTGTTTCTCTAGCTCAATACATCATCGAGTTAGTCCAAAGAAATGATAATATCAAAAAATACAATTTATCCACCTTTTACTTAGAGTGTTTCAATCATTATTCAAATTAGATCATCCATCCTGATTTTGTGATGTTTTTGTGATTTTTCAAGATTTTGACCAAAGACTCAATTGATTAACTTATCTTAAGGGTCTCGGGGGCTGATCAAATATTAGCCTTGCCTACATTACACATGTAGAGACCACGCAATTCGACTAACATAGACTCATGATTTTGATTTTGCTTTTCTAGACTAACTTTTTGACTTGTTTTTGGATTTTCTGATATGATACAAATGTTTGATGCCTTTCCGATGGTGATTGATTTTGCGCTTTGATCTTGTTTTTTTTCTTTTTTGTCGTACTATTGTTTTCTCATTTGGCAAGACCGACGTTTTCATTTCCCCCAGTGATATCCAGATGTTTCCCCCAAGCTATAGTGAGACATGACCATGTGACATGATTTGATAATGGATGCAATGATGGCAAGACTAATGATATGATATGAAATGGTAATGACTGCCAGACTAATGATCCTGATATGTATCAAAATAGATTGGAAAGCTGGTTTAGAATCACATACGACGCCTGTTTCCAGGTTTTCACCATATGTTTTGATTACACTCTTTGTTTTGTATATTTTTTTATTTTATTTTTCTCTTTTTTTCTTTTCTATACTTTATTTTATTTTTGTATTTTTTGTAACCAAGACGCCTGTTTGCCAGGTTTTCGACAGGAAACCCTTTTTCAAAAGTTTGACCTATGCACTAGGAATTCAGGTATAGAACTTTCTGAGATGGGTAATGTTGATAGGTTCATCAAACAAATCCCCTTCTGACGTTGATATTTGATAAGCCCCTTATCCGTACACTGATATGATGACAAAAGGACCTAGCCAGTTAGGCTCAAATTTCCCTTTCTTTTCCCTGTCCTATTGATTTCTTGGGTTTTCTTTTAGAACCAAATCGCCAACTTAAAAAATCCTAGGTTTTACCCTATGATTTTAACTCCTTGATATTCGATGTTGATATGCTATGAGATGATTAACAGCTTGTTGATGATGCTCATCCAACAATTTCAATTCTTGCAGTCTAGATACCCTATAGTCCTCATCCGAAATGATTCCTCTGAGTGATACACAGACTGATGGAATCTCTACTTCAATAGGTAGTATGGTCTCTGATCCATATACTAAGGCGTATGGTGTAGCTCCTGTTGGTGTTCTGATACTTGTTCTATAGGCCCATAATGTAAGACTGAGTTGAACATGCCAATCATGTCCAACATCATTTACCGTCTTCTTGAGGATTTTTAGAATTGTTTTGTTAGAGGCCTCTGCTTGGCCATTTCCTTGAGGATAGTATGGTGTTGAGAAATGATGTTGGATATGGAATTTTTCACACAATTCTTGAACATCTTGGTTTTTCAAAGGCCGTCCATTATCAGTGATAATAGATTGAGGGATGCCATACCGACATATTATGTAATTCAAGATGAAAGATGAGATTTGCTTCCCCGTGATCGTTGTAAGAGGCACTGCTTCTATCCATTTTGTGAAATATTTTGTAGCTATTATGTAGTTCTTGTGCTGGTGCATGAATCAGATTACTGTGAATCTGACACTTTTGACATTTATTTACAAATTGATAAGATTCTTTCTCCATGCATGGCCAATAATATCCTAAACAAAGGAGTTTCTTTGCTAGAGTTATTCCACTCGAATGAGTGGCACAAATACCCTCATGAACTTCATGTAAGGATGTCTTATATTCTTTGTGTTCCAAACATCAGAGTAAGGTACCATCAAGACCTCGACGATAAAGCATGTCAGCAATTAAAGTATTTTGGGAGGATTGGCGCATAAAATTATGTTTTTGGTTCCTGGAAAGATCAGGAGGGAGGATATTATCTTTCAGGTAAGCATAGGTTTTTTCATAGATGGAGGTTTCAATGGTCTCTAGATGGCATATAGTATTGGATTTTGAATTATTGTAAGAAGGACACGGTACTTGTTCTACCATAAACTCATAACAACCTCATTTCTCTAGCAATTGTAATAGTGAAGCGATTGTGGCCATGGCATCTACAGCTTTGTTCTCTGCCCTTGGAATTTGATCAAATTGATGTTGACAAAAAACTGCTTTAGATCATCTATTTTATGCTTGTAAGGCATCAATTTTTCATCCTTGGTCTGATACTCGTCATTTACTTGATAAATGACTAGTTGAGAATCTCCATATACTTGTAGGTATGTGATCATCCATTCAATTGCTATCTTGACCCCAATGATCAATGCTTCATATTCTGCCACATTATTTGTACATTGAAACATCAGTCTATATGATTTTGGGATGGTGTGTCCCTAGGGAGTGATGAACAAAATCCCTGCTCCAGATCCTCATTGTGTGTATGATCCATCAAAATATAATATCCATTATTGTGGTGTCACTGTCAGAATGTCCACATCTGGAAACTCCATGGTCATGGGTCGGTCATTTGGTAAAGGAGCCTCAGCCAATTGTTCGGCAATTGCTTGACCCTTGATGGCTTTTCTATCCACATATTGAATATCAAATTCACTTAATAGCATGACCCACTTGGCCAGTCTAGCTGTTAAGGCGGACTTACTGAGTAAATACTTTAAGGGGTCAATCTTTGCTATTAGCCTGATTGTATGGGTCAGCATATAATGTCTCAACTGTTGAGTAGCAAACACCATCGCTAAGAAGGATTTCTCTATGAAAGTGTAGTTTATTTCATAGCCATTTAATGTCTTGCTGATATATTAGATGGCGTGTTCCTTTCCTTCATAATCCTCTTGTGCTAATAATGCTCCTAAAGATATATTTTTTGTTGCAATGTACAATATCAGAGGTCTTCCTTCGGTTGGTGGCATGAGAATATGTGGTGACATTAGATATTATTTTATTTGATCAAACGTTGTCTCACACCCATTATCCCATTTAAAAACAACATTTTTATGTAAAAGGTGATTGAACGGATGACTTTTGTCCGCCAGCTGGGAGATAAATCTCATGATTGATTGGAGCCTTCCCTGTAGTGATCTGAGTTAACTGATATTTTTGGAAGGCGACATTTCCATTATTGCCTTGACTTTCATTGGATCCACGTCAATGCCCTTTTTTGAGACAATGTACCCCAAAAGTTACACTGATGTGACCCCAAAGACACACTTCTTGGGGTTTAGCCTGACATTGAATTTCTCTAGCCGTGTGAAGATTTTTCTCAAGATATGTAGATTTCCTTCCCTTGTACAATATTTTCCAGAATATCATCCACGTAATCCTCCATGAAGGTGTGCATCATATCATGAAATATTGTTGTCATTGCTCTTTGATAGGTGGCTCCTACGTTTTTCAGACCAAATGGCATGGCATTCCAACACAAGGTTCCCCATGGACATGTAAATGTCATGTTTTCCTGATCTTCTGGAGCTATTTTAATTTTGATTATATCCTGAAAAATCATCTATGATTGACAACATGGCATGCCCTGTCATCAAGTCCACAATGATGTCTATATTTGGTAATGGAAAATCATCCTTTGGGCATGCTTTATTTAGGTCCCTGAAATCCATACATATCTTGATGCTATTGTCTGGCTTTGAGACATGTACAATGTTTGATATCCACTCAGCGTAGTCAATAGACCTTATGAATCGAGCATCCAACAATTTATTTAACTCAATCTTTACCATTAATGCGATATGAGGATGCATTTTTCTCAATTTTTCCTTCACAGGAAAAGACAAATGATGCATGAGCAGATTTGGATCCAAGCCTGGCATATCAGAATATGACCAAGCAAAGTTGATGCTTCTTTCCTAAAAGAAATTGATGAATTCCAGTCTCTCTTGATCTATCATGGATTCTGCCAGATGTAGAATTTTTTCTTTTTTTTCAGTGTCGATGTTAACAGACTATGTTGGTTCTACCAGAACTGATGACCGCTCATGATAATGTTCTAGAAGAGTGTCAAATCTCCCATCTTTCGGTGCCTCAGAGAGGTTTTCACCATTAGATGCATTCTTTATTTTATCTTTTTCTAGATCTAATGCTGCCATAGAATGGTTTTCACCATTAGATCTATTATCCCTATTTTTTCTTTTGCAACTGGAAGATTTGACACCCTCCTGTCGAGTCGTGTTGTTATGATTATTATGGATAGAACTCGTACCAGGTTCGTCATGACATAGAAAATTTACGATGGAATCATCATTTGCAAATATGGGTACAGTTAGAGGTTCAACAGGTTCCTAGTCAATAAGTTCATGATGGATTAATGGCATGAAATCATCGGATTCATTTAGGTTGATGGATGTAAGGGTTAGGACATCCATTTCATCATAGTTGTTATTTGGAATATCAAGGTCAATGATGGTACCTTCTTCAAGATCATCTAGTTCACTTGATGTTTGTTTGTCTCCACTTAAGTCATCGATATTTAGTGATCCTAATACGAATGGTCTAGACCCAAATCTTTGTCCCTCCTCACGCGTAGGTGCATATTGTTGTATTACATCAATTTAAATATCAGTATAAGATAAATTAGAACACAGATCCCACTCATATTCATTTGAATCCGTTTTAGAGCTATCTCTAAGCTGAAGGATTCTTTCTACAGCCTTCCTTGTCATCTCCTATTTTTGTTCTTCAGAGTATCCTAGTCCTGTCTTCTCTTTTGATTGGAGAGTGAGGGGCTGAATAGGCTCAATTATTCCTTCCTTTCTTAAACCAACAGGTCCTTGTCCCTCATAACCCATTTTTTCTAGAATAGCTTTCCCTTTGCCATATTTGTTTGTATTGATGTTGACATTCTTGATGCTGCTATTTGATGTCGATGGTTCTTCATCTTTGTATATCCAATCAAGGATTGCTTTGTTGTCTGATTCGTCCTCTATGGTATCGGATTTTACAAACCTTTCTTCTAGAACTATGATAGGTAGTGATGTTTGATGTTTGATCATTGATGGTTGGCCATATGTCTTTGGAGATGGCATTAAGTATGAAAGATTAAGTGATTGCTCCATAGAATGTTGCCTCATTCCCTTGTCTGTCAACTGGACCTTCTCTTGAGATTTTTGTGATAAAGAAGTTTGGGGATCTGAATTGTCTATTACTTGAGTGTCAACAAGATTTGTATCTTTTTCTTTATCCTTCTTCTCTACCCATTTGGTGATGATATTCAGATGTTTTTCTTCATTTGATGACTTTGAACTAGATGCTTCCCGATTGTGAGGCACAAAGGTATCTTGAGAGTTTCTAAGTGTTTCACAATGCTAAGGATGATTATAATTGGAAGATACAGTCACCTCATGTCCATTTACTAGGAATTTTAAGCATTTGTGATATGTGGAAGGTACTACCTGCATTTCATGGATCCAGGGACGTCCTAAGAGTATGTTGTAAGTCAACTCTTTTTCCAATACTTGACATGCTATGTGTTTCATCATTGGTCCCACTTGAATTGGTAACACAAGTAGTCCCTTTGAAGATATTTTTTCCTCATCATATGCTTTTATGGTCATTTTCCTTCGGGCATCAATAGCATCATCGAAATACCCTAGTGCATGGATTAACTTTAGAGTGCAAATGTTCAAACCAGCTCCCCCATCTATTAAGACTCTTTTTACATGATGATTGTGGATCAAGACTTCGATATGGAGTGCGGTGTTATGGGGATGATTGAGTGAGACATCATCTTGTTCAAAGAATGATAGAAAATGTGGGGTAGTCAAATGCCCCACCATAGCTTGGAATTGGAAAACATCTAGATTTTTTAGTACTGTAGTGGCAACTAGTGCTTGTTCTAGAACCTCCTTATGTGATGGAGATAGTTTGAGGAGTTCTAGTATTGATATCTGCACTGGAATGTTTTGAAGCTGATTGACAATGTTGTAATGAGATGGAGGTGGATATGCATTTTTAGACCCAAATCCCTTTAACGCTACCTTGGAATTCCCCCTTGTCATGACATTTGTTGGTTGATAGTCCTCTCGTTCTCTGATTTTTATAATGTTTATTTGATTTTTAGGGACTTGTATGCTTGGGAGAAAATACAAAGGGGTAGTGTCATCAGTTTCATGTTCATCCATGTTTTGATCAATTATGATCACTCTCTACTTCGGTAAGACAAAGGATCATTATATCATAGATATGATTGATATTTTTTCCTTTGTTGTTTGTAGAAGATGATGCTCCTTTGTCATAGTTTGGTAAAGGGTCCTTGAAGGCTGAATGATCATTATTGTTTTGGGGTCCCTTTATATACACCTTGTTATTTTGGATCAGATCTTGAACTGCGTTTTTTAATTCCATGCAATCATTAGTTTTGTGGCCTTTATTGTTGTGGAAGTTGCAGTAATCTGAGTCATTCCACCATGGTGGTTTGACCTTTGGATCCCAAAATCTTGCTTCAGCGTAGTGATAAGACCACTAGTGACTAGTTATTTCATCATTGATTCCAATGTTTGGCCTAAAGGTGTGAACCTACACTAGTTTGATGGTTTTTGGTATGATTGCGGTTTTGTGATTTCGTTGTTTTGATTTTTTTTTTAAGTAGATGTTGTCAATTTGAAAACTGGTTTGGCATTTTGTAAATCACTTGTTGTTTTGTTTGTAGTCATATTTCGGTTCTTTTGCCAAAATTTTGGTTTATCACTGTTGGGGTATTGATTTGAGGAATTTATGTTATTTGATTTGTCATTGAAATGTTTAATAACCCCTCTTTTGACTAGCACTTCTTCAATCTTAAGGCCATTTTCTATCACTTTTTCAAATGTAGGAGGACATTGCAATTCAAGTCTATAACTCATCTCCTTCAAGTTTTCGATGAACAACTCCATTTTCTCTTCCTCAAGAATGGATCGAGGATATCTAGCGAACAATCATCGCCATCTTTGTAGAAAGGACAAGAATATCTCCCCTTTGTTTTGTTTCAGGTTATACAGATCCTTTATCATGACATCATGTTGGATGTTAAAAGAATAGTGAGAGATGAACCTATTGACAAGTTTTTCAAAAGTCCTTATTCCTAGTTGTAATTTTAAAAACAATTCCATACATGAACCTCCCAAGCTTCTTGGGAATAATCTCACTAGATAAGTTTCCTCTTGGGAAAACTCTAGGCTCATGGTATTGAATTTGTGGATATGATCGATTGGATCCGATCTTCCATTGTTATTGTCATACTTGGGGAATTCACAGTGTCGAGGAAAAGGTATCATATCGACTGTTGAGTTGAAAGGATAAGGACAAATGTCTTGTACTGCGTACCTTTTGGTGTTCCCTTTTGTCATGTTTTGTATTTGTTGTTGTAATATTTGCATTTGGGATGTTAAGGCAACAACCGGATCTATACCTTGTGTGGGTTGTGGTATTTCGGTTTCACTTGTTCTAGGTGCTTCTCTTAGGTGATTTATGTCAAAATATTTGGGAAGCTTAGCACCTGATTCAACCAACATTAAGAGGTATTTCTCCATGTCCTATTCTAAGATCTTTTCCATGAATTTATGGAATTTGGGATCCTGTTGGGCTGTTTGTATGTCTTCTGGAGTTATTTCATTTTTGTCACTTTGATGTAGACTATTCCAGGGATTTTCTTCTACCATTTTATTTGATGTTTCAAGTTCCTTTTCTAAGAGATTCTGTTTTTGCAACCTAGTGAAGATTGGCATACAAGTTTTTTGTTCGTTCTCCCAAAATTTGATCTTCTATGTTGGAAAATGTCAAGTGAATTTTTAACAAAGTCAAATAAGATGATATATCTTATTGATAAGACTAGGTTAAAAATCTTATTACTATGCTTCATTTCGTGATGATAGCATGATAATATCCTGATGATGAAACTTTAGTGTAATAATCGAGATTGTGTTTTGATTTGACACTTTATGATTTGCAAGATCAATGTTTTAGTTGAAAAGATTGGAAACTTGTATGAACCTATCTGATTTCGATTTCTAGACAGTGATTCTAATAAAAAGGTACTTCTTTTTTGATAAAATCCGTGTGTAATTGATAGAAAAACTGACTGATATGATTTAGAACTCTCTATTTTGAAAGTGCTAAAATAGAGTTCAGATGTGCTAAAATAGGTGATGGATGCGCTATTTCATTGAACCATTGGAACAGAGTTCAAAAGTGTTGAAACAGGTGATGGAAGTGCTATCTTAATGGACGTGCTAAAACAATGCCCGAAAATGCTGAAATAGATGATGAAAACGCTATTTGATGAAAGCGCTAAAACAATGATTGGAAGTGCTAAAATAGTGCTTGGAAGCGCTATTTTATGAAAGCACTAAAACAAAATCTCAAAGTGCTGAAACATAATTCCAGAGCGCTAAAAATAGGATTTTAAAGACTCCCTATTGTAAAATTTGACTTGGCCTTGTGGCATATTCTATCATAGGTTGGGGGAAGTAGGATTGATGTATGCGTTGACTACGGTTGTGATATTGTGTGAGGGCTCTCCTTTGGAAGAAATCTCATGAAGAAAGTGGTTCTACTACGTAATCAAGAGTATGACCTCTAGCAAAGTCGTGATACCTATGAATGAAGGTTCTATGTTGTAAAAAGATCTTTCGATTATGATATAAGAAACACCTTCTTCTTAAATTATCTTGATAACTGAGTGGTCTATTGGGTTTGGTGATTTTGACAAGCTTGGTTGATTTCCACTTTTGAATCATAAATTTCTTGACCTGATTTGATTTGTTGTTTTTTGGATGATCTTTTATCTAATTTTTAATGATTTTGTGAAAACACAGCAAGCAAATTGTAGAATAATTGTTTTAATCTGAATAGATAGTGTATATTCAAGAACCACGAATTATCCTTATTGATTTTTGCTGGTTTGCTTTGAAAAATGTACACAATTCAGACAGACACACTCTTAAGGTCAAATAGGTCATCATTATACTCAACAGCCCACATCTTAAAATTGTGTTGACGCACACAGTCATGTCACCCCCTAGAGGGCACTCGTGTTTTTGTCATTTCTAGGTGCGTACTTAGAGTTGGATTTCTCGTCCTCTAAGCAAACAGTCCTTAGCAATTATATGGTGAGTGTCTTGGGGGTAGATTCTTCCCTCCCCTTGCATCGTGAGTATTACAATGTCTGGTTATTGACTCGGCTGGATACTACACTATGGTTCATAGATAGGGCTTCCATGTGGTGCAGTAATTGATAAACTCCCTCAGGAGACCTCCCAATCTTTAGAACAAATATTTTGGGGATGGTTATCTTGCTCACTACCATCAAGTTGGAATTTCATCAACTTGCATTTTGATTAGAGTGGGTTGGAATCCTTGGCTTTAGGTGTTCCGACTTAGGTCGTTCTCATAGGGTGAGTACTTTTTCCCACTACGATAGGCCTTCTAAAGGTTTTAACAAAGCGTAAATTTGCATAAAAATAATGATGATTTTGGCACTTTGATCACCCAGCTAAGGGGAGAGCATAAGCCTATTCACCACACAAGCACAGCAGATAAATGATTCGTTTAAGCCCAAAAGACAAATTTTGCTAATCTATGTGAAGATTTTGCTTCACAAAAATCATGGTGTCCTTTTTAACTGATATTGCAAAAGTGTGATGGCTACCCTAGGATTGATAAATTTTAAACCAGAAATGGCTACCCTAGGATTGATAAATTTTAGTCTAACTATATCAAAATGAAATTTTGGCCGCAGTCGCGTCGGATCCAAATTAAAATTACAGAAACATTGAAATAGTCCATGAAAGTGCCATAGTTTTTACCTGAAGCGCTAAAATCGAAAGCGCTAAAATAGAACACCAAAGCACCAAAATTCATCACGGAAGCACTAAATCAGATTTTTTGGAGATGGGCTATCGATGCGCCGAAACAGTTCATGGAAGCGCTGAAGTGTAAAGCGCTAAAACTTTTAACGGATGCACTATAGTATCATGGAAGTGCCGAAACAAAGCACAGAAGCACCATAGTTTTCCACGGATGCGCTATAGTTTTTAATGAAAGTGCCATAATTTTTTACGGAAGCACTAAAACAGAACACGACGGGAACATGCGCAATACTTTCCAGAAAAATTGATAAAAATATGGGGTTAATTCCCCACGGTGGGCACCAAATTGTAAGTTTGAATAAGTAGAAAATAATAAAACACTTCTTAATGAAACATTGTATCAAAGATCAAACTAATAATCAACTGAAAGCGTCTCATTGTCTCATATCTTTAAAGATTTATTAAGGTATTGTTCTCTCATATTTGAATAACACTATAACTATTAAAATGACAATCTAAAGAATGGAAAGATTTTGATGCAATGATATGAAGCTAATATGATAAAATGTAGATGATAAAAGAAACTAATATAGCATGGATTGACATGAAAACTGATAAATGAAGCTATAGGAGGTAGCCATGATATAAAAACTAGAATGTTGGATGCTTGATGCTTGATGAATTCCTATAGAGTAAACTTGATAAACTGGGATCCTTTTCTTGGTTGAATGAAGCTTTATTTATAGATTTCCTGGCTGTAGAAATGCACATGGATGGCAAAGAGAGGTTTGAATTCAATCTGGAGGATTGAATTGTGAGAGATGGAGGAGATTCAAAAGATTTTGTAGATTGTCTCTACCCATGAAAACACCGGGCAAGAGAAGAGGAAAGATTGATGGAGGAGGATTGAGAGATAAATTTGCAATTTGTCTTCAATTCTTCCCGTGAAGTTTCAATCAATTAATTTTGACATGATTTTGACATAAATTAGACATAGGATATCTAATTTGATTTTGAGGAAATATAGAGGAATATTCCTTATGCCTTAATTTAAATATTTTTTATTTATTTAAATTAGCCAAAGAGGGATAAATAATTTAATAAAACAAACTATAGAAGTTGTTTATTAAATTAAACAGAAGAATATGGTAATTAATCAATAAAGTGTTTAATCTTTATTTAATTAATTTAAGATTGATGTGATAGAATAAAATAGGGAAATGATAATTAAATCAAACAAAGTATTTATTTATTTTAATTTAATTAAGATTAGAAGAATTTAAATGTCAATGTGAACGTGAACTATATAAATAAAAAATTTCTATTTATTCAATAGTAGAGGAAATTAGGATATTTAATCAAATAAGTTGTATTTAATTAATCGGATTCTCCAGACCATTTTTTAGGTGTATACAATGGTAATTGGTTGCAACTCTTGGGGTGGTGCATGAATGAGATTGTAGACACTAAAAAATGTCTTGAATGATATCATACACACAAATCAGGTATACTAACATCATTTTCTCTTGAAACCCATCCTCTTTTTGCTTAATTAATTAAATTATCCTAGCTAATTAATTAATGGCATCATTTGCATCTATTAACCTAGTTCATCAAGTTAGGTTAATTCACCCCCTTTCATGCTAATACTTCATTCTTTTAAATTAAATACATCAAGTTATTTAATTAAAATCCCTAAATATTATTATTTAATTAAATAATCCTATGGTATTTAATTAAATTTCATTTCACCTTTCCCCCTTTCATTAAATCATTTTATTTAATGAATATCATCTTAATTCTTCTAATCCCCTAATTTCATAATTAATATTGTTTAATTATCAATTAAATCTAATTCACCCACTTGCAAGGGAATATTCCTCTTTTGTGCATTCCTCCAAAAGGGGAATATTCTCATGGAATATTCCTTCCCCTTTTGCACAAATAAACTTTGTTTTAATTTGCAAAATATCCTTTTTCATCACCCATGAGAATATTCTCTCTCCAATCATTTAAAAAAGGGAATATTCGCACTTAGTTTCATGTGCAAGTTAATTTGTAACTTCTTATGCAAGTTAATTTGTAACTTCTTGTGCAAGTTAACTTTTGACCTCTTGTACAGGTCAAAAGTGTGCTTGTTTGAAGGAATGAGAACCCTTGATTAAATATCATCTTGTATTCTCATTCGTTGATGAGAATCCATGATCCATTCCTCCAATTTCCTCCATCCTTGATCATTGATTAGCCCTTTTTATCTCAACCCTCCATTTCTCATTTGCTTTCCTATAAATAGGTCACTAGTTGGAGACAAATGGATCCATCTTTCAAATAGTAAACTTATGTTGTTGAAATCACTCACACTCACACTCATACTTTGCACACGTTTAGCATATTTTAGTTTAAATTAGTTTCATAATAGCTCAGCTTCCATTAATGGCTTCCATAATGCATCCATTTAGCTAATTAGATAACTAGGGTTTGAATCTTTCTAGTTTAAATCTCATTTAGATTAGTTTAGCATTAGAATATCTTCATCATTTACCATAAAATCATGTTTAATTAGCTTGCATCATGCTTATTTAGATTAAAATCATATTTTCATATACATATCACAACCGTTCCATCATCCATGAGATTGGGAAAAGGTTGTCGTTTCACATCAACACGACACCAATCTCACAACGGGATAAGTTTAAAATGGGTTAGAGTAGAAATTTTAATTCTTTCGTAGTTTAGAATGCTTAGCTTTGATAAATTTTTAGTTTAATCTTCATTTGAATGAACTTGTTTAGATTTGACGTTAGTGGCTTCATTATGCTTTGATTCTTCATGGATCAAGCATAATCGACCCATACTAATCCGTTGGTCACATTTGGGTGCTAGAAGGAGGACAAAAACTAATCAAATTTAATCAATTTCTATCTCGAATTCTATTCATTTTGGTTTTTACTGGAAACAACGATTCCCAAAACAATTTCAGCGACGCTATCGTCATCTGAAACAATGATACCTATTTAATATCATGACATGGATTAAACAAACGGTGATGCTAATAATTTTTAGAGGTATCAAATATTTATAAATGGTGATGCACCTCAAATAGTGATGTTATTGTAATTACTGGTTTCTTTGCAGAGCGATGCTCAATTTCACCAAAGCGACACCCAAGTTCACTAGAGCAACGCTATCGTGGATAGCGATACCCAACTCTAGTAAGAAATTTGACAATTATTTTTCAGCATGTGTTTTAATTTTTTTGCTTCATCTAATTACTAACATTCCTCTAACGTTGTTTTGGTTTGTAGGCAACCATAGGGGAGAGTGGCTCTCCTCAGGGCTAGTGTTCTAGTGGTCACCCTACCTTTTTACTTCTTTTTTCCTATAGAATTCCTTGTAGCTCTTGTCACTATTTGTTAATGAAGTAGGGATATTTGATAAAATGCAAAGAGAAGATAGTAACTTGAGGATATATCAAAACCATTAATTATTTACTAATTATCCTTGTGATTATGAAAAATAGGGGATGATTAGATGGTTGATGTGTTGAAGCAATGGGAGCATCAGAGGATTGAAGACAAGAACCGTTTCATGAGTCATGAGTTACTTGTTATTAGATTTCGTTCTAAAGTTGTTTTGTTTTTGGAGCAATGTTAAAACTGTAAATCTATTATTAAGAAGTCTTTAAAGGTTGTTGGTCGCAGGCCATAACAACCTGAATAATCATATGCCATTTTGGTTAGTGTTTTGTAGAACTCAGTGACATATGATCTCTATATATATGTATGCTAAGACTTGAGTTAGTAATCGATAATATATATTTACAAGATATTATTTTGATTAAAGAGACTAGAGTTTGAAATTTTTTTTGCATAAGCATTGAATAGAGTAAAGTAAGCTTTTGTTTCTTCACTAGAGCTCAAGGAAGGTAGGGCCCACTTCCTCGATCACCCAGTGACTAGTTGTAGCATCCATGTGTTGTGTGGTAATGAGATTATCTTAGTTTGATTTGATCATTCCATCATTGTGCTATTTAATATGTTGTTAATTACTATTTGATATTTTGGTGATTGATGTGTTTATATCATGCTACAGGTGTATTTGATTTAGCAGTTCACTTTGCAATCAGATTTAATCAATGTGTTTACCATTCTGTATAAATTTGATTTAGCAGATTATTCCAAACGAGTGTTAATTGGAGTGCTTAATAATATGCATAAACTTTATTTTTCACTTTCACATTCCATCATTTATTTGCTTTTGATAGTCTTGTGTCAGCAAGAATTATTTGTTGCAAGGTGTGTGCCCTTGGTCTCCTTGGTTATTTAGTGTGGTGCTCGAGATTCATGACATTGTTTAATTGCCTCCCATGGATCTTAACTCTGGCTTGTATTAGGCATTAATAGTTTGATCTTTTGGTGCAATAGCAAGGCCAGCAATTGGTATCAGAGTTGGTCATGAGTTTTAATCCCTTGATTGTGTTGGGGGGATTGTTGCAAGGTGTGCACCCTTGGTCTCCTTGGTTGTTCAGTGTGGTGCTCAGGATTCATGACATGATTTAACCGCCTCTCATGGATCTTAACTTTGGCTTGTATTGGGAATTAATCTGTCAATCTTTTGGTGCAATGGTAAGGCCAACATTATTATTTATGTTTTTTTGATTAGTTTTAATCTATTTTGTTGGAAACTATTTAGTTCGGGTTCCTATCACACAGGTGACAGGAGGTCTAAAAATTAGATTCCTAAATAAATGTAATGTACATGTAGTTTCATCCATCCCCACTTGGCTTTCTAGTTTCATACCTTAGGCAAACAACCCCAATATCTTTCACAATCCTACGCTCCTAGATTGGCATTGAGTAAATTGGGGAACTTGCAAAATTCCCAAAGATTGATCTCAATCCATTCACCCATTTAAGATAGAATTACAAGGATAGTTTTACCCCAAAAATCAACCACATTTTAATCCAATCATTTTTGTGTCATTGTCGGGGAAAGATATTAAAGGCCTAAAATCATAACAAGTTGAGTTAAGACCAGTACGTCAAGAGGAAAGCCTATACAATTGTCGACCTTGTTAAGGTTACTACTCCCGATTTGTGTTGTTGTAAGTCATTTAGGTGCATCAATCATAGTAGGGATAGTAGAGGAATATTCATTAGAAAAGAAAAGGGAAGTATTTTACAACCCGAAAAGCTTAAAAACAAATCAAATCATCCATTGAGGAAACACAAACCAAAGAATTGCAAAATAGGTCAAAGCCATTCGTTGAAGGGAGTAGCTCAACTGAAGAGACATTGAAAACTATATTGCAATTAGAGTTACCCACACCTGATATTGAGAAGTGTGTCATAGAGTCTACTACCATTGAGACACATGTAGGTACATGTCCAAGTTCTTCCAAAATATTGTGAAAAAAGGTTGAGAAGTTCTTTCAAGAAATTTACAAGCCAGAAGCTGGTCCATTCTCAGAAGAAACGCAAGAACCATTTAAAACCTACTTTACCCCTTGGGCACTAGATATCATGGATCCTGATAACAATAACAACAATGATGATGATGACAAAAATCATAATAGGGCATTGGCCAACAATAATTCGATTACCTTTAAGTTTACAATCACACATCCCGAACAAGATGCCCCTATGAAGAACATTCCTCATTTTTCTTTGCCCATTTTTTGTGGCCTTTCGATTGAGGATCCTGATATGTTTTTATTTGAATTTGATGTGTTGTGCCACATCTATGATTATCAAAGTGACACGTAGAAGCTCAAACTATTTTCAGCTACATTAAAGGATTTTTCCCTACAATAGTTTATGGACCTCAAGAATATCAGAACATGGGAAGTCATGAAGGAATAATTCCTGACCAAGTACTAGGAGTATAGCAAAATAAAGGAGGTTTGGGATGAAATATTCCACATGACACAAAAGGAATATGAGTCCTTGGAGGACTACCTTGAACGCTTCATGTTTAGTGTTCAATGATCTCACCAACAGGGGCTAAATGATGATGTTGTTAAAATATTATTTCTTAGAGGAATAAGAGATGATATTATGGAAGCATTGAATTTAATAGGTAAAGGAATATCTCCAAAATGGAATTTGAAAATATCTATGATATTTTCAGGAACTATTCAAGGTCTCAACATTTGGGAAGGAACTATCTAAGTAAGCCTAATGTCATAGGTAATGCAATAGGTATAACGAAGCATGAAATAGAAAATTTACTTGAGGATCTTAAAACAGATTTGTTAAGTCATATGGGTAAACAAATAGACTCTCTTTATACCCGTAGGAAGCAAGAGGAAGCTGAGAAGGCCTTGGTTGTGTTTTTTCTGACATTTCACAAGAAAAATGGTAGTGAGGATTGCTCTTAAAATAGGACAAACATCTCATCCTTAGAAGAATTTAGTAGGAGTTCTACCTTAAGGCCTCTCCCTGTAGGTGCGCCTGATATGGAATATTTTGAGGAACTTGTCTACTACATGGCCCCTAGGCAACCTTTTCCACCTCGAGTAATACACCCTAGCATGATGAATGATTATCTTGCTCCTAGACCTAGCCAACCCAATTCTTTTTCCATTCAACTTGGATGGTATGGGGGTTGGCAACAACCCTCACCATACCCTCAATGGATTCCACAGTATCAGTATGCTTCACAGTCATGGAAACAAGCATGGAAGCCATAATCACCACAACCATCACTATACCAACAACCATATCTATCACAATCACAATTTCCACCTCCTCCCATACTAGTAGACACAACAACTTCTTCTAGTATTTCCATCATCAGTTGCTCAGGCAATCAATTCAACAAAAAATCCAACACAACCACCAAGGCCTACATCAGTGCCAGCCCAACCAAACCCAAACCCAATAATAAGGCAACCCAAACTATTTATAATAATGAGGTAATAGGTTACCCTACTTATCCTATAAATATAGTAGAATTGGATGGAGTTCAATTAAGGTCGGGAAAGGATCTTCAGGGGCCCACCATTATAGAAATCAATGAAGAATTTGAAGTAGAGCCAGTCAAAGAAAATCCCTTTCCTGAATGATTCTAGCCTGAACCAATACAAAGGGAAGTCTCTCAACCTAAGTTTGATCTTATTAATGAATTACACAATGTTAACATTAATATTTTGTTGCTGCAAGCTATCAAGGACATTCCCATCTATACAAAAATGGTTCAAGATCTATGTACTCGGAAGAAAAAGAAGAAGAAAGACATGAAGACCATCCAAGTTATTAGACAATTGGCCAATCTTATGCTCAAGAACATAACCATTATGAAGTACTCAAATCCAAGGAGTCCTTTCATCAAAGTGTATTGGTAAAGTAAGCATCCCTAATACTCTTGTTGATTTGGGTGTTGCAATTAACATTATGATAAATGAAACAAAGGAAAGATTGTCACTAGGGGGACTTAGACCTACTCCCACAGTTCTTCAAATGGAAGATCGATCTTTGGTCAAATCAAAAGGTATGATTGAAAATGTAATCCTTTCTATTGATTCATGGGAATACCCAACTGACTTTGTGATTTTGTAGCCAAAAATTAAGCTGAGGGGATACCCCCTAATTTTGGGATGACCTTGGTTAGTAGTTGTATATGCATTTATCAATTGTTGATCGAGAAACATGGTCATTTCTAATGGTGAGCACAAGAATCAATTAACTATATGCCTGCCCACACAACCCTTGTTAGAGACGGAGGATCCGGTTTGGGTTGATAGTGACTTAAATGAGTCACTGCCAATTTTGACAATTGATAAAGCCTTAGATATGGAAGAACCTACTGAAGATAATATTATTTTTAATTTACTTTAGAATAGGTATACATTTAATGAAATTTTTGAAAGCATGGTTCTTCATTCAGGTATAAATATTCAATGTCCTTTTGGGAACTTTCATTGGTAGGTAGTTCATGATCTGTTCAACACTTTGTCACATTGCATCAGTTGCTACCCCATAATTGCTTGTATAGTTCATTTATATCCCAAGGAAATTCTAGTGATATGCCTTCCACCTCCCAAGTACTAGCCATCAATTCACCCGCACAATCAAAAGCTATAGAAAATTTTCCTAACCACACACTTAATATTAATCCATAATTAACCCCTGAACAAATCCAAGATCTCATTGCCATGCTTAAAGCTAATAAAGATGCATTTTCTTGGGAATACCAAGATATGCGTGGCATTCATCCTAACAGTTGCACCCACCATATTTACATTGAATAAGGTAGTTGTCCAGTTAGGCAACCACAGTGATGGATCAATCTCGTCTTGTGTGAAATAGTTAAAGAAGAGTTACAAAAATTGTTAAATGTTGGGTTTACATATCCTATTTTAGATAGTCAATGGGTTTCTCCTTTAGTTTTGGTTCCCAAGGAAATGGTAAGTGGAGAATTTATGTTGATTATAGAGCTTTAAATAAAGCTACTAAGAAGGATCATTTTCTATTACCATTTATTGATTAAGTGTTGGACACTCTTGCAAGTAAGAAGTTTTTCTCTTTTATGGATAGGTTCAGTGGCTACAACCAGATTCGCATAGCATTGAAGGATTAGGACAAGACCACTTTCACTTGCCCCTGGGGCACCTTTGCCTATAGTGTCTTTTTGTTTGGTTTATGTAATGCCCTTGTCACTTTTCAAAGGGTAGTTTTGAGCATTTTTCTGGATCTTGTAAGTGATTGTGTGGAGGTATATATGGACGATTTTACTGTCCATGATAATACTTATCAAGAGGCTAAAAAAGATTTAGAAAAGGTACTTAGGTGTTGTATAGTACCTAATTTATCATGAAGTCATGAAAAGTGCCATATGCTTATGACAGAAGGGATATTGCTTGGTAATTATATTTCTGCTAAGGGAATTCAAGTCGATCCTGAAAATGATACAGATTATTCAAGACTTGCCTACACCCACTAGCCAAAAGGATGTGCATAGTTTTCGAGACCATGCAGGGTACTATAGGAGGTTCATCCAAAAATTTGGTAAGATTTCCTCCCCCTTATTTTCTTTGCTAGCGAAAGATATCATTTTCTCTTAGACACCAGAATGCCAAGAAGCTTTTGAAACCATCAAGAATAAACTTGTC
The DNA here is from genome assembly GCA_007115665.2 of Sequoiadendron giganteum. NCBI lineage: Eukaryota > Viridiplantae > Streptophyta > Pinopsida > Cupressales > Cupressaceae > Sequoiadendron > Sequoiadendron giganteum. The sequence continues at coordinate 677,132,669 of CM021100.1, read as the reverse complement.
ACCACACCAGTACTCAGAGGCCTGAACTGGGAGCGACCTTTCCATATCGACATAGATGCCTCATATTTCTCCATGGGGGTTGTCCTTGGATAGAAAGAATATAATCTCTTCTACTCCATTTACTATATCAACAAAAAATTCATTGGGGTTGACATAAATTATATGGTAATTGAAAAGGAGTTCTTAGCTGTTGTTTATGCAATTAATAAGTTTCATCATTATATTACCGGATATAAAGTGTTTGTTCATACAGATAATTTTGTAATTTCATTTCTAATGAATAAACCTTTTGTAACTAGTAGATTTATTAGATGGTTACTACTGCTCCAAGAATTTGACATTACTATACTTGATAAACCTAGTCGTGAGAATGTGGTTGCAAACTTTTTTTCTAGGTTACAAGACGAAGATGAGGAACTAGTTCTAGTTGACGACAAATTTCCAAATGAACATCTCTTTTCCATATCTCCAAAGAGTCTATGGTATGTTGGCATTGCAAACTACCTAGTCACTTGCAAGTTCCCACCTCATTTTTCTCTGAGGGAACGTTGAAATTTGGTTGGACTCAATGGATAGTACACATGGATTAATGGATTTCTCTTTCGTACTAGAATTGACAATATCATGTGGTGATGTATACCTAAAGATGATGTCTTCAATATACTTTGGGCATGCCACACAGAGCCATGTGGGGGACACTTCACCGTTTAGAGGACTGCTAAGAAGATTCTCACTATAGGATACTATTGGCCTACAATCCATAAGGATTGTAAGTGTTATGTTCACCACTGTGATGAATTTCAGTGTATGGGCCACCCCACATGTTCTGATGAAATTCCCTTGCACCCTCAATTGTCCGTTGAACCCTTTGAAAAATGGGGGCTTGATTTTGTTGGACCTGTCAACCCGCCATCTCAAAACAAGGAATATATCCTTGTGTGTACAGATTATGTAAAAAAATGAGTCGAAGTGGTTGCTTTAAATCATGTTAGGGACACCAAGGTGGCTAAATTCCTCTATTCTGATATTTTTGGCCAATTTGGTGTTCCTCGAGAGAGTCACAGATCAGGGACCACAATTTGCATCTGATCTCATTTTTGCTTTGGTTTGTGAGTACGATATTTTCCATTGCAATTCTTTACCTTATCATCCACAAGCCAACAAACAGGTTGAAGTTACCAACTAAGAACTTGATAATATTCTTACCAAGATAGTTTCTCTCCACAAGAAGGATTGGGTTGTGTGACTTCCTGAAGCCGTGTGGGCCTACTAACTACATGGAAAACTACCACTGGTTTAAAACCTTATGAACTTGTCTACGGTAAGAAGGCAGTTCTCCCTATCGAATTTGAGGTCAAAACTCTTCATACCGCACTCCAATTGGGTATGAACTTGTCTGATGCATAGAAAGAATGAATTGCATAGCTCCACTCATTAGATGAAATTTTCCAACAAGCACTCTTCCATGTAGAGATCATCCAGAACCAGTTTGCTCTTTGGCATGATTATTTCATTTGACAACAACCATTTCAACTAGGTGATTGGGCGCTCTTGTATGATTCCAATTTTTCAAGATTTTAAAGGAAAGTTCCACACTCAGTGGCTTGGGCCCTATGAAATTGAGGTGTTCTACAACAATGGGGTTGTAAATCTTTGCATAGTGGAATCTAATTGCATGGCTTTAGTCATCAACAATCATTGATTAAAGCTGTACAAGAAGCCTCTCTCCAAGGAAGAGTTTGTTTCGCATCTGCCTAAGGAACTCCATCTGCTTGATAGGGTTTGTGTCACCTCTCTCAGTACCTTTTAGGTACTTTTCAAATGCATATAAAAAAAAAAAAAATTAAAAAGCAACAAAAGATCCAACAATGAAAACCCTCCAGCATTGTTGGCCAGTTAACATTTGAAAACCTATTTCCAATGGGTGTTAACTACTCAATAAATCTTAGAAGTGAAAACCAGGTTCCCAGTGCTTCTAGGCAGTGATAGGACAAAAACTAGGATACTGGTGCCCTATCATCGAGATTAAAAAAAACAAAAACAAAAACAACGATCTCCTATCACTTAGGTGACAGGAGATTCTCCCTCAAATCCACCGCCCTTGTTTTTCTTTCCTCTTTGGTATGCATAGGGAAGGTTCTTCATTCTCTACTACTTTAAGGCCCTTTTGGACATCCAATTTTCTTCGTTGCTCAGTCAAATTTTTTTTGGGAGCTTCATTTTGCCTAGTTGTCTCGATACTTGGTTCTTGTCATTTTCTGGACAGGAGCTCCAGGTCAATTTTTTTGCAGCTTGACGCTCCTTGTTGGTTGTCTACTTCTTTTGTGGCTCTTTCACCTCCTTCCTCATGTTGCTACCTATAAATACATTTTGAGGGATTTTTCATGCTTCCATCTAGCTTCTCCATCATTTCCCACTGTACTTCCTCTGTCGTTTCTCTCTTGGGTTGTTTACTTGTCCGGCCTTAAATCACTTCCAGCCTTCCTTTTCCATGTGGCATTCTGGAACTAGTGGTACACTATTCTCCATACCCATCCACTTAGGAAGTAGTTTTTATGATACACTTCTCATCATCACTATGCGCAGCCTTCCTCTCAGCTCTATCACTGCTTCGATGGCATCTTCATGTCTACATCATATGATTTGATTAGTTCCATCTTTTGTTTCATCGGTTCCTCGTGTCATCACCTCCACGTCATCTTTTGTACACATGTGGTTTGGTATTGGTATATTTCACATTTCTATTTATCTTTGTTGTTTTATTTTATATCTTTTGTTTCCTTTAATATCTTCTTTTATATCTTATGTTTCCTTTAATATTTTTTGTTTCCTTTAATATCTTCTATTTTTATTTATATATTATTTTATATCTTTTGTTTCCAGTTTTCTTCATTGCTTGGTCAATTATTTTTCTGGGAGCTTCATTCTACTTGGTTGTTTTGATACTCAGTTCCTGTCATTTTTTGGACAAGAGCTCCAAGTCAGTTTTTTTACAACCTGACGCTCCTTGCTAGTTGTTCGCTTTTGTTGTGGTTCTTTCACCTCCTTCCTCGTGTTGCTACCTATTCATATATTTTGAGGGATTTTTCATGCTTCCATTTGGATGCTCCATCATTTCCCTTTGTACTTCCTCTGGCATTTCTCTCCTAGGTTGTTTACTTGCCCGACCTTTCTCACTTCCGGCCTTCCTTTTCCATATGGCATTGGTGGTACACTATTCTCTATACCCATCCACTTAGGCAATATTTTTTATGATACATTTATCATCATCACTGTACGTAGCCTTCCCCTCAGCTCTGTCACTACTCTGCTAGCATCCTCACATCTGCATCATATGATTTGATTGTTTACTTCTTCTTTTTCACCGATTCCTCATGTCATCACCTCCACGTCATCTTTCATACACATGTGGTTTGGTATTGGTATATTTTATATTTCTATTTATCTTTGTTGTTTTATTTTACATCTTCTATTTTCTTTAATAAATAGTGGTGTGTCCCATGGATGGGCCACATGCTAAGCTGGGGGAGATAATTGTCTAATCATACCATAGGGAACTATCAAATCATAGTTGTATCGTATGTTGTTGTATTGATCTTCCTTTTCTTTTTCGCTCATTCTATCCTCATTTTCTAAGAAGCCGCATCTATTTAGCATGCCAAAACTCTTTATTATTTGGTCATGATCATCTCATAATATTATTACCACTTACACCCCTTGTGTAGATCCTAACTCGCCATTATTACCCTTTCAAACTACCATCCAAATTTAGTTAATGAATTATCATTTTTACCTATTGCAGACAATTCCTCTAAGTAATTCCCAACATCTTTCCCTTACTAGTGGTGGCTTGATCTATCTGCTAACAACTTTTGTCTACATAGTATTCCAAGTTGATGAGAGTGCCTTATTTTGGTTTGAGACAAACCTCCTGGTAACATTATGGGAGGAGAACATAGGCACCATTTTGAGCCCCTAAATATGAATGAATTAAACGCTCTGATAATGGCTGAAGTACGTAAAATATTCAAGTAGGTAGGATGGGATGCGTACTTTAGAAGATTGTGAGAGTATGATGAGAAGATGGAGTGTGAATTTTCCATGACATGTCCCAGCAAATGGGCACGGGTCCGTGGTTTGTAAATCCTTGTTTCAATTGAACCCATAGCAAATGTCATCAGATTGCCACTATTAGGGGAGAATTACTTCCCTGATAACTCAATTAGGGAAACAGTTATTAAGAGCCTTCACAAGAAATTCCTACATCATGGGGAGTTGGGTGAAGTCATCTCTAGACAAGCATGAAGCTAGATTCACTTCCACTGCCCTGAAATGATGTGACATGGTTTGTCATCCAATATATAACCTCCGAAGGGAGGTATGTGTATGTCTATGCTAAAAAAATTTGGCTTTTGATACATTTGCAGTGGGGTTTGTGCATGAATCACCCTTTATTTTTGTATTCTTCTATAGTGCAAATGAGAAAAATGGTTTAAAAGGTTAGTAAGAACTCATTAGCCCATAATGGACTTATAAAAATGTTAATTGTGCAGGAGTTAAAAAGATTCTCTCCTCCATAGGATTGGGATTCATTTGTTGCAGATGAAACCCTACAAAATTCTAGTAAGGAAGACCTCCCTAACACCTTAGAACACTTTGAGGAAGAGAGCTCCCCTAATAAGGAAAAATCTCCTGTTAACTCAAAGGAAGAGGGGTTTGGTTTGAATGAAGGGAATGAAAATGAACACTCTTTTGATGCACCTAACAAGGGTTTTGAATTAGGGGACTTTCCTAGTAGTTCAAAGAAAAAGGTTAGACAAACCCCAGGGTCGAGTGGTAAGCAGGACAAAGGTTCCAGTGTCAAAAGGGAAAATGTTAAGACTACCACACTTGACTCTAGAGGTAAAAAGACAACTACACCTAACTCTAAGGGTAAGAAGACATTACACAGTGGTTCAACCTCAGTTGCAATCTCAAAAATTTCTCAAGACAAGAAATAATCACCCACCGTTCAAGTGGATAAGCTAGAAAATTTAGCCAATGTGGCTAGTAATGTTTTGAACCCTAAGGAAATCGCTGAAGTTGGTGATTTAAACATTTTGGCCATAGTCTTCCAAAAAAATAAGAAAATAGAAGCAGTCTCTATGGAACTTAGGAGTAAAGGGAGGAAGACACAAGAAGAATCTATGGCCACTTTGTTAGATCAAAAGGAGCCCGAGTCAGACCTTGAAACACATCCCCAAAATTCTCTAAATGTAGAGGAAATCCCAATTTCCAATGAGGGTATTTGTGAAGAGAATATAGTTTAGATTGAAACTATGTCAATCAAGCAACCAAGTGGTGACAACTTAAAGAATTATGTAGAACATGAAATTGGTGGGTCTAAAACTCCTCTTGTTGATAATTAAAAAGTAGAATAAGAGTTAGAGGAGAAAATAATGGAGGAGGTGAGTGCATTGGGTGATCAAGAGCAAGAAAATGTTGAGATCCTCCACCATGAACAAGAAGGGGAACAAGAATCTGAGGCAGAAGAGGAATTTGAGGAGAATCCTTTGTTAACCAATGATGAAATTTGTGATATGAAAAATCTAGTGACTAAATTGACTGATGAAAATGAATCCCTACAGAAGCAGTTCTAAGATGCAGAGGTTCTCAATTCTTCACAGATAGAAAAAATTGATTGGCTTAAAGTGACCCTTGAAGAGACAAAGATTTTTTCTACTTCTCTTATGCCCATTCAAGAGCATAAAGATCAATTGCATGCACTGAAACAAATATGCGTTAAAGAAATCTCCAGTGTAGTACAGAGGTTTTTTGGTGTGTATTCTATACTCCTTTGCATGAGGCCATGCAAAACCCTAAGATGGGAGAAATGATGAGGAATAAATGTGTCTTTATTTTCACCCTTTGTTTACCTTTTTACCTCTTTGTTCCTATATAATTTCTTGTAACTCCTATCACTATTTGTTAATGAAGTAGAGATATTTGATAACATGTAGAGAGAAGATAGGAACTTGAGGATATATCAAAACCATTAATTATTTACTAATTATCCTTGTGATTATGAAAAATAGGGGATGATTAGATGGTTGATGCATGGAAGCAATGGGAGCATCGGTGGAATGAAGACAAGAACCGTTTCATGAGTCATGAGTTACTTGTGATTAGAGTTTGATCTAAAGTTGTTTTGTTTTTGGAACAATGTTGAAATTGTAAATCTATTATTAATAAGTCTTTAAAGGTTTTTAGTCACAGGCCATAACAACCTAAACAATTGTATACCATTTTGGTTAGTCTTTTGTAGAACTCAGTGACATATGATCTCTATATATATGTATGCTAAGACTTGAGTTAGTAATCAATAATATATATCTATGATATATTATTTTGATTAAAGAGACTAGAGTTTGAAATCTTGTTTTGCATAAGCATTGAATAGAGTAAAGTAAGCTTTTGTTTCTTCACTGGAAATCGTAGAAGGTAGGGCCCACTTCCTCAATCGCCTAGTGACTAGCTATAGCATCCATGTGTTGTGTGGTAATGATATTCTCTTAGTTTGATTTGATCATCCCATAATTTTTCTATTTAATATGTTGTTAATTACTATTTGATGTGTTGGTGATTGATGTGTTTATATGATGCTACAGGTGTATTTGATTTAGCAGATCACTTTGCAATCAGATTTAATCAATGTTTTAATCATTTTGTATAAATTTGATTTAGTAGATTATTCTAGATGAGTGTTAATTGGAGTGTTTAATAATACACATGAACTTTATTTAGCACTTTCACATTCCATCATTTATTTTCTTCTAATAGTCTAGTGTCAGCAAGAATTATTATTTACGTTATGTTGATTAGTTTTAATTTGTTCTGTTGGAAACTGTTCAGTTCAGGTTCATGTCACACAGGTGATAGGAGGTCTGAAAACCAGATTCCTAAATAAATGCAATGTACATGTAGTTGCATCCATCCCCACTTGGCTTTCTAGGTTTAGCCCTTAGGCAAACAACCCCAATATCTTTCACAAGCCTACGCTCTTGGATTGACATTGAGGAGTAAACTGAGGAACTTGTGAAAAAACTAAAGATTGATCTTAATCCATTCACCCATTTAAGATAGAATTACAAGGATAGTTTTACCCCGAACATCAACCACAGTTTAATCCAATCAACTAGGTTTTGTAGGTTGGATGTTAAAGTTTGAAGTGAAGAAGCATTCTCATCTTTAAATATTATAATTGTAACAAGCAGTTGATGCTTTGGGGCAATTATAACCCAATTTAATATGATTTTCATTTTATGCCTTAGGACCTCACTAATCTTCATTTGGGTTTAAAAAGAACACTCAAACAAGACTAAAATTGAACTCTCATCTCATCATTTTCCTTTGGGTTTTAAAATTGAACAAGGCAACTTAACATTTTTCTTGGTGCATAAAATGAATTCATCTTAGCTTTAGAGGGTAAAATGAATGAGTTCTTGCTTTTTTGTGACACACTTTTGGTGCATATTCAATCCCCTTGTGCTTCATGCAATCTTGGGTGAAGAGAAACACCCTAGTTGTACTTCATTGTTTGTGTGCACTTATAATACATATCCACTCCCCTTGCACTTCGTGTGATCTTGGGTGAAGAGAAATACTTAATTACACCTTTTATGCTTTGTGTCACCCTTAAGAGAGAACTTACTATGAGACACACCCCACAATGGGAAACTCATAGGCAAGTTCTTGCAAGCACGTTTATCAGTGAGCTATATTAAAGGTTGGGTAATCATGAGAAAGTACCTTTTATCCTAGATTGTATAACACACGACACCTAGTACCATGCCTTAAGTAGACGAGAATGGTGGTAAGAGCCTTAAGTGGAAAAGAAGGTGTGTATATGGTTGGGGGTTCTTGGTTTGTTACTAAGAACCAAATTGTTTAGATGCCAAAAATCCTTAATGTTTTTTGGTGCAAGAACGGTCATTCCGAAGCTATCCCACATTTGCACTATTCATTATTGAAACAGAAAGATCCTTAGGATTTCAGATCTTCAAGATTTTGAGATTTGGTGGTCCCAAGAAGTGTGTATCGTGGAGGGGAGCTAGTTTTGCCAAATATCTAATTGTTCGCATTGTATTAATGTTTGGAGAAATCTGAGTGGGAACTCAACAAGTATGGCCATTTCAGCCTAGGTGGTAAAATATTGTGAGTCAGTTTAATACTTTTCTTGGATCCAAAACATTACAAACATTCACAATTTTCCTCCAAATTTCAAACCCTTTGGTCTAAGTATGGATACCTTTTGAAATAGACTTGATATTAACGCTTGTCCTAAGGATTTCTATCCTTAGAGATTTCTAAATATCTTGACTTATATCTCAATCCATATTTTCCAAAGTTAACATAAGAAAGTATGGCTTGAACTTCATCCTTTTCACGAAATGCATATTGTGAAATTTATGATGTTTTTGAAATAGACATTTTAGTTTGAAAACATAATCAAGACAAGTGTTTGTGGTAAAATAAATTCACTTAAGCAAGAAAATTTGACAATTTGAACCCCACATGACCATTTAGAGGCCGGTTTCTCTCATTGAACAACCTGATCTTGAAGGTGCTATCATTCAACCAAACTTTAAAGTCATTAACGGATAACAAACTGATATCATTAGTAGTTTGAGAAGCTTCACTTTTGAAACAAAAGAAACACCAACCCAATGGATAAATATAGAAAATATCTTAGACGAAGAAGAGGAACAAATTCATATTGAGGCTAGAAGGCCCATATTACCATGACCCATGTTGCAATAAATATCCTCCTTTCTTCCATGAACTTGAAACTTTTTTAAATGATCTCACGCAAAGTCGGGATCTCCAAAAGAAGGTCTATAGGTCATCATTTTAAACTTAGGCATCTTAGTCCAAAAGCTTTCAAGAAATATCTTTTAGCACTTCATGAAACTAGAACTAGGTTAGTATACAACTTCTACAAATGTGCTTCAAGGAACAATCCAGACTTGTATGCCTTATTTTACAGTTAGAACCCTAGTCTTTTTCACAATTTTAAACTTTTCTAAAACATTGGGTCTTTAGGATTTGAAAAATTTAGAGGTCTAACATGTTTTTCAATACCTTGATCTTGTCAAGCAAAGGTTCACTTTAGGTCAAAATTGGTTCAAACACTTCACTCACCCCCTCATCAAATTTCATTATTCACTTCACCAAACTTTGCAAAACTTTTGAATACACCAAAAAATTTTGACTTAAAAATCTATCAAACCAATCCCTAACTTAGCTACTTTGTATGTGAAATGTATCCTTTTTCATGCACTTAGTTGAGTTAGTTATCATCTTTGAACTAGTTCATCTTGAAGGTCACAAGTCTACCCTAAGGATTTCCAAGTTCATAAAAATCCTTTATCGTAACATCAAAACATCAAACTTGATTGAAAAGTGTTGTCCCAAAATGATTACAAAGATCCCTTTCCATATCACCCATATTTTCATCCCCCATTATCATAATTGCTCCAAAAATATAGAGAGCATCCCTTTTACCTAGATTTGAGTCAACTAGAGAGTTCAAACATTAAAAATTTCAACACAACTCTCCCATAGGTGACCTTAAATTTATGGTAAAGACAAGATCACAACACAAGAGAATCATGGAGAAAAAAAAAGTCGCATTCAACTCAAGTGATCCAAATCCTCTAGAATTTTACCCAGGAATTCAAGTTACCCCATCCAACAACCTTCATCACCATCAGGGCCATATGAGATAGAAAACATCATGAACAATCCATTTGGACTTACTAGGGAGGAAATCATGGAACATCAAGCCTTGAAAAACATAATTCCTAATTCTCCATCTTTTATTGCACAATCATTAATACAAGGCTTGACTTCATCTACTATTCCAACAACTCCATCCCTAGGGATAAATCAAACATCAACACCTAGTATTGCAGCTAGTCTTTCTAAATACTTTGGTCTAACTCTTCCATTCAAAAGCAATAAACTAGTGGGTACCCTCAACACCAATCCATTCACTACTTGGAAACCAGCACTTCTACATTCCTAAACACCCCAAACATCAATATCAACCACTTACACTTCATGAATCCACAACAACATCAACATATCAAGGGTACCCATCTTCATCTATCCCCACAAATACCACAAGTGTTCCCAATATCTCACAAGGAAGTGTGGACCAAGTGTCTCAAATTGACCCACAAGCGCATGCCAACACCATAATGCAAAATCAACCCTTAACGCAAATAGGGCCATCTCTATCCAATCCCCCAACTAGTTCACATGTACCATTGGTTTCACACAACATTTTCATTCCATCCATCATCAACCCGGATCAAAACAATCTTGTGGTAACGAATCCCATCAACCTAGGTAATACTTTGTCCACATCTCTAGCACAAGGAAATCCTTAAAACATAGGACAGGGAAATCTTTTTAATCAATGGACTCAAGGTCCTAGTGTGTCATTTCCATTACAAAATCTAATGGCGCCATCTTCATCTTTTCCCACAATCCCCTTCACTATGCAAAATCAAATGGGACCTCAAACTTACATTCCTCCACCTCAATCAACCATCTTACAAGGAATTTTAAACCAAGGGAACTCCCAACCTCTTATCACTAGCTCACAACCCATCTAAAACATCAACACCCACAATCCATCACAAGTGTCCCAACAACCAACTGATCCTACATTGCAAGTGCATGCATTGGCTTTACTTTAAGCACAACAAGCTTATTAGCAATCCATACAACAACAACAACAAGCAACCTTATCCCAAAAACAACAACAAGAAACCTTAGCCTAGCAACAACAACAACAACAATTAGTCTTATCCCAACAAAAACAATAGCAAGCATCCTTAGCAGCACAACAACAATAGCAAGCAGCCTTAGTGGCACAACAAGCAACACAATAGCAGCAGAAAATAAAGCAAGTGGCCTTAGCAACATCCCAACATATGTTCCTCCACCAAACTTGCAAGACAATCTAGCATCGCAACTCAAATCGTTGTCACAAGAAATGCAAGATCTTTAGATGGGAAAGACAAAGAAGCCCCATACATAGAACTTATGTCCATATCCATTCGATCGAAATATTGCAATGGTCTCATTTCCTCCCAGATTTTAAATCCCCAAATTTGATAAATAAAAAGGGAGAGGAAGTCCTATGGACCATGTCAAAGAATTCAACATCATGTGTATAGAGGTTTCCTACAATGATTCTTATTTAATGTGCATCTTCCTCATAATTTTAATAGGTCCCACCAAGGATTTGTTTTCTCAATTGCCTCCTAGTATCAAAAAATTCCAAGAAATTATCGATAAATTCATCAATAACTTCTCCTTCAATCTTGACATGTGCATAAGTCTAGAAGAACTGTACACTCTCAAATAAAACAAAGGAGAATCTTTCACTAATTTCTTACAACGATGGAGACAAAGAGCTAGTAAAAGCAAGTGGCCTCTTCTTGATGAACAACAAGTGGGGATCATCATAGAAAATCTAGATCCAAATTTATCCTTTCACTTGAAAATGTAGTGCATCACATCTTATGATGAGCTTGTCCCTAGAGATCTTAACATCGAGAGAGCTCTAATCTCACTGGGGAATACTCAAGCTTACAATCACCCATCAACTAGTTCAAATGACAAGCCTCGTGTTTGGGCTAAAAATAAGAATGTAAAAACTAATGGTGTGGTAGATGCTAAGGTGGTCTTAAGTGCTCCTAGACCAAACAACAATCAAGTTGCTAACATTCAACCAACTATGCAGCAAACAACACCTCCTTAGAACAATCAAATCAACAACATTGAGATTCAACAAAGGTGAACCCCTAAAAAGAACAACTATCCTAAACACAAGTACACACAATTGTCGAAACCCATCAAAACCATCATGAAGAAATTGGTAGATTCCAACCTGATAACACTTCCCAACTTTGAAATCTACCAAGAACCCCAAGAGAAACCATCTTGGTACAACAAGAACGATCTTTATGACTTTCACAAAATCAAAGGATGCAAAATGAAAAATTGCATGAGGCTGAAAAATATTATCCAAGACCTCATAGAAAAGGACACCATATTTGTTGAGGAACCAGCTAGTAACCAAAATCTTAAGATATACAAGAACCCTATGCCAGATCATAACAAAGCGAACAATACTGGGAAAGCTAAGGATTATACAAATGTGTAACATACCTATTATAACATGGTTGCTTCTTGTGATAGCATCATTATCATCTTCACCATCAAAGGGCCTAGTACGGAGTGTGGAGTCACCACATGACATGGAAAAGTCACCATCCAAGGATTCCCATCTCAATGTAGGCATAGCCTACTTTTCCAACATCAAATCCCAGCAAGTACAATCTCCTAGATCAGCTTAAGAAGACTTCCATGCAGATTTCAATCTTGGAACTATTAAGGCTATCCCCCGCACATAGGGAAATCCTAGAGAAAGCTTTATCAGAATCATCTGTCCCCAAGGATATTGATACAAATCAGTTTCAATTAATGGTAGGACATATCACTAATCATCTCCTTACATTCCCAGAACAAGACCTACCATCACAACCATCTCATAGTTGTGCTTTACACCTTGAGGTTTTTATTCATAAAAACAAGGTCAAAAGAGTCTTAGTAGATGGAGGTGTTGGTCTAAATAATTTCACCCTTTAGTTGATCAAAAATATGGAATATTCAGAGGATACTATTGATAAGGAAAAAAGTACCACCATCAAAGCATATGACAACCAAGAGTGGGTATCACAAGGCATCATTTCATTACCCATCCAAGTGGGACCCATCATTGTAGAAACTACATGCCAAGTATTAGACCTTGATCTTCCCTACAACATATTACTTGGTCAACCAAGGATCCATGCATTAAAATTTGTAGCCTCGACCTACCATCAGTGTGTAAATTTTCCTTTTGAGGGTAGAGAAATTACCATCCATGGAGATCCTAAACCTTTTTACTACTGCAAGAATATTGAGACCAAGTTCTATAAGATGCCCCAAATACCCAGAAATGGTGAAGGGCCTACACCATCTACCTCATTTATTGACCCATCATCCCTTGCATCTACTATGGAAACAAAAACACCCATTGTGTAGAACATTCTTGACATCGAAGCAGTAATCTAGGATGATGGTTGTGGAAACTATAAACTAATGAAGAATACCTTCGTCTTGGGAGAACTACTTCTTTCTCCTCAATCACACTAGAAAACCACATCTAGTAACAAAGATCCTAAAACAATCGAGATGGTGGCTACTACCTTCACCAAGTGGGGGGATTTGAACCAAGAAGATATCAATGAGGAAGATGTCTCTAAACTCCTATATCAGGATGAATGACCTATCCTTGTTCTTCCCATGGATGATGACAACAAAGGCTTGCAACTAATGAAGGGATGGGGATATAACAAGAATGAGAAACTGGGACAAAATGATAATGGTTTTCTATAACCTATCATTTTGGAGAAATAATTAAAGAATCTTGGCTTAGGTTGTACTACTAGCAAGGTCACCCTTATTGGAAAAGGTACTTCTACTAAACAGGTTAAGGCTTCCTCTTGGTTACCTACATCACATGATATGACCTTAGATGACTTCCCTCTTGATGTTTTTGACCTATTTGAGAATAACTCCCTCTTTGTGATATCCATAACATCCTTTACTTCAAGCAATCAACCAACTCAAATATGCCTAGGATACCCATAGCTCATTGACATGGACCAACAAAGACCATTGATTCTAGATTTAGTCAAAGATGATGAAGCGATCTCTGAATTCATATGACTTCATGACAACTTACCATGGAAAGATCAAAAAGTAGGTTTTGACATAGAGCTAGACACGGGGGTGTACTATGGGGAGATGATTGAGTCCTTCAATTGTAAAATTGATGAAATGTAAATAACATGCAAATCTTTGAGTGAAAACCATAATATGACACTTTTTTATCATAAAATAGTAAAAATAAAGGACATATTTGAGGGTGAAAATCTCTTTGAGGCACCCAAGGATGAGGGATTTAATCTCCCCCTTAGTGCAATACATCTAGAAAAGTCAACAATGCTAGTAGAAAAGGCCACTCTAGTCAATGTGGGAACAAAAGAAGCACCCAAGATCACTTTCTACGTTGAATCCTTGTTGGATGAAGAATAGAAAAACCTAACAGCATTCCTAAAAGAGTGAAGAGCTAACTTCTCATGGTCATACACTGATATGCTAGGGATCGATCCAGAAGTGGTTGTGCATCAATTAGTAGTTTATCCTAAAGCCAAACCAATAAAGCAAAAATTATGGAAGATGCATCCTCAAATAGCACTCTTGGTGAAACTAGAGTTACAAAAGCTTCTTGAAATTGGATTCATTTGACCGATAGATTATCCTGAGTGGCTTTTAAACTTGGTACCAGTTTCAAAACCAACTGGGGGGATCAGAATATGCACAAATTTTAGAGAATTAAATAAAGCATGTCTAAAGGATGATTTCCCACTTCCTAACATCGACCTCATCGTAGATTTAAAAACTAGGCATGAAATTCTATCACTCATGGATGGTTTTTCAGGCTACAATCAAATCATTATCTCCAAGGAGGATCAACACAAAACTGCATTCACTTTTCCATGGGGAACCTATTGCTAGAATGTGATGGCATTCGGGCTGAAGAATGCAAGAGAAACCTATCAAAGAGAAATGACCCTCATCTTTCATGACATGATCCACAAAATAGTTGAAGATTATGTGGATGATATTTTGGTTAAATCAAAGAAAAGGAATGAGCACATACAAGTCTTAGGACCCATCTTTGATAGACTTGAAGAATACAAGGTACGACTGAATCCAAAAAAGTGTGTCTTTGGGGTTACATCAGGGAAACTTCTTGGCTATATCATCTCAAAAAGAGGAATATAAATTGATCCAACAAAATTAAAATCCATCCTAGAAATGGAACCACTGCAAATACTGAAACAAATAAGAGGATTACAAGGAAGATTACAATTGATCAAGAGGTTCATAGCGCAACTATCAGAAAAAATCCACCCTTTCTCGCATCTTCTCCATAAAGGAATAACTTACAAGTCGGATGAGAAGTGTGAAAAATCTTTCCAACAGATCAAAGACTATCTATTGACACCTATAGTGCTCATGTTTCTAATACCAAACAAAGCATTGATCATGTATATCTCAGCAACATTAGCGGCACTAGGTGCTCTTCTAGCACAACATGATGAAAACGGTAAGGAAAGGGCTATCTATTACATCAGCAGGACCTTATTAGTCTATGAAATGAATTATTCACCCATTGAGAAAGCATGCTTAGTAGTGTTTTTTTCTTCACAAAATTTCAGACACTACATGTTATCACATCAAGTCAAGCTTATTACAAATATCGACCCATTAAAATGCCTATTATCAAAAGCAATACTCATTGGGTGAGTGGCTAAATGGGTGATGATCTTGACAGAATTAGACATAGATTATGTGGAGCACAAGTAAATCAAAGGAAAATTGATCACAGACCAACTAGCAGAGGCACCCATCTATGCAGAGAACCCATTGATATCTGAGTTTCCTGATGAATCAATGTTCCTTATTAATCGAACAGACCAATGGAAGATGTAATTTGATGGATCGTTCACCCAAAATAGATCAGAAGTAGGTATTATTTTCATCACCCCTCAAGGTGATTGTATCCCAAATTCATGTAGGCTATCATTTCCATGTTCCAACAACATTATTGAGTATGAAGCCCTAATCACAGGTCTAAGGATAGTAGTTCATTGGCAGATACAAGAAATGAAAGTCTATGGGGGCTCACAGTTGTTTATCAACCAAGTCAATGATGACTAGCAAACTAAGGATGATAAGCTTACTCCTTACAAGAAGATGGTAGAAATTCTCAAAGATCTTTTCATAGCTATAAATTTTGAGCAAATTCCTCGCATGAACAACATAGGTGCAGATGCTATGAAAACAATCAGGTCATTGTTAAATATGTCAAACAACATCCTCCAATGTGAATTCTTGGTAGAACAACTTCTCATACCAACTTTCGAAATCCTTGAATATGAATTCATGTGTGTCATTTTCTGTTTTGGATCCCCATGGTATCATGACATATTCATCTACCTAAGCAAAGGAACCCTCCCATCCAATATCACCTCCAACTTGAAAAATACCTTTGTCAATAAAGCATTTCAATTTGTGATCCTAGGTGATACCCTTTACCGTCAAAGCATCAAAGGGACATTACTACGATGTCTTAACCAAGAGGAAACCTTGACAACTTTAACATAAGTACATGATGGCATATGTGGTTCCCATTCTAGTGGTATGACTTTAGCTAAGAAACTATTGAGGATGGGGTACTATTGGCCAACTATGGAAGAAAAAGCCTGTTAGTATGTGTAGAAATGTGTCCAATGTCAACAACATGGAGATTTGATTCATGCTCTAGCTCAAGAATTGTAACCAATGATCACACCTTGGCATTTTTTGCAGTGGGGACTTGACCTCATAGGAAAGATCACTCCAACCTCATCCAATGGCCACAAGTTTATCATAATAGCAACTAAATACTTTACCAAGTGGGTTGAAGCCATTCCTATGACCTACATAATGGGGAAGAAAATTTCAAAGTTTATCCTAAATTACCTAGTCTCTCGTTATGGTGTTTCGCAAACCCTTATCTCAAATAATGAAACAACCTTAAAAAATTAGGATGTGAAAGAGCTATGTCAAATATTCAACATCCAACACCGATTCTCCACACTGTATTATCCACAGGGCAATGGCTAAGTTGAGGCTATAAAAAAAACTATTTTGAAGATCCTAAAAAAAATGGTCAATCAAGTTGGCCATGACTAGCATCTACAGTTAAATCATGCTCTCTAGTCCTATCGAACCAATATATGCACACCTACAAGTGCAACACCATTCTCCTTGGTCTATGGATCAGAAGCCATCTTGCCTATTGAGGTTGAGCTCCCATCATTGTGAGTGTCACTACAGAACCTAATCACTGATGAAGAATATAGAATATCTTGGCTGAATGATCTAGAATTCCTAGATGATCATCATCTTGATACTCTTAATCACTTGCAAGTATATCAAAATTGATTGAAACAGAGCTATAACAAGAGGATCAAATTTCAATATTTCTAGGTAGGGGATCTTGTCTTAAAGCAAAATTAGAAGAATCTGCCAAATCAAGATAGTAAAGGAAATTTTGAACCTAACTAGTTGGGTCCTTTTGTCATCACAACAAAAAAAATATCAAAATCCAAAATCATGAGAAAAAGGATTGAAAAAAGTAAAGAAAAAAAAAATCCTGTAATGAAAACCACTTCGGTGGTGCTTTGGGCAAGTACCTTGGTGAAAACCTGGCAAACAAGCACCTTGCATAAATAAAGCACCTCCATCTATTTTATGGCTCTTTATCCTATCATTCTTTGCATCGCATCCATCTATCACATCATTCATCTTATTTATTTAATCACCCATCTGCGTCCTTATCATAGCTTGATGGTGTGAATTATTGCATCCCCTTAGTACTACTTGGCATATTCCAAAGGTTAGTCTGTCCTACCTATATCGAGTATTCTATAATATCACACTAGGGGCAATTTTTTATGGATCATATTGAGTTAATTCATATCTTAAGGTCATTTGACATCTCTCGAAAATGCCAAAAACACTTGCAAAATCCTATACAACTAAAATCCAAAAACATTCTTAAAATTGTAAAGTCAAAATCTAAAACATCCAAAACACATCAAAATGGTCAAAAATTAGAAAATCCAAAAAAATAGTACCCTTGTTGAACTACGGGTCTTTGAGCTTAAACGTAGGCAAGGCCATCATTAATGTGCACCTGAGACACCCTAGGTCAATCTTTAGGATTTTTTCATAATAAATTGGCATTTCCCTCAACTATTCATATCTCATTGTCAATAAGTCAAGTCAGTCGAACTAAGTGGTCTCTACATGTATAATGTAGGCAAGGATAATCTTTGATCAACCCCCAAGGCCCTTAGGATAGGTCTTTTAGGTTAGGTTCTTGGTCAAAACTTGGAAAATCCCTAAACATTCAAATATCAGAAAAGCCTTAAACATTCAAAATCTCAGAAAACCCCAAAACGTGTGAAAAATTAGAAAACACAAAACCATTAGAAAATATTCAAAAGCCAAAAACATTGGAAAACCTTGGAAAACTCTAAATAGCCTCAAATAATCAAAAACCAAAAGCATTCACATAAACTTTCAAAAATACTAAAAATAGCCTCAAAAAAATTTCAAAATACCAAAAAATTCCAAAAAATCCAAAACCATTCATCCCATTTTGCTTTCACCTATAATAAAATTCCATCCATAATAAATCGATCGCCCCCTTCAACCTTTGGCAACACAAGTAGAAAACAAGTATCGTAAGTCATAAAGTGAGAACCTAAGTGTCAAAATCTAAAGTCTACATCATAGGTAAACGAGTCTATGGAGTTTGTATCAACGAATTATTATAAAACTCATCATCATCCTACATCAAACCCCTGATCAAAATTTCCTAGGATGTATCCTTCCTATGATGGACATCAGCATCAGACATCACCTTAGCTATATTAACCCTAGCAAGAGATATAGATAACACTAACTATTTTTCTTTGATCTTTTCTTTTGATTTATCTTAATGACCCATTCCAAGGACCTCTCGATTATGTCTATCAAAATGATTTAAAGAGAAACGAATGGGGCATCAATCATTATATTTTGTTTGTTGTACTTGTGGGTATTCTTGTAAAATAATATTGGCACATACTTGCTTGGTTGTGTGTAGGGAGGTTGTTTGGAGTATATTGTTGACTATTTCATATGCTTTGGTCCAATATATTTTAAGCTTATAACTTACATTCCAACAAGGTTTATGTATGTCAAGGTGTGAACAAGAACTATCCTATCTATTTGCGGATTCAAAGTCCATTACACTAGATACAAAGCCATCCTGGTTATTAATACCTTGATGCATCATGTCTATGTGTTATATCAAAAAATAAGGAATGATGGACAATCCAAATCCCAAGATATGAGAAAATCATCATCATCATCATGCATTTCTCATCAATTTCTCTAATAAAGTCTCAATAGATCATGGACTTATTGGATCTTTTGCATCAATCATCAAAATCAATGGTCATTCATTTTTTTTCTTATATCTTCTTTCGAGGCTAACCTGGTATCATGAAAGTCACCAAAAATATCATCAATGCATCCATCCTGCATCCACAAACCATCAACATGCATACATCTCACATAATCATAGCATATCATAAAATATACATCCTACATCATCATTATCATTTAAGTTGTGGTGAATAATATAGATTTTTTATTCTAAGCACCTTAAATCGGTGCATCACATATCATTAACATACATCGCATTATCATATCATAAGCATGAACATCTACATTATCCATACATACATCTATATTCATACATCATCATCTCATAAAATTGCATAAGAAAATACACAAAAAGAAATGCATATATATCATTTGCATCAACATGACATTTGCATTCCATATCATGAAAAGATACTAAAAAATATGTACATCCATCCCTTGCATTGCATTACATTGCATATCATCACATATCACATAAGCATATATAAGAATCACATCACATCATATCAAGTGCATCCATACATCCATAATCATGAAATAAAGTAAACATCATGAATCTGTATCATATCATATATATATCAAAAAATGACTGTCATGGTACAATATCTGAGTGAGTGTATGTATATCGATCAAAAATACAATATCTACGATGCTATCAAAAAGGAGCCCATGAATGTATATTTGTGTAAAGAATCGAGAAATAATCAAAAAAGTGTCTATACAAATGAGCTAGCCCTGATGGTTACTCCCCTCCCCAATCCATCTATCTGGTTGATTCTTGGATCTATGGTGTGCCTCGCTCCTCTAAGAATAATATGACTATCTAAGCACCATAGGGACATCTCGGTGGTAATGCATCCTATAGTAGGTTGACTTAGTCATAGCCTCTCTCTATAATCTAGAAAACACTATCTACCCCTGAGTTGTAGCTGCCATAGTCTCAAGCTGCTGATGCCATCCGACCTCATGAGCCAACTACATTTTGATAGTCTGTCTAAGCTACCACTCCTAGTCTCTCTCGATTGTCAAGGACCCTATCTATTGTTTGGCCTAATCCCTCTCAACACTGATCACCAAAACTTTTTGATGGGCCTAATCCCTCTCACCTGTAATAACCTGTACGCATTATTACAACTATTGTATCGGTGGTTGGTGAGGAGGCTACTGATCTACTAGTGCTACTCCTAGGATTTTTCCATCTTGGCCATCTTGTCCTCTACCCTAACCTCTACCTCTACCTACACCCCTCCCTCTCAGTCTCCCTTGAGGAGGTGCACCTACTGAATCTATTAATCAATGAGGGGATGTGAACCATGCATCATAAGAAGGCATCGTCTGAACATCCACCCGCCCTTGATCATAAGCCCATGGTTGAGCAACCAACTACCAAAATCCCTCAACAACCTTGTGGTTTGGGATAGTGGGTCCCTATGCTCATGTATCTCATGTTGACCTAGCAAAGATGGTACTGTATGCACCATATGGCCTATCCTACCTGTCTCCAAACTATCTCGCCACCCTATCTAGTAGGTACCCCTCAAAGATGGTTTTCTCTTGACCCTACATGTATCAGGTCTATCGAGCAAAGAACAACTATTGCACATCATCATACCATGTTGGCATCTAAAGTCAGGGTCACCATCTGAAGGCTATCATATCATCAATGACCCTACACCAATACAAAATCCCAAGGTACCCTGTATGTTATAGTGTGATGGAACCCATGTACCTCTAGACCATAGGATCATCTGGCTCTATATTTGCCATTTGAACAATCAGTCGAAGCACAACTATGTGCTCCCAAGCCCAAATGTGAATTAAGGTGACCTTGGTGTCAATGGCTCTCCCATCGCAGTATACGAAATCATGCATATCATGATACAAAGAGGCCAGCATCATTGGCCCCCATGCATACTGAATCCGCCTAAAAAAAATCCACTACCAAGCTAGTCCCCATCTCGAACTAAACCCTTTGCTCTGTTGATCTGGAGCAACCAAACCTGAGATGATGGCTGCAACAATCAATCTGAAAGTAGGCACTTGACCTCTGTACATCTCGAGGTCAATTTGCAAATTGACTAGAACAATTTCCTCTAGCTCCATCACCTCATGGCATGCATCATATTTGGCATTGACATCGTATATCACACACTCACCATGTATTAGAAAATGCAATATCCACTATATATCCTCAAGTTTCACTGTCGACTCATCGGTTGAAAGGTGGAACAATGAGGTCTCATTGTGCCATCGCTTGCACAACATTGTCATCATCACTAAATTTATTCGGATGATAGACATGTATGCAACATAACACAAGCCAATCTCCCCTAGATGCTCTTGTCGCAACTCAAATAAATCATCAAGTCTGAATAAAATTGTGGGCTAGTGCTCATGGGACATCAAAGGCGGGATCACCTCCTACACCCATGAAGCGCACAACATCAAAAAAATAAAAAATAAAATTGACTAAGTTTGGATTTTTCATCCCCAAAATGACAATAGCGTCACTATTTACAATAGTGTCACTATAATTCAAATTTAAAATTTCAACACCCGAGGCATTTAAAATGAAAATCATGATATGCGTCACTAAACACATATGCATCATGATTTAACTTTGGCAAACCCTAACCCTAATTTTCAAATCAAAAGGTGTGTCGTTATTTACATATGCTTCACTATTGAGAATATGAAACCCTCAATCTAAATCATGAACTATGTCACAATTCACATATGCGTCGCTAAAATTCAAATTAGTGTCATTGATTCTCAAAATAGTGTCACTCTAGAGCAACACCGCCAAAGTCTAAATTTCAAAAGGCGTTAAATGCATCAAAAATTCAAATTTCAAATCAAGTTTTGAATCACATAATGATGGTCCTATGCTTGGAAGCCTCTGGTACTCTCAAACCCGGTCAGAAATGTTTCATGGGAGCACTTGTTGTGCCATCTCATCGAAGGGTCAAAGCTCAAAATGTAAGAAATCCTGAAGGTGTGAATGCACAAATGATTTGAAAGTGACACTTCCTCACATGTTTATGCTGGAAAATTAGGGTTTTTTGGCCTAATTTAATCATGAAGCTAGGGTTTTTCATTATTTTCCCCAATTTTTCCAAACTGAACCTTATGTTGCATCATTTTTCCCACTTTTGGCATGTTTTTTCGCATCCTAGAGCCTTTTCGGACCCCTTGGGACAGCCTTTCATCTTTGTCAAGAAATCAACCCAAAATTCAAAAATTTTGCTTGATTTCTCCAGGAGGCAAGGAACCAACTTAATCCTTCTATTGGGGCATCTAAAAATCAGAAAAGAAATATTTTTTGATTTAAGTGGCAGTTTTTAATATGAAGGGCATCAGTCTTTGAACCGAAGCAACAAATACCTCGCTTCAAAAAGGGGAAAAATATAGACACTGAAAAATGTTCTGAATGATATCATACACTCAAATCAAGTATACTAACATCATTTCCTCTTGAAACCCATCCTCTTTTCACTTAATTAATTAAATTAGCCTAGATAATTAATTAATGGCATCATTTGGATCTATTAACCTAATTCATCAAATCAGGTTAATTCACCCCTTTTCATGCTAACACTTCATCCTTTTAAATTAAATACATCGAGTTATTTAATTTAAATCCCTAAATTTTCTTATTTAATTAAATAACCCTAAGGTATTTAATTAAATCTCATTTCACCTTTCCCCCTTTCATTAAATCATTTTATTTAATGAATATCATCTTAATTCTTCTAATCCCTTGCATAATTAATATTGTTTAATTATCAATTAAATCTAATTCCCCTTACTTCCAAGGGAATATTCCTTCTTTGCTCATTCCTCCAAAAGGGGAATATTCTCATGGAATATTCCTTCCCCTTTTGCACAAATAAACTTTATTTTAATTTGCAAAATATCCTTTTTCCTCACCTATGAGAATATTCTAAAGAATATTCTCTCTCCTCCAATCATTTAAAAAAGGGAATATTCTCGCTTAGCTTCATGTGCTAGTTAGCTTGTAACTTCTTGCACAAGTTAACTTTTGACCTCTTGTACAAGTCAAAAGTGTTCTTCTTTGAAGGAATGAGAACCCTTGATTAAATCTCATCTTGCATTCTCATCCGTTGATGAGAATCCATGATCCATTCCTCCAATTTCCTCCATCCTTGACCATTGATTAGCCTTTTTGATCTCAACCTTCCATTTCTCATTTGATTTCCTATAAATAGATCACTATTTGGAGGCAAATGGACCCATCTTTCAAATAGAAAACTTATGTTGTTGAAATCTCTCACACTCACACTCATACTTTGCACACATTTAGCATATTCTAAATTAAATTAGTTGCATAATAGCTTAGATTCCATTAATGGCTTCCATAATGCATCCATTTAGCCAATTATATAGCTAGGGCTTGAATCTTTTTAGTTTAAATATCATTTAGATTAGCTTAGCATTTTTATATCTTAATCATTTAGCATAAAATCATGTTTAATTAGCTTGCATCATGCTTATTTAGATTAAAATAATGTTTTCATACACATCTCACAATCGTTCCATCAGTTTTCTTCAATAAAACTAACTGGAAGATGCTCATTTATCCATGGGATTGGGAAAAGGATCATCATTTCACATCAACGTGACACCAATCTCAGAATGGGATAAGTTTTAGATGGGTTAGAGTAGACATTTAAATGTTTCCATAGTTTAGAATGCGTATCTTTGATAAATGTTTAGTTTAATATTCATTTGAATGATCTTTTTGAGATTTGACATTAGTGGCTTCATTATGCTTTGATTCTTCATGGATCAAGCATAATCATCCCATACTAATCCATCGATCACAAATATCTCCATATTGTCGATACTATAGATATTTCTTCACAAACTGATATGCCTCTTGATCCACAATAGGCCAATTGTACCCTATTCTCATTAGCTTTTTAGAAAGGGTAGGGCCACTAGAATGTGACCAAAAAAACCTTCATGTACCTCATATAGGATAGTTTAAGCCTCTTTTGAGTTTAAACATCAAGTAATGCACCATCAAGAATCTTTGAATATAATGTGTCACCAAGAATGGTAAAGTCGAATGAGCAATAGTTAAACGTTTTTCTTTTTATTAGTACTTAGGTTGGGTGGAATGGTACCATTTTGAAGGTAGGTGTAAATATCATGGTACCATGGTGAATCAAGACCAACAATTTCACACATCAATGCACCATCAAGAATCTTTGAATATAATGTGTCACCAAGAATGGTAAAGTCGAATGAGCAATAGTTAAACGTTTTTCTTTTTATTAGTACTTAGGTTGGGTGGAATGGTACCATTTTGAAGGTAGGTGTAAATATCATGGTACCATGGTGAATCAAGACCAACAATTTCACACAAATTCTAACTCAGGGACATCTAAGGTAGGAACCAAAAGTTGTTCAACTAGAAATTCACATATCTAACTATTATGAGGCATATCTAGGAGAGATCCAATTACAACATTGTAAATTGTCAAACATGAAAATTTCACACTATGGACACCTTATTTTACCTATAACATTAATTATAATAATAATTTATTCATTTGGGACCAAATTGATAAAATATATTAAATTCCTTGACACCTCAAAAAATTTGGGTAAAAAGAACCCAATCAAGGGCAGGGGCACCCTTGACCTTAGGGGTGACCTATTTCAAATTTAATACTTTGGTGTTGGTCCTTGGAGAATTAAATAGGTCCTAAGTAGACCTATAATCAAAAATATCAGTTGGTATGCATATATAAACATATTTTCTTCTCATTTGAACATTAGGAGAAAACATGATGAACAAGAAGCTATTATTGATGCACTTATTGTGAAAATTTATTGAGTTATTCTCTACATGCTAGCTACAACAATCTATTATGTTTTTTTGACTGGCCTATTACAAGTATCCAAACAATTAAAGCATCCATCAAACAATCTTTGATGGTAGTTTATGGTGTGGACATCACTTTGACAGAGATTCCATACCAAGGTAATGTTACCATTTATCATTTATTGTTTTAGTCAATTATTGTTCATTTGGCCTATGCTCGACCTAGGGCAAGCCCTCTCTACCATAATTTTTTGTACATGGATGTGGAAACACTAAAACGGTATTTGACTTAGGAAATCCCTTATACAAAATAATATTTCCCCCTCTTTTCATGTGTGTGGGCCATATCTAAAAGTTTCATCAGTAGCAGGTCACAAGAAATATAGAGCAAATTGTAATCTACCATATGAAGTTTGTAGATCCTAAAAAGAAAGATTTTTTGGTCTAGGGTGACTTTACCCTTGACACTCAAATTTGGGTCCAATTTTCAATCATAGATTTCTCTTTGTCACCATTTTCTAAATTTATAATTGTTCTATCATTTTTTGTTTTTTTCTATGCGATAAATTATATTTTCAGATCTAAAGTTTATGTCAAATAATCTTGTTAAAACACACATAAAATTTCTCCTCTTTAAAATTCAAAATGACCAAACCCTAGGAGATTGGATCTCCCTTGTGGCTACAAGCTAATCATCAAACCCTAGTTGGTTTGTGTTTGAATGTGGAGGCAAGAAAATAAGTTGATCCTAGTTAATCTACTTGTTGGATCTAGGATCTCTTTTCCTACTTCACTCTAATAGTCACCATACCATTTGCAACACTATTGTTCAATTTGGATATTTGTTCCAAGGAGATAATAGTGTAGACACTTAAAGTCATCTTGATCAGTATTACACATCTAAATTTGATTATTAACATTGTTTTTGTCCTAAATCACCTCCTTTCGACCATTTAATTAAATAATCTTAATTATTTAAATAAATTCATCATTTTCTTCTATTAATCAGATAATCAATTTTATTAGGTTAATTTATCCCCTCTCATGCTGATTTTCATCCTATTTAATTAGAATGTGAATTACTTAAGTCTTCTCATTTGATTAAATAATCTTAATTATTTAATTGAATGTCATTGATCCTCCTTTTATTAAATGAGTCAATTGTTTAATGAAATTCCTAATTACATCCATCATGGACAGTAAAATAATGCTTTAATTATTTAATTAACTAATTTCTCTCATCCTCCCACTTGCAAAGGAATATTCCCATGGAATATTCCTCCATCTCCAATAGAAATATCTTGTAAAAAAATCCTAATTTTTAGTATTTGCGCTTCTTCAAGTTGATTTGATCTATTGATTAAAATGGTCCATGTCAACTTTCAATCTCATCTATGGATTGAATTCTTGATCTGTGCCAACACCTCTTATTGATTCTCATCCATTGATTGATCAAATCAATCTTGACCATTGAATTAGCTATTTTTCCTAAAAATATTTCTCATTTCTAGGAGAAAAGGATCCACATTCATTTAGATTAACTACACTATAGTGAATTTTAGAGCATTTTTCATAAGCCTTTCATCATTTATCATCCATTTTTAGTTAATCTTTGCATCCATTTTCATCAATTTATATCAATGGTATCCATCTTCAAGATTGCTTCAACCAAGGGATTGGGAAAGGGCTAACATCCCACCTCAATGTAGCACCAATCCCCAATTGGATGAGGTTTGAGGAATTAAATAGGTTTCCATTATGTATTTCTAGTTTATTTCATGTTTAATGGTTTCTTATTTTATTTTTTTCAAGAATTTCATTAGGAGTTTGAATTAACTAGTTAGATATTGGTTAATTCTTGTAGTTTAATCATGTTTATCATAGGTTATGATCATTCTCACAAATAGAATAATATTTCTTGAAATTATTGACCATTCTCTTATATGGGATAAATTTATCATTCTTTTGTCTGATAGTCATCATTAACTATTCTAATCATGTTTCGCTTCGATTTGTCATTGGATTGCGATTCTAAGCAGTGCTTCATATTTGGAAATGTTATTAGTACATGGAAATGCTAACCAATATGATTTTGGGATACAAACAACTTGAGGGGTGATGAATAGGACTACTACCCTTGAACCATGATGTGTGTGACCTATTAAAGTATAATTTCCATTAATTTATAGGGGTGATTGCTAGGACTAATTCATCTATAAAGTATGGTATGAGAGGATTATCATCATATAAAGGTGTTTCCGCTAATGGGTCTGCAATGATCTGTCCCTTTATTTCTTTTCAATCTACATACTTTATGTCAAACTTTCTTAATGCATAATCCATTTAGCCATGTGGCTAGTAAGTGTTTCTTTTAATAATAGATACTTCAATGGATCAAATTTTGATATGATCTTAGTTTGGTGATTGAGCATATAGTTTTGAAGATTCTATGATGTGAAGGTGATAGCTAAACATACTCACTAAATAGGAGTGTAATTAAGCTCATATCCTACTAATTCCATGCTTATGTAATAGACCACTCTCTCTTTTTCAATGTCATCATTTTGTGTCAAGGGAGCTCTTAATGCTACAAATGTGGTTGAAATATACAATATAAATGGTTTGTTTGGAGCCAAAGGCATCAATACTGGTGGTGAAGCTAGCTAATCCTTAAGTTGCTAAAATAATTGTTGGAACTTCTCATTTTATTTTAATATGACATTTTATGTAGGGGCTGAGAGAATGGGTGACACTTATTTGTTAATTGGTTATAAACCGTTTGATGTACTATAGATTTCCTTAGAGACTACAAAGCTACTTGAGATCCTTTGGAGGAGGCATCTCTATTATATCTTTCACTTTTGTTCAGTCAACTTCAATACCTCTATGAGACATAATGTATCCCAATAGCTTTCCTAAAGTGACACCAAATATGCATTTCTTAGGATTTAGCCTCACCTGATTTTTTTTAGTCTGTCAAATATTTATACAAGAACATCCAAATGTCCTTTCCTTATGATTTATTTTTCCAATAATTCATCTACATAGTCTTCCATTATGTTGTGGAACATAACATGAAAAATTACTATCATTTCTCTTTGATAGGTCGCATCAGAATTCTTGAGACTAAAATACATTATGTTCCAAATATAAGTACCCAAAGGACATGTGAAAGTGATATTTTATTAGTCTTGTTGTGCTATATGGATTTGACTATATCCTAAGAAACCATCCATGATAGAAAGCATCTCATTCCTTGCTATCAAATCCATTGTGATATCATTTTTTTGTAACGAAAGGTCATTTTTAGACAAGCCTTATTTAGATCTCTAAAATAAATACAATTAGGGATCCACCCAATGGATTTTTTAATAGGTACAAGGTTTGAAACCCACTCTAGATAATCTATCAGCCTTATGAATCCAACATCTAAGAGTTTTTGTAATTCCACCTTGACTAGTAGTGTAATATGAGGATGCATCTTGCATAGTTTTTATTTTATTAGTTTAGCCTTTGGGTAGACCATCAAATGATTGACTATAAAATGTGTGTCAAGACCTATCATGTATGCATATGACCAAGAAAAAATTACTTTCTATAGCTCAAGGAGTGATGTGAAATCCTTCTTCTCTTCAGGTGTCAATGCTGCAACAAAGAATGTGATTTTGGGACTATTGGTTGTTCCAACATTTATTTCTTTTTATGCCTCTACTAAAATTGATTATCTCTCTTGATGTTGATCAATACATGGGAGGTCAAATCCTTCCTCTATAGATGCCTGAAAAAGGTTTTCACCCTTAGGTATGTCCTTTGTTGTAATTTTTGCTCAATCCAAAAGTGTCACATTATGGTTTTAACTAGGGGATCATTTTATTATTTTTATGTTTTCTCTTTTAAGACTAAGGATTCAATTTTCCCCCAAAGTATGATTGTGCAAAAAGGTCTATGACAAATACTTATTTGTGATCTTCATGTGGTGTGCCATCTCTAAGTCCCATAAACTCAACAATAGCCTCATTGGTTTAAAATATGTCTAGAATCAATGGTTGTTGTTGGTCCCAATCAATAAGCTAGGGATAAATAAGTGGAAGGTCATTGGTTTGTGAGGGATATGTAAATGATATGGATTTTAGGGTGTTAATGGATGTGTGGTTATGTACATGGAAGAGTCATTAATGGTATCATCATTAGAGTTTTTAGTTGTGGGAAAAACTTCAACTACCTTACTAAGGACACACTCAATATTAGGAGTAACATTAATTAATGATCTATACCCAAGCCCTTCATATTTTTATATCTTTTATAGAATTATGGGATCTATTATTCCTTTTTGATTAATTCCAAGGCCACCTTGACCTATAAATCCCATGTTCTTGATAATCTGTAAAACCTTATGATAATGCTCAATGGGTAGGGTTGGTTGTTCTTTCTCTTCCTGGTATAAACATTTTAAGATATCTTTGTTTAGATCTCCCCATTTTGATAGTATTGTGGGTTCATACCTAATAATTGAAGAGGTCTTTTCTATATGTTGAGGTTTACCATATGTCTTAGGAGAAGATGGAATTTTTCCCACATAGAAGGACCCTTTTATACCATAATCTTCATAACCTTTATCACATATTTGGACCTTGATTTTGGGAAGGGGTTATAATTGAGGATTTTTCTACATCATAAGATTGGTTAGCATCGTACAATATATATCAATTAAATCCACAAAATTAATGAAATGCATAAGAAAACAAAGTAGAGGAATGAATAAGAAATATCTCACCCAATCCTTCCTTCTACATGGCTGACTTCCATTGCACCTTCTAGCTTGTTGTGATAATGAGTGTGCCCTCAGATTTGTGATGAGAAAAGTCTATATTGACTAGCCCTAAGAAAATTTTTGAAGGATTTGTATTCTATTGCTATGCACTAGAAACTAAATTCTAAATGCAAATAATTGAAATGACAAGCCTAAAATGCAAGAGAGAGATTAAGAAAAATGAAATTAAGAAGCTCTAAATTCAAGATTTCAAGATATTAAGAGATGTCGAAATGAGAACAAAATTGACATTTTATAGAAAATGCAATTTTGGATGGATGAATGAGATGAGAGATTGAGAAATGCCCTATAATCAATGATCAAGATTCAAAATGGCAACTCTCAATTAGGGTTACGGTAAAAATCCAAAATGAGTGCACAAGATTTAATTTTCAGAAATTAAATCAAGGATGGAGAATGAACATGATAGTAAGATGAAAATTAGTAAAAATCAAAAGATAAGAAAATGAGATTTAGAAAATTAGTAATTTTAGCAATTACTTGATTTGTAGAATTATATTTCCATTTTGAATTAAACTTAATTCAAAATATAGATTTAATGAGATAGTAAATAATTGATTTGAGACTATTTACTAAAAGAAGAATCAATCAACTATGTGAAGTCATTTTTAAATAAATTATTTTATTTAAAATGAGGGAAATGTCAAATAAGGCAATTAAATAATTAGGAATAATTATTTAATTTAGAAGAGTTAGTTAATTAATTAAATAAATTAATAAATCTATTTAATTAAAAGAGGATTTGGGAATAGTGACATATTAAATAAATAAATAAATTAGAATATATTTATTTAATAATCAAGAGGACATTAATGATAAAGATTAATTAAATAAATTGAGAACTTTATTTAATTATGAGCAGACTTTGATAATTAGTGATGCATTTAAATAGATAAATAAGATCTATTTATTTAATAATCATGAAGAATAGAAATCATGAATTAATTAAATAATTATGAATTATTTAATTAATAGTTGAAGGTGGGTTAGAAACATAATTAAAATGTCATAATTATGCTAGGATGAAAAGTGGTAAAATAGTGCTTGCAGGCCTAGGTCATTTTTATGTGTCTACAGGGGTTCATGTGTTTTGGATGATGAGGTATAGTGTATGGGTAAATATTGGATGATGATGATGAGATAATGTTGTTATTAGGTACTTGGTTAATTTTTTGGTATTTTTTTGCTAAATTTTGGTAATAGTGGAAAGGTCAAGGTTCCCCATAAATGGTTACCTCAATTTTATTGTAGGGAAACTTTATGCATGGGTGATAAGTGGATGGGACAAATTGCATGGCATGTATCCATTGGTGACCCAAGAGAATTTTGTATGGGAAATCAAGGTCCAATACTTGACATGTAGTTTTTGTAATAGTATGACCAAATTGAATATGTAGTTTGATTATTCAATTTGATGCATGTTCTACATAATCATATGTTCTGATAGTAATGCTCTTTTAATTTTCTATGACCCCATCAAAGTATCCCAATTGTTTTACCAATTTTAGAGTATAAATGTTTAAGCTTGCTCTACCATTTATCAAGACTCTTTTGATTTTATGCTTATGGATGAAGGCTTCGAGGTATAATGCTTGGTTATGATATGTAGCATTAGGAAAGGGTTTTTTTGTGAATATGAGATGGAGGATGTATGTAATGTGTCCTACCATGGCTTGGAATTGTTTGGTATCTATGTTGGTAGGTGTGGATGATACTAGAAGTGCTTTTTCAAGAACTTATTTATGTGTGGGAGATATGTAAAGGAGTTCTAATATGGAGATTTGGACTAGCGTTTTTTCAAATGGTCTATAAGGTTGTATTTATATGGTAACAAATTATTTAGGATTTTTCTTTGGAATGAGGCTCCTTAAAGGGTGACTTTTCCACGTCCTATAGTAACTATGCATTCAATATTGTTACTTGGGATGGTGATAACAATAATATGGTTATTAGATTCTTCATTATGTCTTAGTACAAAGTCATATGAATTGTTGAATTTATTATAATCCTTTCCTTTACTAGAGTCATTATTCTTACCATGATTAGGGATTGGATCCTTATAGATACCAAGATCATTACTGGTAAAATTTCTAGGACATTTTTTAATATTTACATCCCCTTGATCAATAAGATCTTGGATGACATTCTTCAATTCATGGAGTTAGGTGTCTTGTGTCCTTTTATTATATAGTACTCATAATTGTAGTTGTCATTGTACCATGAGGGTTTGAATTATGGTTCATCATACTATCTTAGCTCTGGAAGCTTAATGAGATTTATTTGGATTAGTTTCTTCAATATAGTTTCAATTGGCTCCCCTAGGGGAGTGTATTTTCATCTAGTATTGTTGTTTTGTCTTGGTTCTCCTTTTGGAACATTCACATTTTGGTTGTTTTGTTGTGTGTTAGGTGGTGGTTGTATATTTTGCACAAATTTAGCATGTATAGTACACCATCATCGGTAACATTCTTACTCTTAGCCCATAGGAAAAAAATTCCATTGGTGTAAGACCCCTCCGTTTTACCCTTTTGACTGAACAGTGTTCTATTTGGTTAGGCCTTATTTTCTATTAAGTGCTTTGAATTAGAACTCGGTTGTTATTTGATCGTTATCTGTAAAGTTATACAAATGTTATATTTTGGTGTGATGGAGTAATTTTCTGATGTTATCTATATTCCATGCTTTGGATTAGCATAGCGGTTATTTGAATTAAAGATGATTATGCTTTGGATTATACTAGCATGTTAGAATTGTCAGTTATTTGTAGTGTATTGGTGAAGAGGACGGTATCGCATCACTCGCTTGCGAGTGCCCTACGATCTCGTGATTTCCTCTTCATGGTGTGTATTTTATGTTGGATATATTATATGTTGTGGTTACTTGATTTGCAGGTTGACAGGTATAGGACATTGACTCCACCTGGTTTCACATATGAGAGTGTGTTCAATACCCAACGGTATTCGATTGGGAGATAGTAGCTAGGTTTCTGTGTCAGGTCATCACCCTAGTCCTTGTTTGTCGTCAATTGCTTGTCAGGTTGTGTTGCTTTGGTTTTTGTGCCCTCTCTTCATTATTAAATTGCAATATGGGAAAATGGGTAATTAAATGGTTTAATGTATTTAAGTTGTGGATTAATGTGATCTAGAATTATGTTGGAATATAATTATTTTGTTATTTAATTTAATTTAATTAATAAATAATTTAATCTTTGATTAAATCTATTTTATTAATTAATTAAATTTATGTTGATTAAATAAGTTAAGTTATCTATTTTGAATTAAAGAATATTGGTTGAAATTGAAAATTAAAATAAATTGTTTTAGAAAGTCAAATTTGGAAATTGAATTCAAAATTGAGATATTTTGCATTTCTGCTTTCAGAAATTGATTATAGTGGTTGAATGAGATATTTTTGCAATTTTCAATATTATTGAATTTTTTCTTCAATTTTGGATGAAAATTTTTGGAGAGGTTGGAAAAATGGAGGTGAGGAAAGAAATTTGGATTTTGTGGGTTTTGGAATTGCTTGGAGGAACTAGAATCTGAAGGAGGATCAGTGCACCCTTTTGGATCTTCTCAACTTATGGGAACCAGGTTCAATTTAATAAATTTAGTTGTTTTGAAATTATATTTATATTAGTATTGGGATTGAAAATCTTTGTTTGAGGAACTCGAGATCTGATTTATAACAGAAATCCATGTTAAATTGGTTTCAAATTGTGAAAACCTCTATTGGAAAATGAAATTCTTCAAAAAGAAATGGGGTGTTTGACTATAAATGTTCATTTGATTTATTATTTGCCCAAATAATTTTGTATCTTTCTTGAGAAATATTTTTAAATATACATATATATGCATATATATATATATATACAAAGTGATATATATACATATATATCTATATATTTTTATTTATGTTGTTATGGGGTTACGCTGTTAAGAATTAAAACAAAATTTAAAAAACCCTGTGTATTGTGAAATTTCGGATAAAAATCCGCAAGAAAATTTAGATGCAAATTTTGTTTTTTTTAAATAAATAAATAAAATAATTTTTTTTATTTTGTTGGGGCTAAGGCAACTAGGGCTCGACCCACAACTGCCTCCCATGGGAGGCACTATGGGGAGCCGCGCCAACTACGCCCGTCCCCATTGGCCCTACAGTGGCTCGGCATTACCGCCACCACAATGGTGGTCGGCTGTGCTAAGCACATCCGAGCCACCCTTGTGGGTGTGGCTGTGCACAGCTCCGCCTCCACTGCCCTCCGCTCATGGTGGCAATTCTTGCGGCCGCCTACCATTTCTGTCGCCGCCTCCTGCAGCGCCATGAGAAAATCGCCGCCACCACCTCACCTTCGGCCGCCCCTCCAGACTCCTCCGCTCCGCCCTACGCCTGCGTGTGAACCACCATGAGCCGCGCCGTCCGAAAATCATCGCCGCCCTTTCTAAAACCCCCGCCTCTGTGTAGAGCGCGGCCATGGGGAAAACAAACCCGCGGCCAGGGAATGCGTGGCCCTAATTTGGTGCGCGGCCCAAGACGGTCGCCCATGACTTTGCATGGCGCGCGGCCCGAGGCCTGTTGGAAAGAATATAAAAAAATAAAAGTAAATAAATAAATAATAATATTTATTTTAATATTATAATCTAAATAATATGTTTATTATTATATTATAATATTAATTTATATATTAATATTTATTTTAATAAGCATAGTTAATGTTATATTATATAATAATATAATGTTGTATGTTTGGGTATTTTTAAAAAGAGAGAAGAGAATATATTTTATATGTTCTATTAAAATGTATAAGGAAATTATTTCTTTAGTGGCATGTTTTAAAATTTAATTGGGAAAATTAAATATTTGATTTAGAGAATGCCTGATTTAAATTTAATTCAAATTGTGATGTCAAAAGGCCAATTATTGATTTAATTTAAATATAATTGTGAAATTGAACATTTGGGATTATAGTCCATTATTGTTTTATTTTAAACAATAGGTTGAAAAGGTCAAACGTTGAGTTGAGATTAATGGGTTAAATAACGAAATTAATCTGATGTATTTTATAATGATTTAATTTGCAAGGGCAATCGATTATTTATTTAAAGCAAGATGTATTGGGTTATAGTTGATAATGATTATTTTATTATGAGAAAATAGAGAATTAAATATTAGTGTTAATTTCTCCCTTATCTGAAAAGATGATTTGTTAATTCAGTTTTATCGATGCAAAAGATTACTGAACGTTAATGAGAAATGGATTTAGGATATCCAAAGGTAGTTTTCTTCAGTTGAATTCAGTGAACATGTCCTTCATGCTTTGTTTTGGAATGGAAGTAAGTGCTTGTTACTTAATGAGTCTTACAGATGTGAATTTCAATTTTTTGGTTGTCGTTTGTGATGTCAACTTGTTGTGAAATTTTGTGGATAGTGCATGAGGTTATGTTTATGTTGTACCTGGTTTCCACAAACGAGAATGTTCGTACCTCCTTGGTTTAGGAGCGGATTATGGGATCCGTGTCTCCTTGTAAGGAATGGTTTTTGGTAATGTTGGTCTCTTTGTCAGGAGCTGTCAGGAGCATCCTTTGTTATTCTTGTTACCTCTAGTGTTTAGAGAAGGTTTATCTTTGTTGCTCCTGAGAAAGGAGTGAATTTAGTAATGAGTGCCTCCTTGTCAAGAACGGTCGGGAGTGGCTTTGTTTTGTGGTTTGTTGCCTCCAGTGTTGGAGTGCGTTTCAGTTTGTGTTGC
This sequence comes from Sequoiadendron giganteum, assembly GCA_007115665.2. Lineage (NCBI taxonomy): Eukaryota > Viridiplantae > Streptophyta > Pinopsida > Cupressales > Cupressaceae > Sequoiadendron > Sequoiadendron giganteum. The sequence goes on along the minus strand of CM021100.1, from coordinate 677,097,023 downwards.
CTCTTGAGAAAGGAGAGGTCGTGATGTCTTGTTTGTTGCACCTTGGTTCCATAGATGTTTGGATGGTGTGTATGTGTTGTCCAATAGAAGAGTGGCTTGTAACGGGGGCCAGCACATGAAGTGGTGCCAGGATAACTCGTTGCAAGTTATTTAATCAAGTGATAACTAAAATACTTAGAAGTTTAGGACTAACTTCTCACTAATCAAGACTTTTAATGCCTCACTCATGTACCTAAGTGCTCGGTTAGACTTGGGATGAGATGGGAAGGCTTGTAATGGCAAGGTCATCTATCTTGTCTATACGAAAGGTATTTGGCTCTGCATGAGTGAGTGTGGGGGCCGGGATTCGATAAAGGTCACCAGGATAACCCTTGTCTTGTGGGGGGGGCAGAGCCTATGAAGAGTCCCAAGGATAACCCATGACGAGCTGTGTGATGACATTCTATCTAGAAAAACAGTCGGTCTTTGATTTTGTGGGTATGGTTTCCTTAACATACCTTGTGTGACCATAGTTGGTATTCGATTATTATGTGGGTATGGTTTCCTTAACATACCTTGTGTGACCATAGTTGGCATTCGATTATTATGTGTATGGTTCTCCTAACATTCTTGTTCTGCTATGTTTCTAGTAGCAATGTGACCATGTAGAGTTGTCCTTATGTTTTACTCGTGATGCTTTTGAGTTGTGCTTGAGTTGTACTTATATTGTACATATGTGGTGCTTGGGTTGTGCTTGTGAAGTGCTTGTGTTGTACTTGTATGGTATCTGAGTTGTGCTTGAGTTGTTCATGTGTAGATCTTATGATGTATTTGTGAAGTCCATATAATTGGTTGTTTCAGTTTAGTTCAGTTCTGATAGCCTGTGTCTAGAGGTAGATGGTCTTGACTAAGATTCCCGGTTACTATCTCCTAGCACGGGGGGTGGGCCTTTGGGTTCCACTTGGTTGGGTTCTTTCTTCATGTTCGTGTGGATGAGACTTCCAGTTGGAGAGCTCGTGGGATTTAGTTTCAGTTCTTGCCTTATTCTCTTCAGTTGGTTTTGTATTATTTTACCCCTCTATGATATTAGGTGGAAATTGTAATTGTAATCTTTATTTATGGTCTTGCCTCATTCAAGGAATGAGTGTTGTAACCTTATGGTTTAAATTATGTATAATGAATTTACAGTTATCTATTATGCTTTGTTATAAATTATCTTGTATGGAATGTATGCGTACTTATTATCTTGAGTAGATAAATGTTATAGTTTATTTTCAGGTTGTTGTGGGTTGTTAAGTAGTTTCAGCCTCGTAACCTTAGGGGATGTTTGCATTGGGAAGCGAACTTGTATAATAATTGTACTTTAAAAAAAAAATTAGCCTGTTTAAGTAGTTGTTTGCAACATCCTTTAGGGTTGCGTGGCGAGGCGTTACAATTGGAGTGTGATGCATGGTATTTTCTTTCTTTTTATATTTTCACAAGTCCTTTCATGCTGAGAGCTTTCTCAATAATGATTCCTTTCTCTATAATCTGATTAAATGTGTTACTACATTGTATTTGTAGGTGGAAAATCATTTATCGATTGATATTATGAAAAAAATCTCATGATTTATTTTTATGGTATAGGACATGGGAATTTACTAGCCATGTTTCTACATTTTTGTAGGAATGAAGAAAATGATTCTCTATTTCATTTTTGGGTGTTGCATAAATTAGTCATGGATATCTCATGTTCAATATTGTAAGATAAGTGGCTGATGAATTTTTTCAGCTAGTTCATTGAATGTCTTGATACCATATTGTAAATGAGAAAACCATTCTATTGCTTGTCCTCCTAAAATTTGGGGAAAGAGTTGCACCAGATATGTGACATTATAAATGACCTCTAGGCATGATATGTAGAATTTTCATATATTCTCTCATGGATCACCTCTTCCCTTGTACTTGTCAAACTTTGGCATTTCAAAGTTGTGGGAGAAAGGAACCATAAGTATTGTTTGATCAAATGAATAAGGACATGTATCTTAAAGAGTGTAAATTTTCTTTGTATGTCCTAATTGCATGTCAATTATCTTTTGATGCAATATTTTTATTTATGATGCCAAGTCATTTTTTGTGTCAATTGGTGCTTTATTAGAGGGAATGTATGTTTGGTGTTGTGGAATGGATGAGGAATGAAATGAAGGATTTTGATTTGTGGAATGTTTTTTTGTTGTGGGATGTATGAATTGAACGAGGAATTTTATTTTTGTGGAATATTTTTATGTTGTGGGATGTTGTATGAATTGAATGAGGGATTTTGGTTTTGTGGAATAGTTCATTTTTGTGGGACGTATGCATTAAATGATGGATTTTGATTTTTTAGAATAGTTTTTTATTGTGGGATGTTTTATGAGTATTATGGTTTGAGGTATATGTGTATTTGTGAGCATGGTGAATGGAATATATTGAGATTTAAATTGTGATGAATTTACATGTTTGTATTTGTAGGTATGTTAGATGTGAAAGATTGTGAATGATTTGAGATGTTTGAATTCTTAGGTATGTTATATGTGGAAGAGTGATTTGGAATTTTGAATGAAGAAATTTGTGAATGACTCAAAATAGAAGATTGGTGGGAGTGAGTGGGGTTGTATGTGCTCATGGTTATATTTGATGTTTGTGAAGTGTATGGAATATTTGTAGGAATGTGAGATTTGATAGTTTGTAAAGCAAATAGGTTTTTGTTTATTTTTATGTGATGGGTTGTGAAGCAAAGGGAATATTGGTATTATGAGGTATTGATGAAGAAATTTGGGGATTTGGGATAGATGTGGTTGTGTGATTAGACATTAAATTAGTTTGATAGAGCATATTAACATATTGTTTAGAAAATGGTATGGAATTCATGACATGAGAAGGTATGGATGGTTGACTTGACATATTTTGTATGGAAGCTTGAGGCATATATATTTTGATAGATTAAGTTATGGGTATGCTTTCATTAGATGGGATGTGTGATGACATGAAATTTGAAAGGGCTTGTTCCCTAAGTGTGACAATGTTAAAATTTGAAGTTAGTTTAGCACCTTTTTGTGTGAGTATAAGAAAATATTTGTTTGAGTCCAAAGAAAGGATGGAAGCTATTGATCTTTCTACTATTGGATCTTGTTGCATCTCTAATAATTTATCTTTTAATGAAATTCATTAGAATCATGTGTGATGTATTCTATGAGGATCTATGGGGGTATAGATCATGGTGTTTTAGGGTTGAATATATGATAAGGCATTCCAAACTCAAGTTATGTACCACCCATAATTGTGGTAATGTTTGACTCACTTTGATTGGACTCCTTGAGTTTCGTATGTTGATACCTTATTATAGGCATACAAATTTTAAGACCTTATGAGATGGGGATGTAAGATGGAATTTGGGTGATATTATATGAATTATTTTGTTTATAATGGGATCTACTAAAGATACATTTGTAGATTTGGACAAAAGGATATGATGATTTGGATAAGTATTTTTGGCATTTTTGGATATATGTGAGATAAAACCTCATTAATTCAAAGTAAATCTATATCTTCGTTTGATGATAGGTGCTAAGATTTGGATATTTTTCAATTGTACTAGACTAATGATTCCAAGGAAAAAGGATGATAATGAGTTTACTAACTTAGAAGCATCCAAGACTCCTAAGTGAACTTGTCCACAAATGATTGATGCTTGTAGAAACATAAATCTAACTAACATATTTCTTCTAAAACATTATCATTTTCCATCATTAGGTATCATCAATCCGTCTTCTACATTTAATTAAATAAATTTCATTATTTAATTAAATTAACATCATTTCCCCTTCATTCTAGATAATTAAATAATTTTTAATTATTTAATTATTGAAATTTTGAATTATCCCTCCATTTCTATTTTAATTAATCATTTAATTAATTCATTATATTACCATTTTATTTTATGTTAATTAAATTATTTTTATTATTTAATTAATTTACTAATTATTTCTCTTTTCTAGATTAATTACATAATTCATTATTATTTAATTAATTCATTTTCCATTTCTCTAATTAAATGTTATTTTTAATTATCTAATTTATCTAATTATTCTTCCATATTATCTTCTAAAAAAATTACTTTATTTATTCCCCCTTTGCACATGAAATTGATAATTTATTTATTTAATTATTAATCAATTGCTCATGCAACTTCCACCTCACCAATTGACTCAGACTTAGTTTTAGTCCACTCCTTAATCAAATCAATCTTCTATCCAACCTATCATGTTTGACTCACAATCACTTCCAATTCTTTGATCAATCAATCCACTTCACTATCTCTTACACCTAGTTCACTCATATCATGCAACCAATTAACTATCCAATCAATTTCTCTAATGGATTATCATCCATTGATCTACTCAATCTCATCAGATATCAATCGTTGATCGATATCACACAATATATAAAATCTATAACTCAATCCATTATCTCTCTCTCACTCATTGCAAGAAACCTATATGTATATCATTCTAGAGTGTTGTGTGCTAGAAAATCTAAGAGCAACCAAAAATACACCTCTCCAAGGTGCAACATAGGAGAATAATGGACCTAAGATAAGATTGTTGTGTAACATTTTGTGTATGCAGGTTTTTCTATTATATTGTTATGTAACTTTCTTAATCCTTTATTGATATGATTTTATGAATTAGAATGTGATTTTCTTTCATTTATTGCTTTCTATTCACTTTCATTATTCATTATTGAGGTCATACATACTAGCACACCTAATGACACCCACATCCCTATTTCTAACACCTAATTGAATTTGTTTTGTAAGATTTGAAAATTGTAGGTTATAGTGGCATACTCAACACTAGAATGAATTTTATGCTATGATTTTGACACATTTGATGTGCAGGTCAATGCTTCTAATAGTACGATGATGTCTTTGAAACCCATGATAATTATTTTTGACTCAATCGATACATTTGATCTCTCTATTTGTAGGTTCCAGAATTACAATGATGGATTTGATTGTACAATGACATATTTGATATTAAAGTGACGCACTTGACCGTACCATGACACATTTTCTAATTACAGTGATGCATTTGAGGTAAAGCAACATATCTAAAAGTAAAGTGATGTAACTGATTTTCACACCAACACATTTGCTTTTTATAGTGGCACATTTGATTCTTCTTATTTAATTTTATTTTTTACTCTAACATTTTCTCGATTTTAGAACTAATATGTCTATGTAGTTGTGGCTTCCATTAGGAGAAGATTAAAAAACTTAGAAACTACTAATATATCAGATGCAAGATCTTGTATTTTGATTTTTAGAATAAATCACACTTCAATTTATTAAGGTGGAAGAATTTTTTGTCTTTTCTAGTAGTCTTGGGTACATATTCTCTCCCATCATGCCTAGTGTGAATTTAGGGATCATAAATACCTTAGAATCCACATCTTTGTTCTTTTACCCAAGGAAGTGATATTACATATGCTCTCCCCTCATGCCTAGTGCAAACTTGGGGATAAAAAATAGTATCATTTTCCTTATTTTTTTAATTTATTAGGAGGCTTTCTTGGGGACTTAATCACCCCAAGGGTGACCTCAATTATTTTTAAGTGGGGTATAAAAAGGGGGGAGAAGTTAATTTATACCCCAAGGTGTGTCTAGCATCATCGATCAAGCTACAAGATCCTCAGTCTATTGAGACTCCTTAGGTGAAGAGATTGGAGGAGACCCCTCCAATCTAAGGCACTACAAACAAGCTCATTGTTCACCGATTCCACTAAGAACCTTTGTTTTAGAATCCTTAAGACCAGTGACCATTATTGTTAGTGGAGTGTAGTGTACAACATCATGCATAAAGTTACCCAACATGTGGTGAGACAAAATGATTTTGAGGGTGTAATTTAAGTCTTCAAGGGAAGGAGGAAGGTTAGCCCTTGTGCCACTGTAGACCTAGCTATTCCCCTTTGAGAGTGGAGCCATGTTCTTGTGGTCTTCTACAATATTTTATTGATTGGGCCTTTGCAAGCAAGACACACCTTTAATACTAATTAAGATATTCTTTATGGAGTGTATTTATCATGAAGATCAATGAATGTCAGTTATACCATACTTTTTGAGTCAGTTTATTGTCATTCTTTGATGTTTATTGTGTATTGTCAAACAAGTCAAAAATTAGTCTTGTAAATCAATCAAAAACTAGTCAAACCCCAGCAAAATATTAGTGAAAAACTCAAGATAGTGTATTTGATTGTCACTATGATATATTTTCTATTACAATGGTGTATCTTATTATTGTTCAATGCCCCTAATTATCCTTTGATATGCACAATGACACTTTTGATCTATAGAACGATGCATTTGATAAACTTTGATGCATCTAATTTAACTAGTATGTTAGTCTGAGACCTAGATTTTTACACAATGACACCCTTGATAAGAAAATGACACCTTTAATACATGCTTTGATGCATATGACCCTCATGCAATGTATTTTAAAAATAGAGTGACATCTTTGAAACCTAGATCGACGTATTTGACTGTCAAACATTTTTTCTAGAATCCTAAAATCTATAGAAATAAACTTATACACTAGAACAAACCTAAAATATACTAAAACATAAACAAGACAAGAGACTTAAAAAAATCAAATCTTTAAAAATTTATTCTATCACCCTTTCATCCTTCCATCACATTCATAGAAAAAATCACTAGAAAATAATTAGCATCAAACCTATATAAAAAACACAGTCATTTATCCATAACCAACAACCATTTATCTATCAACATCAATCCATAGTCCATCTAGAACTTACATCCACCTGTAGACATGTAAAATTGACTTGAAACCTATCACACACCTCAAACGACATCAAACAACATTGAACAACATCTACCGGCATCAAACAACACTGAACAACATCAAACAACATCGAACAACATCAAACAGCCTCAAACAACATCAAACAATATGGAACATCATCTTTGATCACCTCGTAACACCTCGAAATGACTTGGAATCATCCTGTAACACCTCGAAATGACTCAAAATCATCCTGTAACACTTCAAAATGACTCAAAATCATCTCATAACATCTCAAAATGATTCGAAATCATCTTGTAACATCTCGAAATGACTCAGAATCATCTTGTAACATCTTGGAATGACTTAGAATCATCTCGTAACATCTCAAAATGACTCGGAATTATCTTGTAACACCTTGAAATGACTTGAAATCATCCTGTAACACCTCAGAATAACTCATGATCATCTAGTAATGTCTCAGAACATCTCAGAATCACCCCAAAACAACTCAGAATCATCTTGTAATGTCTCGAGACATCTTGAAATCACCTCGAAACAACTTAGAATCATCCCATAATGTCTTGGATCATCTCAAATTATCTCATAATCACCCCAGAATATCTCAAAATTATCTTGTAATGTCTCAGATCATCTCAAAATCATATCGCAACGTTCCCACATCGCACCACATTGCATCACATCAAAAACCCTAATTCCTCTATTAATTGAATAATACAACATTATTTAATAAATTCACTTTTTCATCATTTCAGACAAGTTAAATAAATTTCATTTATTTAATAAAATCCCAAAAACCCTAATTCCTCTATTAATTAAATAAAAGAACATTATTTTATTAATTCACATTTTCATCATTTCGACCAATTAAATAAATCTCATCTATTTAATAAAGTCCTAATCCCACTTTATTTCGTCTTGATTGACTAAATGGCGCCAATTATTTAATTATGTCACTAAATCACCATATTCCCATAAGTGGATAAAATTATTAAATAATAATTTAATTATGACACTTTCCCTCCAAAATTTGAATAATTAAATCAAACTATTCAAATCAATTATCAAAAATCAAATCAAGCTAATCCAACTTTGTTTGCAAAAGTCACACTTGATTTATACGTTCAACTCCAAAAAGGAATTAATTCATATTCCTCACCCACTTTCTGATTGACCAAATTACAATTGTTGACTGAGCAATATAATTTGTCAACTAATCAATCCAAATTGTTATTTAAATAATATATTTTGTTAACTAAGACATCACATTCCTAACTAAGCCATCACAATCTTGACTGATCAATCTATTTTGGTAACTGGTCAATCACATCCCTAACTGGCCAATCTATTTCCCAATCACACAAATTGTGCAATCAAATTTGCATAATTCTCTCATGTCTAAATCCTCTCAACACACTCCAACTGTTGATATGGATATTCTTCAAAATGATCTTGATCGTCCATTTCAAATCACATCTTCTATATAACAAACCCCTTTCCTCACAAATAAGGATCAAAGAATAAACATACATTGAGCAATGAAGTGTTGCCAATATCATCCTTGAGAGAACTTAATTCCTTCCTTCGGTCAACCAAACATTCATCCACACTTTGCACACGAACTTTGGAGGCTTCACTGTCATAAGAGCAATCCAACATCAAGTGAATACACTCCGCTACGAGATGGTGAAACTATCTTTTGTTTTCATTTTAGTTGGTATTCGGTAGGTTCCTTATCATGTTTGCAATAGTATAGTTCAATCTCATATGTGTAGGAGTTTTTAGATTTTAGATTTGTGCATTTTGGTTGTAGAGTAGATTCCTTTGTCAATTTGCATTCATGTTCTTCTTGGATCTAAATCTAACATCCTTTCTCACCCTCACACATTTTGGGATGCCCAATGGGACCCTTTTCCCCTTCTCTAACATTCGCTTGTCACTTTTGAAGCTACAGGTCCCAAAAATGCATTTGACAAAGTTTTCACGTGCCTACCCAGAAAACCTAAGCACTTGTCCAAAAAACCTGAGCATTTTTCTATCAAGAAAACTGCACAGTTGTCCAAAAAACTACGCTTTTGTCCAAAGAACTATGCAGTTGTGATGGGAATGGTGCCTTTGTCTAAAACTTGCGCACTTGTATTTTCACAGAGTTAGCTTTTGTCTATCTGGGTTTTAGCAATTATTTTTGGAACTGAGCAATTATCTTTTTTCTATGCATTTATTTTTCTTTTTCTGAGCAATTTCTCTAATGGACAAGTGCACAGATCCTGCACTCATGTAATGGGGTTTTTCACTAACTATTGTTTTTTTTTTGGATGTGTGAGCAGGAATTGACAGATCTGATGCAAGATTCCATTAACTTTAACATCTTTGTTATAGGGAAGACAATCGGTCCAAGTTTCCTATCCATAAATGTTTTTTATTAACTTAGGAAAAACTTTCATTTGGTGCACTAAAAATGAACAACAACAAACTCACATTATATTTTGGTGCTATTAAAATGAACCAATTTTAAGCTTTCTAAGTTAGGAACTTTCGTTTGGTGCTCATAAAAAGAACAAAAACGCTTCACTTTTGGGCTCTAAAAAATGAACACATTTCATGTTTTCATAATTAGGAACCTTTAAATTTTGGTGCATAAAAAGAGCGAAAAACATTTTCCATTTTTTTGAAACATGCACATTTTACATTTTTTGACCAAGATAGGACAAGGACTGCTTTTCTTAGAAACACTTCTATTGAAGCTCATGAAAATGAACAAATGTTTCTTTATGATTTTTCACCATATCTATCTTAACTACTTGATATCCTGAACACTTCATATTGGTGCAAGTTAAAAGAAACTTTGTTTTGTTTTACTCACAAATTTTTGGGGATAACATCGCTTGAGGTGTTTAAAATGAATCAATTTGCTATGGATTTTTCACTATGCATTCATTGATTGGAAAAGATAAAGTGTTTTATCTTATCCCCTCACACCTTTTGGCAATCTTGGGTGAGCAAAAGAACATTTTTTAGCATTCCACTTTATTTTTAAGTTTACCTTAAAGAGGGGACTTGGCTAGAGATACATCATGCACTAGAGAAACCATTGCAAGGTCTCGAAGCACATTTACTAGTGGGCTATATTAAAGGTTGTGAACTCATAAGAAAGTAGATTCAATTCATGCTGACAACAGACTACACCTAATCCCATACCTTAAGTGGAACTGGAACAGTTAAAGAGCCTTAAGTGGCCAACGTATGAGTTAGATTTTTGTGTTCACAGTTACCACTAAGAACCAAATTGTTTTAGAGGCCACCCTATTATCCAGAAAAAATCTCTAAAAGTGGTGCATCAGAATTAACTTCCAAGAAGTTACTTGCCATGTCTGACTAAAGGCCCGCACCATAAGTTGCATGTAAAATTTCTTTAGAGAATGAGGCGGGCCTACCTAAGAGAATGGTGTATATCCCCTAGGGTTGTAATTATTGGTTTATGTTAAAATTGGCCCATTACATTCAAAAAAATTGACATAAATTCTATGTTTGATTTAAATAAAAAAACACATCCAAAACAAACACTAAACGAGATGGTTGAACCACAAACCCTTTGATTTAGTGCATACTTGTGAAAGAATCCTTATGTTTGCACCCCTTTGAAAGTATCTTTCCTTAAAGTTTTTCGAACATTTTGGATTTGATTTCAAGGTACATTAATCAAAGTAAATATTTGGGAACTATGGCTTGGGTGTTGTGATTTCACAACCTAAGTTATAGACATGAAGGTCACATAATTCCATGCTTGTTGAGTCAATCCAAGTGTTCTCTTATCACTTTCCATACTTCAAAAACATGAAGAAAAAGTTGAGAGAGAGTTGTTTATAGGATCATTGCTCAAACCAAAACAATTGTAAATCTAGAAGATCATTTAGTACCACATCCATTATTTACATCCTACCTATTTGAAATCAAAATCAAACAAACCATTAAGGTCATTCCTCCACTTAGATGTCCATGATATCAACAGTTACTTGGGACTCATAGATAGTACAAGTAAAATTTCTCGCAACATGTCCTTTGGAAAAGGAAGTGGAATATAGACCTTAGTTCTTCAACATTTTGATTTCTAGGTAGTATCATTCCAAAACAGCACTCAAACCCTATGGTCTTGAGCTTCACAACAACCATCCCATAAACACCATCAAACTTTCTGACCATCTGGTGACCAACTGCCCCAGTTCAACAACCAGATCTTGTAGCACCGATCCTTCAACCTAGTCTCACATGTATCAAAGGTCAACAAACTGACATCATAAGTAGCTTAAGAACCTTCAGTTTTTTAGAAGAATGAAACACCCCGCTAGTTTCTCATCGCATCAATTGTCCTAGATGAAGAGGAAGAAAAATATGACATAGCAAGAGAGAGTTCCATATTACCACCACCTATGTGGAAATAAATATCCCCTTCATTATCTCATGTAAGGTCAAGATCTCTAAGGTAAATTCCATAGGTCATCATCTTAGACTTAGGCACCTTAGTCCAAAAGCTCTCAAAAAATACCTTGGGTAACTTCATGAAACTAGAACTAGGTTGGTATATAACTTCTACAAATGAGCTTCCAGGAACAATCTAAACTTGTATTCATTCTACTACTGTCAAAATCCAAGTTTGTTCCAACAGTTCCACTATCTTACATAATTTGTAGGAAAACATAGGGTCTTTAGGATTTGAGTCATATAGAGAGTACACCACTTTCCCATAGCAGACCCAAGTTATTTATGAAAACCATGAGGTCACAACATAGGAAGAAAATGGAAGCAAGCAAGAATAGCACCAATATCCCTCTAGCAAACACCATGAATGACAAAAGTGGTCCATGAGGATATAAACCAAGCAACCTTATGATAGGGTATTGAGCATCAAAACATCCCCCAAAACATGTCGATCTATTACCCAAATCATTCTTATCAAGGGTCACAATATCAAATAGGGAAACAACATCAAGGGTTTCAAAACCCCAATCAAGGAATAAGTCCAAAACATCAAATTGCCCTAGATAAAATGGAGAGAGATCTTGAGGAACTTAAAAAAAATCAAAATTTAGGGTATCATCAATTCTAGGTGCAAATTTGAAACATTATATATCCACAACAAATGGACATCATTCCACAAACACCTCAATATCCACATCAACAACACTTCCAATATCCGTAGTATCTAGAAGTTCCAAAACACCAAGGTGTACCTCAAGTGTAATATCAAAATGTACCTCAATCGCAGTATCAAGGAGTTTTGCAACACCAAGGTGTACCTCATGGGAAATATCAAAATGTACTTAAAGTAAAGTATCAAGGAGTTTCATAAAATCAAGAAAAGCCACATAGGAAATATTACCAACCAGGAAGGAAATTCACCCCTTTGGGAGAGACTTTAGAGGTAATCATGCATGAACTAGTACAAAAAGAACTTATCAAAATCAACAATAGTCTAACTTATGGTGAACCAATCTTTAAACTCCCTTGGTATAACTAGTGCGAATGATGTGAGTTCCACAAAATCAAGGGTGACCCAACGAACAGATGTGCTTACCCTCAAAAACCTCATCCAAGACCTCATTGATCAGGGAGAAATAGCTATTAAAAATGGCATTCAAGGGCCATCTACCAAATACAACAATGATAATGTCTCAACCTCAAAAGTTGAAAGAAATGATCAAGAGCTATCTATCACCGATCACATTGATAATTTTTCTACATCATCTAGTGAGAAAGAGGACATACATCAAGAATTTAATCCCAAGCATGATCAAAATCAATCACCCAAGTCTAGCAATGATTCATTCCAAGATATATTGACATCATCCAACCTCATGGCAATACATATTGATGATCAAGAGATTCTTGATCCAACACTTATACCCAATGTAGAAGATATAAGCCAAGAGCTATCACCCATATGTCCACATTTCAAGGAAATCCAAGGATCCTTTACAAGAAATCCCTTCTTTGAAATTGATCCATGTCAAGAATGTGATCTAAATAATATCAAAGATGATACCACACAAATTCAAGATAAAGAATCCTTATCATCAAAATACAATGATTTGGTAGATATCTTCCAAGACATCCCATGTTTTCCTAAAAAAGAACACATCCATATACCAATCACACATACCCATGAGATGCTTACTCCTAATGGACATGTAGATGATCTTCATCCAAGACAAGAGTCTCATACTCTTGAAATTAGTACCAAGGAACAATAATCTCCTACTCTTAGCATCTATACATAAGATCAAGACATAGAAAAAGCTAGAGACATATAAGAAATGAACATAAAGAAGACTTATACATAAGTTGTGAATCAAAAACATCATGTATAGACATATCAGAAGGGGATCAAGAAGAGGACTTATAAATAAGTTGTGAATCAGAAACATCTTATAAAGTCATATAAAAAATGAATCATGAGGGAGACTATTGTGTGGATAGTAAATCAGAAAGACCTCTTGAAGAAGCTATAAAATTTTATATTTTACAAAATCACACTGAAGATATTAATCAGGAAGGTATCCCACATTTGAAGGAGCCTATCAATGAGGAAGCTACCACATTTGAAGATCCACAGTAGAGCAAAGAAATATTAGCACCTTGTTTCCAAGGTGAGACATATCTCATTACAAATAAACTCTCTCAATGAATTTAGTATCAAGATAGAGGATTAGACCTACATGAACAAGGTATCATAGAACCAATGCAGATTATGGGAAATCCTAAGCATCGAGGTCTTGATTATTTAGCAACTAAGGGAGTTGAACACATCAAGGATACCTCCATAATACTAGGGGAAATTTATCTAATGCAAGCATCAACATAGAGAGAATGAAGATTCCTTATGATGAAATTGATACGAATGCTACAACTAGCCATGTCATGAATCGTCATCTGCATATATTCCCATCCTCTGATTGGGACCAACAACAAAAGAAAAAACTATACCCAAGAACGAAATAAGTTATTGAAGTAAAAGAATCAGCAACGAAAAATGGACAAGAAGAATTTAAATGGATACAAAAGAAAAGGAAAGAAAATCATCCCTATCAAACTCCATTAGTCAAAGAAACTATGGGGAAAAATCAAAAAGGGAAGTTCATCCATAAAAAATGTCTAGCAATGCAAAAGAAAGATTTGAGAGCAACTTACAAGGTATACCAAGACGTTGGTCCCAATCGAATCTCCATATCCACCCATCATTTCTCATCATCCCAAGTTTGGAAAATAAAAGGTTCCAAACTATCAACCAATCCATATAAATATCATATCCCTCAATGCATTTTGCCATCCAAGATATCCAAATCTCACATTAACCATGTGTTGGCAACAACTCTTTATCATAAGGACTCTAAGGGCACTCTATCGTGATGTTTGCATCAAGGTAAGGTTAACTCCGGTATCAACAATGAAGATAAGAATTTCCAGGGGTTACTTTCAAGTGCTCATATCCTAGCAAAACAATTCCTCTAAGAAAGATATCATTGGCATGTCATGATAGCAACAACGACCATATCAGCACCAACAACATCTACATCAGCACCACCAGGTGGTTCAACATGAGAAAATAAATTTCACCATGATGAAAACCTGGTAAATAGGCATCTTGTGTGACATCAAAAATAATAAAGAAAAGAAAAAAATCAAGAAAAATAGTCAAGAGAAAAATCGTCCTCCAGTGAAAACCACTATGGTGGCGCTTTGGACAAGTACCATGGTGAAAACCTGGAAAATAGGTGTCATGTGTAGAATCCAGCATCTACATGCATCATTTTAGGTGGAAGCATCTCAGCTTATCCATAATTAATCCAATCCATTTTATCCAATCCAACTTATCTTGATCTTGACAAATGTTTGATATACATTTTACACTTGCTTATGTAAAACATCTTGACATGGTTCATACTCATTGATCCTATCCTATCCAACATTATCTGAGCAATAAAGGAATTATCCAAAAGAGCATACTCTATCCAAACATGTTATCCTATCACAAGATAATCCATCACCTACATTGCTAGACACTGGGGGAAAATGGTTGCATCTTGCTTCAGAACAAATATTGATCTATGTCTTCTAACTCATAGTGTGATTTAGGCATCATCCCATCAACAAGGTATGCCCACCAACACACCACTAGGTTAACCTCAAAATAGTTCATCCCAACAACAAGGTGTACCACCAATGCACTACCAAGGTAACCTTCAAAGATGACAACAACATGGATTATTCCTTCGCTCAAAAATTCTAAGATATCAATAAATGCTTGAACCCCATAGCTAGTTCAAGTAAGCTTTTCTGCAAAATATCCTCTAGAAAAACAAGGTGAGGTATCAATCCAAGTTTTCAACATCTTATACCCAAGGAAAGAGGCTAAAAATCCACCAACAACAAAGTATACCCGCAAACGCACTATCGGGGTAACCTTCAAAATAATTTGTCCCAACAACAAGGTGTGCCACATGGTACCCTTCCCAATTCATTCCACCAACAAGGTATACCACCAATGTACTATCAGGGTAACCTTTGAAACAATTCATCCCATCAACAAGATATACCCACCAACGCACCACCAGGGTAACCTTTAAAACAATTCATCCCAACAACAAGGTGTACCACCAATGCACTACCAAGGTAACCTTCAATGATAATGCCAACATGGATTATTCCTTCGCTCAAAAATTCTAAGATATCAACAATTGCTTGAACCCCATAGCTAGTTCAAGTAAGATTTTCTACAACATATCCTCTAGAAAAACAAAGTGAAGTACCAATCCAAGTTTTCAACATCTTACACCCTAGGTGAAAGGGTAAAAATCCAAAAAAATGGAAAAAAGAGAAAAAAAATAAAAAGCAAGAAAAATAGTTAAGAGAAATAAAACATTATTTGGGTGAAAAACACTTTTTGGTGCTCCTAGAACATGTACCATAGTGAAAACCTAGTAAGCAAGTGCTATGTATGAATAAAACAGGCATTATTATCTATCGGCACTTTTTCACAACATCCACCCATCCATTTCATGAATCATGTGTCCAACCATGGATTATCACTTATTAGGATAAGTCATTTTATTGGGGGAAACTTCTCGAGGTTGTTCATGAATTAGGTCTTGTAGCATCCAATCATAGTCATAAAACAACAAAACACAAAAACACTAGAAAACAACCACAATCAAAAAAAAAATTGAAAAACATCAAAAACTAAAACAATATCATTGGATTATTCCTTCACTCAAACAGTCTAAGATATCAACATTTGTTCGGACCTCATGGCTAATCCAAGTGAATTTCCCATAACATATCCTCTAGACACAGAAATGGGATATCAATCCATGCTATCGATGTTGTTTACCCAAAAACAATTCATGCTTTGAGTCAAATGGTCGAACTATGTGGTCTCTATGTGTACAATGTAGGCAAGGATTTTAGCTCTCAAGACCCTAGGTCAGTCCCCTTAGGTTTCCAATATGCTTTATTTCAACTTAGTTGATAAATACAAAATCCCAAAAAAACATATACAATATACAAAATCCAAAAACATTCATAGAATAGAAAGGTCAAACCAAGTGAACTATGAGCCTTTGTGTGTACAACGTAGGCAAGGCTTATCTTTGATGAGCCCCCAAGGCCTTAGGTTAGTCCCCTAAAAATAAAACAATAAAAATAGTATCATAAAACTTAGAAAAACAATAGGCCTGTCCCATCATCAACATCCATAATAAATATTTCAACCATAATAAAAAAAACCGTCCCAATCACCCTTTTACAAAACAAAGCAAACATCAATAGCTAGAACTTTCAAGCAATAACAATCACATAAGAGTTGACTATAAATAGAAGAAAAGAAAAACCAAAGTATCAACTACCTATCTTTTTAAACAAATCCCAAGAACATCCTGAGATATGCCTTAACAGATCTGCTCCTAATATAGACATGATCAACAACGGATAATAGCCCCACCCTAAACAAATATGGCAAGTGATACTGCAACTTTTGTTTTTATCTTTTTGTGGTCTTACTTTTTGAGATTTATTTTATTGACTCATTCCCAAGATCTCTCAAGGATGTCCATAAGGATTTAGAGAAGAAGTAATGGGGGCAATTGAGAGTCATTTTGATTTGTTGTTTGTAAGATATTTTTGTAATATTACCATGGTGAATACTTGCTTTATTGAGTATGGAATTTGTATTAAAACAGTTTGTGAAGCAGTTACATGTTAGGTGTTTTATACCTATCTATGTGACTGGTCCGAAATGGTTTTCATGTAACCCTCCCTATACTTAAAACAAAGTTTTCGTATGTCTGGTATGAACATAGATACTCTTTGTTTGTGGAGTCAAAGTCCACACAATAGATACAAAGTCACCTTTGTAATTCATACCCTGGTGCATCATATTTGTTTTCTACATCAAACATGATTGTTCAAACAACGAAGTCTCTAAAGCGAAGCAAAGACATCGCATAAATTCTATCCATTATCATATTTCTACTAACTAACAAACATCATCATATTTCTACTAACTAACAAACATCATCACATTTCTTCTAGTTAACATCATCATATTTCTTCTAATTAAAATTCATCATGCATAGAACAACATCAGTACCATATCCATTCTACATCAACAAATGTTATCAATACATATCAGGATGATAATAAACCAAATAAAAAATCATGTAGCATGTATGGGGCATTCATTTATCAACATACATCACATCATAAAACAAGACAAAGTATGATTCCTTCATCTCCATCATACATCATAAAAGCACAAAAACACATATAAACGTACATCATATATCACCAAAACATAAATATAAAATGAGGCTGAATCAAAGAAGGTATATCTCATATACATCATCATCAAAAAATGGAATATGTCATAAATATATCTGTAGTGACACAAGTTTGATAGGAAAATATAAAATCATAACGTATATATGAGGTCTCAACTAGACAAATGAATATATAACACACATGTCTATAAAATGCCTCTGTACCATGAAACAGCATGAAGATTAGGTACCAAAAATACTAAGACCCCAACAAGATAGACAAAACACTACTAAAAACCAAAATAATTT
Organism: Sequoiadendron giganteum; assembly: GCA_007115665.2. NCBI lineage: Eukaryota > Viridiplantae > Streptophyta > Pinopsida > Cupressales > Cupressaceae > Sequoiadendron > Sequoiadendron giganteum. Next base: position 677,079,079 of record CM021100.1, on the reverse strand, counting down.
GGTTGTCTTACAGAATGATCACCTACACCGGCACCACCACCACCACCACCATCGCTCATAGCACTAGGCTCCCCAAACTATGGATGTCGAGAGGCCCTGGGAATAGTAGCATCATATAAAGTCTAATAATAGGTAGATGCCTGTAGATACCTATCTCACTCAACTCGCATACCATCACGATCTATTCGAAGAGTATCTCTCTCTGCTATTAGTAACAGTACTTGAGCCTCTATAGCATGTCATCTACCAATATCACTCTCTTGATCTACCTGAAGAGAATCTCTCTCTGCTATTAGTAATACTACTTGAGCCTCTGCCACATGAATTCTACCAATCACACTATCTCGCTCAACCCTCAGAGTGTCTACCAAAGCCTCCGCAGCTTGACATTATGCAATCTCTATCCAAAGTCATCTGAGCTAGCAATAAATCAATATCCCTAGCTGGTGGAGGAGGATTTGTAACCTATCTTTGACCCTATAAATGAGGCACCTTCTCATCCTGAATATCCTATGCCTCATCACGTCGAGCTTGATCCAACTGCTTTGCAAGAACCTCAACACGTTGTTGCTCCTTGCGATGACCTATAATTCCTACTCTGCCTAGAATAGGATCGCCTCAAGGATCAATAAGCCTCAAAGGCCTACGTCGTGCCCACCACTCCTCATAATCATGAGTAGTGGCTAGATCTTCCACTCCAACTGACCAACCCCAACCAACTGGGGCAAGTGCTGCAAACTTGGCAATAACGGTATTTTCATCAACCTGGATACCCCATACACAAACCTCCTGACAATTCTGACCAAATTGATCCTCATACGCATCAAGAACCTGCCCCTGTCTCTCTCCAAACTAGAAACAGAATCAGTCTGGTAGATAACGCTCTATCAAAAATGATGAATGGCCAAGCAACCAATAGATCTATTAGTATTACACAAGATAATTTGCATCCAATGGCTAAGCCTCGTAGCTCATATAAGGTCTGCATACAAAACTAGGCATCTCATCAAACACACAACACCAATAATGCAGTTCCTCAGGAAAAGTGTAGTGTATAATGTCCCCATAACGATAACAATATGGATCATCCAGAGAATGATCTTGAATACTATCTATATGAGTCACTGAAATATGCTCCCACGCCCAAACATGTAGAAGTGATACACCTGCAGACAATGACCTCCTGCCCCAACACACCACCTCATGCATATCTCGGTAAACATGGGCAAGCAAACATGCACCCTAGGCATATCGTGTACCATGCTCTAGCATACTCTCAATAAAAGTACCCCAATCCACTACAACTGTTGACCTCATCTATTAGGAACAACCAATCCTGATACTAGGTCATAGAGGACAAGAACGATAGGGTTTGCACTATCAGAAAAATTAGATAAATCAATCTTTGTATCATGAACATCCACGTGTGTCACACCTAACAAATGCTACATAGCATGGGAACCTCATCAAACCTAGTATGTAACAAGCTCGCCATGAATAGGAAGATGAAGAATCCTCCACACATCGTTGATGGTAATAGATGCCCCCCCTATAGGTAAATAAAAAGAGGACATCTCAGAATGCCACCTCTCCACAAGAGCGGTCAACATCGTCGTATGGGTCCTGATCAGAGGCATGTAACAGATATAATGTAATCGTACAGCATCAAGAAAGTCTCACTCCAACACACTATACTAGGCAATCAAATCGAACAAGTGATGAGGACGTCTTTCTCTTGTCATAACTGGTCAAAGATTTTCCTGCAATCATTAACAACCAAGATATTAGGGTTTCATTCTAAACATGCAAAGCAACACAAAATGACACAAGCATGATGACAAATGACATTTATGATGGTAAACGAGCACAAGCTAGGGTTTAGAACAAAGCTAAAAGGAAAATGACAGACGGAGATTCAATTGCTAGGTTTTGGGACAAATGCTCAATAAAAGCCAAAGAAAAGTGCAATTTCAAGACAATTGCACAAAAACATAGGTGTCGTTTCCTGACAAAGGCACAGTTTTAGGAAAACTGCACAGTTTTTAGTCAACTGTGCAGTTTCAGGATAACTACTTAAGAAAAAGTGCCAGTTTAGGACAATTGCGTAGTTTTTGGACAAGTGCACAGTTTTCACTTGACAAAAGCGCCAAAACCAAGACAACTACGTAGGAATCTCAGGAACAGCACTATTGTCTACCATTATTTCGCACACGCAAAACAAGAATGAAAACATGATGAAAGTGAAAATCGAAAAGGTACATACTAGGGAACTGATGCCTGAAGGTTGTCTATACTCCTAAAAGAGCTCAAAACGATGTTGGGCAACCTTGAATCTCGACATTCTCCCTCAACAACTGACAGAAAGTGGAATCCAGAGACAAAAATTAGCAAGAGGAACAAAGAACAAATGAACCAATTCAAAGACAAAACTACCTATATAACACCTCAAGGAAACCCTAATTACACTTGGGGAATCTTCCTACTTTCGAATTGTAAGCTCTAAATGAGAAACAATGCACATATTGATATAACATTTCATCTAAAAACATCGAAATGACAATACAATAATGTAAAGAGCCTGACCTCAAAGCTTTAAATTTTTGGCCAACCTCTCGAGGGGGCAGCACAGAGTCCTACCATCATTTCACTAGGCATAATTTTTTTTCAAAAAAAAATTTAATCTTAAAGACAAAATCTTTGAAACAAAGCAACCAGTACTTTGTATCAAAGAAGGGGAAAATGTAGACATGTAAATTTAAATTGACACCTATCACACACCTCGAACAGTATCAAACAACACTGAACAACATCAAACGACATCAAACAACAATGAACAACATCGAACAACATCAAACAACCTCAAACAACATCAAACGATATGGAACATCATCTCCAATCACCGCTTAACACCTCAAAATGTCTTGGAATCAGCCCGTAACACCTCGAAATGACTCAGAATCATCTCGTAACACCTCATAATGACTCAAAATCATCTCGTAACACTTCAGAATGACTCATAATCATCTTGTAGCATCTCAGAATGACTTAGAATCATCTCATAACATCTCAGAATGACTCGGAATCATCCCATAACATCTGGGAATGACTCATAATCATATCGTAATATCTCGGAATGACTCATAATCATCCTGTAACACCTAGGAATGACTCAAAATCAACTTGTAACATCTCAGAATAACTCAAAATCATCTCGTAATGTCTCGAAACATCTTGGAATCACCTCGAAACAACTCAAAATCATCTTTTAATGTCTTGGGACATCTTGAAATCACCTCAAAACAGCTCGAAATCATCCCATAATGTCTTGAATCATCTCAAATCATCTCGTAATCACCTCGGAATATCTTAGAATTTTACTGTAATATCTTGGATCATCTTGAAATCATACTACAACATTCCCACATTGCATCACATCAAAACGACATCAAAAACCCTAATTCCTCTATTAATTGAATAATACAACATTATTTAATTAATTCACTTTTTCATCCTTTTGGAAAAATTAAATACATTTCATTTATTTAATAAAGTCCCAAAAACCCTAATTCCTCTATTAATTAAATAAAACTACATTATTTGATTAATTCACATTTTCATCATTTCAACCAATTAAATAAATCTCATTTATTTAATAAAGTTCTAATCCCACTTTATTTCATCTTGATTGATTAAATAACACCAATTATTTAATTATGTTGCTAAATCGCCATATTCCCCTAAGTGGATTAAATTATTAAATTTAATTACAACACTTTCCCTCCAAAATTTGAGTAATTAAATCAAACTATTCAAATCAATTATCAAAAATCAAAATCAAACTAATGCAACTTTGTTTTCAAAAGTCAAACTTTATTTGCACATTCAACTCCAAAAAGGAATTAATTAATTAAATCAATTAATTCATATTCCTCACCCACTTTTTGATTGAGGAAATTACAATTGTTGACTGAGCAATGTAATTTGTTAACTAATCAATCTATTATGTTAACAAAATAATCTATTCTTTTAACTAAGACATCACATTCCTAACTAAGCCATCATAATCTTAACTGATCAATCACATCCCTAATTGGCCAATCTATTTCCCAATCACAAAAATTGTGCAATCAAATTTTCACAATTCTCTCATGTCTAAATCCTCTCAACACACTTTTACCATTGATCTGGATATTCTTCAAAATGATCTTGATCGCCCATTTCAAATCACATCTTCTATATAACAAAACCCTTTCCTCACAAATAAGAATCGGAGAATCAACATACATTGAGCAACGAAGTGTTGTCAAGATCATCCTTGAGAGAGCTTCATTCCTTCCTTCGATCAACCAAACATTCGTCCACACTTTGCACATGAACTTTGGAGGCTTCGTTGTTGTAAGAGTAATCCAAAATCAAGCAAATACACTCCACTACAGGATGGTGAAACCATCTTTTGTTTTCATTTCATTTTGTAATCAGTAGGTTCCTTATCATGTTTTCAATAGTATAGCTCAATCTCGTATGTGTAGGAGTTTTAAGATTTTATATTTGTGCATTTTGGCTGTAGAGTAGATATCTTTTTCAATTTTCATTCATGTTCATCTTGGATTTGAATCTAACATCCTTTCTCACCCTCACACACTACCCATCTCTAATTTGTCTTAGTTGCTTAGAAATTTTCCTTCTCAAGTAAAAATACCAATAATCTTATCAATGTTGTACTTTAGCATATAATTTCGTCTACTACTATGTTGATATATTTCACACCCCTATTATTAATTTGAACTCATTAGTCTAGTCCAAATTTAAAACATCAAACCAAATCCAAAATCATCATCTAAGATCTAGACACACTTTGGACCTCTCTTGGTCTCATCTTCCCAAATAAAATCACCGAATTACTAAAAGTCTCAAAACTTTTCATATGTTGGTGAAACGAGGTCCTAAACCAAGAGAAAAATGTAACACCAACAAGATCCCAACATGGTACCCATGAACATAGACCCTTTCCAAGAAACACAAGGAGAATTCCCACACATGTTTAAACAATGGAAATTTCAATGATAAAATGATAATGGATAGGAAGGAATGATGAAATCACAAATTTCTACAACTCACCGCCCTTTAATTTCTTCCTTGAAGGATTTAAATAAACATCACCTCAAGCCATTGGATCTTGCTTGCTTGATTTTTTGGAATGCTTTCAAGACCTACAAAAGTGTTAGCCTTCACAGAACAAAAATAACATGAACTCACATAGGATTTGACATGATGTTAGGATCTTGAATTTCTGCAATAGAGCTTTGAAATGATGCTCTAAACTTTCTTGATAATACTCTTGATCATTAGTTCACCAATAGTTTTCTAGATGATCTTCAAATGATGCAATAACTAGGTATTTATAGGCATTTCTCTAATTTTTTGAGAATTAAATCCTGATAGTCAAAATTTGCAAACCTAAATTTTGAATGTTAAAATGTCAACATCGACATATCCAAAATTGACCCCTGGAAAAATAGGGAGACCCATACGCCCTAGGGTGAATAGGTCTTGGCCCTATTTTCTAGGAAATTAAGTGTCAATGGTAAAATATTAATTGGTGCATCTGTTCAATGCTTGCAATTTCTCAGAAAGTGGTACAAATGGGCTATAAAATGCATAATTCAGGAAATTAGGGACCCAATTAGGCTCAATAATTTAGGGGGAGAAAAACATAGTGTGAAATTATCAAGGGTGACAATTTATGATAGTACATTTAGCCCCCACTTTAGTGAGAGTGTGAACTTACGCTCAAACTCACACTAAAGTATAAAATATATGTCAAGATGGGTCCAATTGTCCAAACATTGAAGAGATGGGATGACTAAGGATCTAGGGAGGTGATCAAGCCCCTAGGATCCAAGATCCCATTGCAAACCAGCATAAGCACAAAGGAACACACATATGTATGATATGCAACAAGACAATATACACAAACATACAATGTCAAAATGAAATACAAAAAGGAGGGCATGGGCTAGCAAGCTATGTTATGCTAGGATCCACACCAAAGGTGTTCATGACTCACACAATAGAAAAGTATGATATTTTCTAGGTGAATCACAAATAGGAAGTAAAATAGGCTAGTGAAGTTTGATGTTCACTAGGTGAGCCCCCAAGACAAGGTAGCAAAGTGAGAAACACACTAGGTCTAGTGAACTTCACTATTCACTAGGTGTGCACCCATGTCAACCATACCAAGAGTTATACTCCCCGAGAACTCTAAAAAGGTGCTAAAAAATGATTAAAATTCTATGCTAATGCAACACTAAGTTCAACGCTTGTGAAAAAAGTGAAGCAAAAAAAATACCAATGTCAATGTCAATGCATCATTAAATTCAACGCCTGTGAACAAAGTGAAGCAAAAAAATGCCAATGTCAATGTCAACACATCACTACGTCCAATGCATGTGAATAAAGTGAAGCAAATAATTCCAATGTATTCCCCCAACTTAAATAAATTTATAATGACCATGTTGTGAGCAATTTATTTAAGGGAGAAAAATGATAAATGTCATACAAAAAAAAAGGTCACAAGAGCTTGTTTGGAAAGCCATATGCCAATGATAAGGGGTTTTCCCCAAATGTAATACAACAAATAACATAAAATATGAACATATAAGGGATCCATGGATTTGGGGTTAGTATACGTCTTTGCTATAGTGATATAATAGAACTCAAAACTGACATCATTCCCCAAATCTCATGGAATAAAAAACACAATGGAGGAATGACACAGAGAGAGAAGAAAAATAATCATTTAGGTCAACATGGAACAGACATAAATGTCTTGACACCTTGCATCATCCCTAAAATGAAAACACAAGAAAAAGGTAAAATAAAAAGTTCACAACATATAGAAGAATGAAGACACAAATAGAAGAATGTCACGATGGGTTTGCTTCCTTTGTATCCTTGTGCCAATGGAGCTACTAGTGTCATCCAAAAAAAATCACAAACACAAAGGTACACTAAGTAGCACAGCACGAGAGATCTTATCACGTGCAAGAAAACACAAAGAGCACATGAAACAAACATAAAGGAGTACCACACATGTGAGCTGACCTAAAGGTGGTCATTTGAATCCCAATCTTGCTCATCATGTAGGTGTAAGAGAGGAGGACCAACCACATCAAGGCCCCAAGTCACTGAGAGCCGAGAGTGAAAGAATACCCTAACTTACCTCACTCTAAAGGGATACTATGAAATAAGGGATGAGAATAATGAGGACTATAAGGTCCTTCTACCACTCTTCAGACCCAAAATCCAAGTTGGGGCTAGGCGAGTTGGTTCTCAAGTTCAATATTGCACTTCAAATAGCTCTTTGCTTAAGGATGAAGGCGTAGCTATGGGATGAAAGCACAACACACTGGCATCAATATGGCCAGAGGACAAAAAAGGAAATATGAACCACTAGAAAATGAGCTGACAACCTAGCTAAGTACTCCTAAATGAACAAAATAGAACTATGAAATATGACAAGTACAAGTTGAGACGGTAAAGTAAATATATGAGAGCTAAAATACCAAGGCACCAGTTCACCAGTTAGCTCTGAAAGTATGTTTTCCTACACATAAGAGAGAGGGGGAAATTGTTGGGGCTATATAGGGGTCTACCTCAGTTAGACCCCCTCTTTGGTGTTTCCACCTCCATGGACAGCAAAATAGCAATGAGAGAGAAATATGCAATAAAGAAGTAAAGAAAGGAGTGCATTTAACACTACAAAATAGTGAAAAGCTATTCAACCAAATCACAAAGGAGAGGAGCAAAACTTTACCACCTCCACCAAGAGCTCACTAGCTAATGGAGGAGAAATAAGGCTTGAAATAGTCATCACAGCCTTGACTATGATGAAGGGATGTCTTGCAAGACCTCAAGCCCATGCTATGATGGTTTGCTTCACACTTTCTTTGCGGAGTTGACGGAGTGTTGTTGCTGCAATGGAGTGTTAAAGTGTTGTAGCTTGTGAAGAGATTGATCAGAATTGCTAAGAGAGCTTGGAGATATTTTCTAGAGAGTGAAAAATAAGATGAGTTGAATGAAGAATGGATGAATTTAAAGAAGAATGAGGAAGAATCTTCCATTTTCAAGGTCGGTTGGTCAAAGAAGGACGTTACAAATCAACCCCAATCAAAAGTGTAATGCCTCTGCCAACTTTAGATGTAAGAATCTGTCAAGGATGTAAGTTTTTCACATCAATGTCTGTGTGTCGTGTGCACATCCCTGACAAATATTCTCCCACCGACACAACAGATAGATGCCAAGTGGAAGGAAAGTGACCGGTTGATGTGGAATTTTTCCTTTGGGTTTGGTTTTCTAAGGTGAGGATGTGTAAAAGGGGAATTTACGAGAGGAGTGCAAATTCGCTCCTATACATTTTTCCCCCACTTTAGCGAGCACCAATACTGATGAGTTCTTCAGTAAATTAGATCAAAGAGCTAGTAGAGTTAGAAATGTATACCTGAACCGTCGAGGAAGCATACCGCAATTTCACGAGCTCGAAAGTGCAAGACAGAAGAAAAGACTCCATAGCCCTGTAGAACCATGAAGTTGCACAAGGTACACCAAAGGCCCTCGGACCAACAATGGAAAAATATTGTAGGATGAAAACATCTTACAAGCCCATAGACCTGCAAGAAGGTATCCCTCAAGATCTCTCACATGAAGGAAACCCAAAGAAGTAAGTGTCTCATAGGCCCATAGACCTGCAAGAAGGTATCCCTCAAGATCTCTCACATGAAGGAAACCCAAAGAAGTAAGTGTCTCATAGGCCCACGGACCTGCAAGGAGGTAGCCCCCAAGATCTCTCACATGAAGTAAGCCCCACAAAGTATGCAACTTACAGGCCCACAAACTTTCAAGAATGTGTCCCTCAAGATCTATCACATGAAGGAAACCCACATAAAAGCATCTTACAGTCCCACTGACCTGCAAGGAGGTGTCCCCCAAAATCTCTCACATGGAGGAAACCCAAAGGTAAGAGTGCCTTATAGACCTAAAAACCTGCAAGGAGGCATCCTCCAAGATATCTCATATGGAGGAAACCCAAAGGAGGGAACTCCACAGTCATATTGAAAGCAGCTTTATAGGTGCACCTATAAAGTGACATGCTTACTCGCAAATAAAGCATGTTTGAAAATAAAGCAACCATGTAGGAAGTCAAGATAACAGTCACACAGATAGTAAAAAAATTATAAAGATTTCAAAGGGGTCCCTTGGGAACATAGAGTGAAGAGGGGGTCCACTAAAGGGATGTGCTATTTGAAAGTGAAAGAAAGATGTTCTTTCTCAAATCAATTCATCATCAAGGAATCCTTTCAAAGGATGTTCACTTTATCAAGGAATTTGAAAGGAAGAAAGTGCCCCCTCATGAGGGGAAGGTAAAATATGCTTCCACCTCAGAGGAAAGTTCTCAAGTTCTCTCTTTACGAACCCATGATAAATGAAACACTTCCTGTTAGGGGTCTAAGTCAAGAATGCAATTTTCAAAAAGGTTTGCAAATATACTCAAGAAAGGATTCATTGGCAACAAATGAATTTTTTGAAAATTGAACTATTCTAGAAAAGGTGTTGTTGTGCATGAAAGGGAAAACTCAAGCAAAGAAGAGAGAAGGATAAGAAAAGAGAAAAAGAGAAAAAGCAAGATAACAAATAAGGAGCATAGGGGTGATCTGATATTTCAAGGTCAAAGTTTCTCATAAATATATATATAAGTATAATAGTAGTATATAAATGAACTATCATCAACCCCCTACTATATCAGACCATGTGAAGAATGCACAAGAAGACAAAGTAAAAGTGTAAAAAATTGGTTCAACATGGAAGGTGAGCCTAAATTCCCCCAACGCTTTGCATCGTCCCCAATTTCGCCAAAATTCAAACACAAACATGGAAGCATAATGATACAAATAGAAGAAGGTTTATGACATAAAAAATCACTCTTGTACCCAAGCACCAACAAGGGTGACAAGGCTCATCAAGGAACACATAGCATGATCACGGGCGGACACATTACAACACACACACACATCTATTCTAAAGATAAGGAAGAGGCCTCCCCCTAACACTCATTGACCAAGAGGTCATCCTCTTCCCACTTTAGATCATCGTAAGGGGAAGGAGGATGAGCCTATAGTGGTGGAATGTTAAGGGGAGGGGTTTCCAACCCTCTCATAACAAGGACTAAAGAAGAAACCCTGGAAAGGTCTTCTCCACTAAGCTCTTTTAGAGCTAGGGTCAATGATTTCATGAAGACCGTTGACAAGGTCAAAACTTCATCTAGAGAGTTAAACATGCACTTTACTGGAGTTCCATGTTGTACCTCAATGGATGGAGAGGGTTGTGCTTGAGATTCACCACTAGGTTCACTTAGTGATTTGGAGATGGTGACAAACTCAGGGGAAGCCATGCCTGGTTCCATAACTAAGATAGAACAAGCCAATATAGGACCACCCTTCAAAGAAGGTGGACTCCTCTTATGTCATTTGTTGCTAGAAGGGAAACTCTCTATTTTCTACTCTGTGAGGGGATGCAAACTCCCCAAAGATGAGGCAAGAGGTGCAAAGGAAGAGGAGGAGGAGAAAATAGTAGCGGATACCACAAAATTATTTGGCATGTCTTTGGGTTTTAAGAAAGGAGAGACATCTGAAAGGGATATCAGCAAGGGTGGCTCAACTGAAGGAGTGATGAACACCTACACCCTTTTGGGGTCGAGTGCATTCACAGCAGAATTTGAAAGTGATACGGAGCTTGGTTGGAAGGAAGATGAGGGGAGGAGAGAGGACACAAAAAGAGGCCCTAAAGCGGAGGTGGTCATCTCCTCATCCTTTCTCTATAAGGCAACATGCTTAGCGGTGAGAGCCTTTTGTTGGTGCTTTTGTTCACATGAAGGCAATTTCTATGACTCTTCAATCCAGAGGCTGGAAGTTGCAAAAGGGATAGAAGGCTCCTACTCACCCATGGGATTGTTTACCATAGCTATTTTTCAGTGAGGGGACAAACTCCTAGATGGGAGCAAGAGGAGCAGGTTGAGAAAAAATAGGGGAATTGACTCTAGTGCCTCGGCAGCAAGCCTCTTCCCATTTACTACTTTGGGAGTAGAGGTAGTGGGAGGTTGTGAAGGCTGAGACATAGATGACTCCCATCAAGGACCTTTCTTCCTACCATACAGGTAGTACCAAGATCCAAGAGGCTTGGTAGGGAGATCTGATATCTGAACCTTGGGTTTTTGCCAAGTCGGTATCATCAGAATCAAAGGGTAAAAACCAAGCATATTCATCCAAAACTCTTCTCTGGAAAGGGGAGTAAGAGAACCATCCCAAGAATGGGGCAGCTTCTCTTTTCCCTTTAGAGAAGAGGAGGTAACTTGTTTTCATGCTACCAGAAGGGTCAAATTTGGTTTTCCTTTGCCCCCATTTTATACTTCACATAAATTTTATATAGTAGGTTCACCCTTGGGGGAAGCGGACCAACCGGGGTGGGCCAAAAGTGATCCAATGAGTATCCCCCATGGGATACCAAAGGCTGATATCCAATATCATGCACCATGTGCGCAACACCTTCATGGGATAATTTTAAACATTTATGGATGATAGAGGTGATTCTATTCATGGAAGCTAGCCAAGGTATGCCTAGCTTCACTCTTAACAAATCTTACTCGAGAATAACATCAAAAACTATATCTATGGTCCTAAGTCCAATTAGGATAGACAGAGTTATTGAAGCCTAAGGTTTAAGAGCAAGGCTATCATGCATATGGATGATGGACTTCTTTTATTCATACTCCTCTCTATGCAATGAATTAAGCCACAATGTCTCTTATGTAATGACATTTACTCGGCTCGTAGGGTCAACTAGGACCCTTGTCACCATGTTCCCATTGAGATGAGTAGGGATGTAAAGGGGAGAGAGCTTGTTGTTTAAGGGCCCATCCTGCAATGTGAATTCCACATTTGGTGAGCCGGTCGTAGGCTGCGTAGAGGGAGTAATGGTAACCATGTTTACATATGTCTCAGGCTGAGTAATAGAATCAAAGGGATCGATAATCATGTTGGCATAATGCAACAAAAATGGGTCTGTGTATATCTTTAACTCACTATTCGATTTCACCACTGATTTTTTTGCTCCCATCAAGACAGATAGTATTGTCATCAATGCGATCCTGTATCTCATGGCGTAGGTGCATACAATGTTTAGTGTCATGTCCGTTAACTCAATGGTATTGATGGAAGGTATTCGCATCATACCATCTAGGTTAAGGTTCCTTGAGAGGCTTAGGGTTCTCCAAGGTTATGATCTTGTCCTTCAACAACCTTTGTAGGATGGAAGAATAGATTTTTCCAACTTGGTGAACTTTTGGTTGCATTTGAGGTTGTTATCACTCATAGTAGCTACTACATTCACAACAACCTTACCCTTTCTAGAGATTGATACAATGGACTTCCCTTCTGAATGGGAGTGCGAGGAGGATCCCCCGGACTAGACTATCATTTGTTGATATTCTTGTAATGTTGCACATAAATGCATGAAAGAATAGTATTTCATAAGGGTGAACTTCTCTTGCCAAGGCCTCTGCAAGTTCCCTATGAATACCTTTTGTACGTTAGAATCAGGCAACGGATACGAGATTTGTGAAAAGAGTGCTTGGTACCATGCTATGAAATCCTTAATATTTTTATTATACCCTTGTTTGCATCAGATGAGATCTAAAAATGGTCATCTTCACCTCGATGTTAGCTTGGAACTGTCATAAAAATTTATTCACAAGTTGATCAAATGAGAAAATAGATTTATCGGGCAAGGAACAGTACCACTCGAGTGCTGTATCCTTGAGAGATCAAGGGAATAACTTCACCATAAATGTGTCATGATGGAAGAAATCTATACATAGGGAATTAATGGTTGACACATGTATTTGTAGGTCCCCTTTGCCACTATATTTTTCAAATTTGGGAATCTCCATTCCTTGCAGAAAAGGAGTACTTAGAATTTATACTAATAGTGGGCTATACGAGAAGAAGGGTTGAAAGATAGGTTAGGCAGAGGCTTGGGAGAGACTCCCTAGCTGGATTTGCATCTTGCCCATATTCTAAAGAAGGGTATTCAGAATAGGGTCATTAGATGATATAGGACCAGTGGAACCTCCTCCAGAACCACCGTCAGAGCCACCTCTAGAACCACCGATGTGGCCACCGTCAAAACCACTACCAGGGCCACTGCCATTGATTGGGCCTCCACTGGAGCCACCTCCTCTTCCAAATCTGCAACCATGGCCTCCACCAAAACCACCTTCACCAATACCACCCCTACTGTCGAAGCTAGTGCCACTACCAAATCTCCCACCACTCAACCCACCAAAACCTCCACCGCTAGAGGTGATAGGAGGGGTGAAACTGAAACCTAAGGGTATTTTATTTACTTTGATAGTTTCATATCTCTCGTAGATAGGGGACACTGACCGAACGGATCATGTCAGCCATGTACACAAACATGGGAGGCATCGATACTCCTAATTGTCTCTCATGTTCCTCAAAAGTAACCCCTTGTACAATGTTAGCATTATTTGAAGGGGCACAAGCTTCATTCAGACTAGAGAGGCGAGCTAGGAGCTCTATACTGTTAGTGTAGGTTTTTTAATTTCCTTATGTTAGGAGGTATTTCTTTTTCCTACACATTATTATTTAAGCTTTCTTAGGTTTATTAGATGTGGTAATATGAGGACACGTGGAAAAATTCAACAGCTACATGTGTCACTCTCTCCCCACATATGGGTAGTTGAGTTACACATCCTCTTTTGGCTTATTGTACCACCTCTCATAACCACTATTTTGTTAATACCTGAGTAGTTTATGGGTTAGTTGGGTTTCTCACCCTCTTTTGGCTTTATGTGCCACCTCTCTCTTGTCTTCACTTGAGGAGGTTATGCCACATGTCTTGTCATTTACCAAGTAGGTGATAATCTCCCACCTTTTATGGGTAGTAGGAGTTAATGCACCTCTTGGATGTATTTTCCCTTATTCTTCTATATATTGAGCATTCTCCTCTCACCTTCACTAGTTCAGCTAGTTTGGTGATTGTTCAATGAGAGTCATGAGAGAATTCTCAAATTCTCTTGTTTTGTCTCCATTGTTCTCTCATTTCATATTTCTCTTCATTCCATTATTTTGATCTTCGATCATCTGTTGAGTGAATTTGCATGCGATCTACGATCGACATCAGATCCTGGCTCAATTCTCACTTCTTGAAGAATCTAACATGGTATTAGAGCCTATTTGTTTGGTTTAGTTCACTTTTATTATCTAGATTATTAGAGATATTTGAGAAAAATCTAGAGCTAGCATTTTCTATTGGCAACACAAGGGCAAACAACTAAGAGGGGGGGTGAATCAGTTTTCATAGAATTTCAAACTTATTAAACTTATTAACCTTTAATCTTTGATCTGATTAATAACAGTGAAAGTATGAATCAACAACACATCAGAAACACACATAACACAAAGATTTTTGCATAGAAACCCTATTAGGGGAAAAACCATGGTGGAGGTTAATCCACAAGTTGTACCCTATTAAAAGTATAAGAAGAATATAAGAGGAATGCACATGCATTCAGGTGCACTGCCTAGAGCTCACTGCTCAAAGGAAGACTCACTATCTTATAGAAAATATTTAGATTAAAGCCATCTCAAGAATTTGAACTAAGAAAGTAGCATCTGCAGATGCCTGGGTATAGTTTTGGTTAAGCACATGAACACTTCTTCACTATCTTTCACTCTTCTTCACACTCTGCTTTGCCTTCGAATAATTTGAACCTTTTTTACACATAGCACTCACACATGTCTCAAATGAGATAAACAATCACTTATTTATATCCGCAACAAGAAATTACATTGCTTTATGTTGGCTTCAACACAATAATAGAATGAATGAAAAGTGTCAGCCCAAAACAATAAAGATTATTAATGTGCATCAACCAAAGTCAGCCATAACATAGTAGAGACCCAAAATAATGTCCTCGAACACAAAACACCTTCAAATATTCTTCCTTGAAGATCCACAACACACTTCAAACACCTTGTTGGCCATGAATATGAAAAACATGAACATGCAAGAGAAAATATTGGATCGCGAGCACAATGATCACTGTGGATGTGCAACATAGATAAAACATGATCTAGAAACATTGACGAGCACTTAAGTAACATACGCAGCAACTCATATTACTAGAATCAAATTATCTTCTTCCATGAACACCATTTGTAGTAACAGAATAGCTATCAAAACACATAAAATTATAACTTCCTCAAATATTCATGCACACCTCTGAAACTTATAGAGTAGAAACTAGATAGGATTGAGAAAAAACCATTTAATCCACAACATCTAGTTATCAACATACTGAACTTTCTACTGTACTAATCTTCACTGCTTCATAGACAACCTGTAACATATTTATTACAATTTTCTCAATATCCTTGACATATACAGTCTTAAAGACATTAATTTTAATATTTTTGACATCAATGACAACCACATATCATCAATACAACCACAACATCCAACAATCTCCCCATTTTGCATTGATGGCAACACATGATGTGAAAAATACACCATCAACGCAACCAACTCTTCTTCCAACAATCTCTCCTTTACACATTTCTCTTCTCACCCTTAGTTCACACTGTTCTTCTTCCCCTTTCTTTTGGCTCTTCCATAGTTTTTCACTCTTCTCCCCCTTTGACATCAATGGAAAAGGTACACAAGCTCTGAATCATCTAAATACTCCCCCTGAGTAGAAGCCACCACAACATCAATCTGGATCAAGATATGACTATGAATACATGGACTAATGCAAAGACTATTCATCTTAGTTATGATTAGAAGGGGTAATCACCCCTAAATTCCCTCTGAGATACTCAAAAGTATCTTTAGGAAAAGGCTTAGTAAATATATCTACAATATGTTCCTTAGTAGGCACATACTCAAGTCTAACTTCCTTATCACTCACTTTATCTCTCAAAAAGTGGTATTTGATAGATATGTGCTTGGTCTTTGAATGCAGCACCAGATTCTTATAAATGTTTATAGCACTTGAGTTGTCAAAAAATATGGCATTAGGTTCATCATACACAACTCTGATATCTTTCAGTATCTATTTCATCCACAATACTTGAGTACAATTGTTAGTAGCAGCAATATATTTTTCCTCTGTAGTAGACAAGGAAACGACGTTCTACTTTTTGCTTAACCATGAAATCAGCTTCTTTCCCAAGAAAAATGCACCACCATTAGTGATTTTCTTGTCATTCACATCTCCTGCCAAATCAGCATCAATAAATGAACTTAAGGTAAGATCATCATCTTTAGGATACCATAGGCCAAAATCAATTGTTCCCTTGAAGTATCTGAAAATTATCTTCACATCAGTCACATGAGATTCCTTAGGATCGGCTTGAAATATAGGAACAATGCATACAACATTCATGATATCAGGTCTAGTTTGAGTCAAATACAATAATCCACCAATCATTTATCTGTATCTAGTATGGTTTTCCTTCAGAGAATCATCTTGTGTCAACTTACATTTGGTCGCCATGGGTGTACTAACTAGTTTTGAATCTTCCATACCAAACTTCTTTAACAGTTCTTTCACATACTTGGACTGAGATATAAAGATCCCTTTATCCACCTAAGTAATTTGTAATCCAAAAAGGAATTTCAACTCTCCAATCATTGACATCTCAAACTAATTTTTCATCTCATTTGCAAACTTCATGCACAAACCATCATCTCCTCCAAAGATGATATCATCAACAAAGACTTCCACAAACAAATCTTTGTCATCATCAATCTTGAAATACAAATTACTATCAGTAGTACCCTTGTTAAATCCAAGCTTCAAAAAATACTTATCCAATCTGGCATACCAAGCTCTAGGGGCTTGCTTGAGTCCATACAATGCTTTCTTCAACTGGCAGACCATATCTCCCTGATCAGTCAATTGAAATCCATCAGGTTCCTCAATATATACCTCTACTTCTAATTCACCATTTAGAAATGTTGTCTTGACATCCATTTGATAAGCTTTGTAGTTTTTGTAAGTAGCATAAGCAAGAAACAATCTCACAGCTTCAATTTTCTTCAAAATCAATACCTTCCATCTAAGAGTATCCTTTACATACCAGTCTTGCTTTGTTTCTGATAACTTCACCTTGTTCATTCAGCTTGTTTCTAAAGACCCATTTAGTTCCAATTACATTTTTTTCTTTTGGTCTAGGAACAAGAATCCATGTGTTATTCTTCTCAATTTTATGTAGTTCTTCTTTAATTGCTTCAATCCAATGTTCATCTTTGCATACTTCATTGACATTACTTGGCTCAGTCTTTGAAATTAAACAATATTCTTCTGCAATTCTTCTCCTAGTCTAGACACCTTTATTCTTATCTCCTATATTCTGATTTTTTGAATGATTCAATCTCACATACCTTGGAGTCTTAGAGTGTTCTTGAATTTCAGGCTCTTGAGGTCTCTCTTTTGTACTTTCACTAGTCTATGCTTCTTCTTGTTCTTCTTGACTCATCAGAACAATCTGAACCTGATTTGAAGTCTGAATCTTGTTTGTAGTGTCATTCTGATTATCAGAATCATATCCATAGGTTTTGGAGGCAATGTCTTCATCAACCTTAACATTTTCACTTTCAACCATTTTCATCAATCTCTTGTTGTAGCACCAATAGGCCTCACAATTAGTAGAATAACCAAGAAAAATTCCTTCATCTCTTCTAGCATCAAAATTTCCAAGATCTTCATCTCTCCTGATATAGCATTTACTCCCAAAGATTTTGAAATGTCTAATAGTAGGTTTATGACCAAACCATAGCTCAAAAGGAGTCTTACCAGTATTACCTTTGATTTTTACCCAGTTAAGGATATAAATAGCAGTACTCACAACTTCTCTCCAATGGATATAAGGGATATATCCTTCCAACATCATAGTTCTAGCAGCATCTTGAACTGTCACATTCTTCCTTTCCACAACTTCATTTTGTTGAGGGGTTTGCGGTGCAGATAATTGTCTCTATATTCCATATTCTTCACAAAAAGAACTAAACTCATTGGAAGTAAATTCACCACATCTATCTAATCTCAGACACTTAATCTTCAGACCTATCTCTATCTCAACCTTAGCCTTAAAGATCTTGAACTTTTCTAGAGCTTAAGATTTCTCCCTTAAGAAAGTAACCCACATCATCCTAGAGTAATCATCAATAAGCAACGTGAAGTACTTGTAACCTTGTAGACTTCTAATTCTAGCAGGACCACACAAGTCAGTATTCACAAGCTCCAACAATTCATTTGAACAATGTTGTTTGATGTGAAATGAAATTGTAGTTTGCTTTCCTAGCTGACATTCCTTGCATATTGTATTAGTAGGCTTTACCAACTTAGGAAGATCTCTCACAGCCTGTGAGGAACTTATCTTGATAATATTGTCAAATTTTACATGACACATTCTTCTATGCCACAACCAACTTTCATCAACTTGAGCAATCAGACAACTTTTACTACCAGCATTTAGATGAAACATAATACCTTTTGTTTTAGTACCTGAAGCAATCATATTTCCATAACTTCCCAGTATGCTACACTTTCCATCTTTGAATTGAAGATTATATCCCTTATAAACCATCTATCCAACACTCAGAAGATTATGCTTCAAACCTTCAACATAAACAACATCATCAGTATTATGCTTACCATAAAAATAAATGCATCCTCTACAACGGATTATACCACCATTTTTATCACCAAATATTACAACACCACCATCATACATCTCCAGGCTTACAAATTTTATTTTATCACTTATCATGTGATGTGAACATTCAGTGTTAATTACCCATTCATCTTTTTCTTCAACTCGAGCAGCTAGAGCTTTCTCCACATTTGTACAACTAGCAAATTCAGTAGACACATAATTATTTTCTTTGATAGCAATAAACACAAACTCATCTTCACTTGCATTCCCTTTGTCAAATTCATCATCTTCCACATCTTCATCAGCAGCATAGTAACACTTATTTTGAAATTTAGGCTTGTAAGGTCTTGGCTTAGGAACTCTTTCTAGACACCTTGATGCAAAATGACCTATCTTGTTGCAAGAAAAACATTTAATAGGAAAATTTCCTTTATAATTACCTTCTCCTCTAGCTTCCCTTTTGACAATAAGTGCTTCAAGCTCATTCAGTTCTCTTTCTTCTTCTTAAATCTGTCTTATTTCTTCCTCATATTTGAATAGCTTTCTAGAATAAATTTCACCTGGATCATATCTTTGCTTGTCTCTCCCAGAAGTAGTAGCTTTAAATGAAGATTTTATCTTAGGAAGGGCATCACCAAATTCACTCAGCTCAAAAGAAGTAAGTTTACCAACCAACATATCTTTGGTTATATTTGTCATAGTTCAGAGCTACTCAATGGTTGCAGCTTTAATTTTGTATGCATCAGGAAAAGATTTAAGCACTTAAGCAACAATCTCTTATTCATCCACCTGTCCACAAGCACATCTGATACCACACACAAGTTCATTCACTCTTTGCATGAAAGTAAAAATATTCTCATCATTTCCCATCTTCAACAATTCATATTTTCCTTTCAGGCACTGTAGCTTAGCCATCTTCACATTAGCATCACCTTCATATAAATTTTCCAACTTTTTCCATATCTCATAAGCAGTCTTTAGATCCATAACATTTGTCATCTTAGAATTAGTCAAAGAACTCAATAATGCTTCCTTAGCCCTGATGTTATATTCAACATCCCTAATCTCAGCAGTAGAAGTAGGACCATTCGGAGGGATAACATACCTATTGCATGTAATGTGTCAGTAGGATTCATCAATGCGTCTCAAATGACACTCCATTTGAGTCTTCCATAGAGAATAATTTGTTCCATCAAATCTTGGACTATCCTTCTTATATGTTTCCATCTCGGATCACCTCAAGTTTTTAAACTTCTTCCAAGGAACCTGCTCTGATACCAATTGTTGGCAACACAAGGGCAAACGACTAAGAGGGGGGTGAATCAATTGTCATGGAAATTCAAACTTATTAAACTTATTAATCTTTAATCTATGATCTGATTACTAACAGTGAAAGAATGAATCAACAACACATCAGAAACACACATAACACCAATATTTTTGTGTGGAAACCCTATTAGGGGAAAAACCATGGTGGAGTTTAATCCACAAATTATACCCTATTAAAGGTATAAGAACAATATAAGAGGAATGCACATGCATTCAGGTGCACTGCCTAGAGCTCACTGCTCAAAGGAAGACTCACTATCTTATAGAAAATATTCAGATTAAAACCATCTGAATAATTTGAACTGAGAAAGTAGCATCTGCAAATGCCTGAGTACAGTTCTAGTTAAGCACATGAACATTTCTTCACTATCTTTCACTCTTCTTCACACTCTGCTCTTCCTTCAAATGATCTAAACCTTTTTCGCACATAGCACTCACACACTTCACTTCACACATGTCTCAAATGAGATAAGCAATTACTTATATATATCCACAACAAGAAATTACATCGCTTTTTGTCGGCTTCAACACAATAATAGAATGAATGCAAACTATCAGCCCAAAACAATAAAGATTATTAATGTGCATCAACCAAAGTCAGCCACAACATAGTAGAGACCCAAAACAATGTCCTCAAACACAAAACACCTTCAAATATTCTTCCTCGAAGATCCACAACACGCTTCAAACACTTTGTCAGCCTTGAACATGAAAAACATGAACACGCAAGAGAAAATCTTGGATCGCAAGCATAATGATCATTGTAGATGTGCAACATAGATAGAATATGATCTAGAAATGTCCATGAGCACTTAAGTAACATACACTACAACTCAGATTACCAGAATCACATTATCTTCTTCCATGAACACCATTTGTAGTAATAGAATAGCTGTCATAATACAAAAACTTATAACTTCCTCAAATCTTCATGTGCACCTCTAAAACTTACAGAGTAGAAACTAGATAGGCTTGAGAACAAACCCTTTAATCCACAACATCTAGTTATCAACATACTGAAATTTCTACTGTACTGATCTTCACTGCTTCACACACAACCTGTAACATATTTATTACAATTTTCTCAATATCCTCAACATATACAGTCTTAAAGACATCAATGTTAATAGTGTTGACATGAATGACAGCCACATATCATAAATACAACCACAAGATCCAAAATTTTCCTCTAACATGAATATTTTAAAGGAAAATTAAGCTTTGTATAATCTAGGTTGCATATTTGGTTCTTGTGAGATCTGGGTGATTGTAACTTTTTGGTAATCCTAGAGGTGTTTTCTGCATTTTCATAGCATCTAGAAGGCTTGAGAAAATCAATATTGGCTTTCGTTTCACCAAAATCAAAGATCAGAGGAGCCATTTGAAAAAGAGGGGTTTCAGTGTGGTTCCTGGAGGTAGTCGTCAAATCGAAGAACTTTCAGCCCAAACGGAACTCGCCATCATGCTCAGAAGGCCTAAGAACCTAAAGATCAACTGTAAAATTGTCAAAATCAGTCTCAAATTTTTTTGAGCCAAATTTTTTTCAGCCTAGGTCATATGGATTTCGTACTGTACGGCTCTACAGAAAAAATTTTGACTGTCTTAAATTTGACGATCAAATGGTCGTCACAGAACACGAGCTTAAATTTAACATTCATTTTCCCATCATAAACACTATGTTAAATTTGGCATTCATCTTCCCATCATAAATATTGTGTTAAATTTGACATTCAAACAGTTTTCACAAATTTCAATGTCTTAAATTTGATTCTAAATGACCGTCAACAGGCAAACCCCTCTCCATTTGCAGTTTTGATTTGGCGATCCAACTTCAAACGGTTGTAACTTGAGCATACGAACTCCTTTTTTGATGCAACTTTTTTTTATTTGGAGTAGAATTTTGTGCTCTACATAGTGGTGAAGTTGGTTTTCTGATTTGATGCTCCATATTTTCATAAATTGAATATTATCTCATAATTTACTACACAAGTCTTGTTTTGAGACCTTCTGGGAGCCATAACTTGTGCAAACGAACTCCGTTTTTGGTGTCATTTTTTCTAGAGTTCATATTTTTCTATGTACCCTGTGTTGGTGCTCTCAATTTGATATTGTATTGTACTTGAATTTTGGTTTCAATTTCTTGGCCATTTTGGGCCTTGTAAGAGTCTGAAAGATCTAATTTTTTGCATTGTAATTTCTGGGGGGGGTCATTTTAGAAACTAGTGAAAAGGGGGGGTGTCTAGTGTTCTTCTTTTTTGCACATTTCACTCTTCTTTGCAATCTTCTTTTCTGCACTCATGGATGCATCTACAATTCTAGTTTTAACTCCATATAACTATTTTGAATGGAAATCTAAGATGATAATATATTTGAAAAGACATGGATATCATCGTGTAACAATGGGAATTGAAATTGAACCAAAATATGATGCATAAAAGATTAAATGGTATAATAAATGTGATGAACCCTTTGGTACTCTATGCATGTCAGTCTCTCCTGGCCTTCTTTTTCATATTGAGTCTGCTAAAACACCAAATGATGTGTGGACCAAATTGGAAAGCCTCTTTGGTAAGTAGGATGAGTTAAGGGGTCATCAATTGGAGAATGAACTCATAGGATTAAGTCCTTCAAATTTTGACACCATACAGGACTTCTTCACAAAATTGAAGGTCATTAGATTGTAGTTAGTATAGACACTAAAAATTGGTCTAGGCCTGTGAGCACCACTTTCGACATAATTTTCTAATGTCCATGATCACGATTAAATAATTTTAATTATTTAATTATTTCCTATACACATCTTTCTTCTATTAATTAAATAACCTTTAATTATTTACTTAAATCATTATGACCTTTATTCAATCTTGATTAATTAAATAAATCTTATTTATTTAATTACGTCGCTAATTAATTAATTCTCTTTCTTAATTAAATAATTTATTATTTAATTTACCTTTTATCATATTTCGACTATAATTAAATATTATTTTCGAATTATTTAATTATTCAATTAACCTTTTCAATAGTCTATTAAATAAATCATTACTTATTTAATTAATTTTTTTCAATTTAGAATGTTGAATTGAATAAACATTTAATTCATAAAAAGAGTTATTTATGTCACATTCTTCTATCACCTACTTAACTAATTATTCATTCACCATCTAACTCGAGATCTATTTGAATCAATTAGTTATCTTCTTATTCGATATTTGATCATCTTTGCAAAGAGACTATCTATCTTGATCAGTCAGTCTAATTCTCTTGCATGCACATATTTATTAATTAAATATCTTTATTTAATTAATTAATTCATGTGTGCATTCGAACAGATCATTGTTGAGTTCTAACTTTATCCTTTTCATTCAATTCTTATCTTTCTAATTTTTGAAGACTTTCAACTAAAGATTAAATCATTTATTTAATCTTAATGTCTATTCTTAACTATTTTTGAATAGTCTTAACACTAGATTAAATTATTATTTTAATTTAATCTTTATCCTATAGAATTTCCCAACTCACGTTCTAACTAACACAAATCTCACATCGCATGGCATTCATCAATCTCAATCGTTGATCTCTCTTTCGAATCTGAGTCGATCGTTCGAAAACCAGTCTTCTATAAATTGGCTGACTCTTGTCATTATTCCTCCTCCCGAAATCAATACTTTTGGAAGCAACTTGTTAATCTTCGATATTTTTCTATAATCACATACATCAAGGCTATACTTGCACACTTATGAAAATCTGAGGACAATTATACTATAGAAGGAAAAATGGAGAAGGACAATCAAGATAATTCAAAGAGGTGGACTAATATTCGGTGAGATTGTTTCATATTTCTTTATTTACTCTTTAGTTCATTTAATTTATTCTTAGTTGTTTGATTTAGATTAATGCATGTTTAGATTAGATTTAACCATCTTTCTTGCAGATTCATTTTATCTACGTTACATTTGGTGAACCCGACATGAAGACACTTCAATCTTCACGAATCCATTTCAATTTTTTAATTTTTGTTTTGCAGGTATCATACGGAAAACCACATCTGACTGACGAAACAATGCATTTGACTTCACAGATAGTAATTGATAAATTTTGAAATGCATCTGATGACATGAGATGCATCTGAGACTTCCCGCAACATATTTGACTAATAACAATGCGACGCATCTGTGGGTTAAAATGATGCATCTGGCTGGTAACACTTTCGAATTTCAATTTTCTATGTTTTTGTTTTTTATATTTTTCGTTTTGTTTTTCGCTAATCTTTTGTTTGCAGCCTGTGACTTAGGTGGATAACATAGTTTTTGTAGGACGAAGCATAGAATATATTGAAAACAAAACCCATTTTCTTGCAAGACGAATGACGCAAACCAAAAAAACTACTAACAAATTCCATGCAGGATTTGTTGTCGAAGACTTTAAAATTTTAAAATGAAATTTTGTGTTTGATAGTTAAATAATTGTCATTTGGCTTAAAATTAACCACTGTCTGCTTTGTCTGGTGTGACACTTTTTAATTACCCTTATGATTCGGTATAGTGAAGTATCCTCTCCCCTTGCGCACTTGTGTGATCCTAAGTGTAAGAGAACTGGCTACTGACTCTAAAACTTGGGCATGTCTTGGTGGGAAAAAGTACTCACCCCAAGATGACTCGGACTGGTAACATGCTTGTTGCTAGCGACTTCCAGTCGGTATATAAAAGTGGATTTTTGGGGGAAACCCCAAAAATCACGCTCATTGTTCTGACAAGAAGGGCAGCAATGGTCTCTCGCCGCATGGATGGTGCCCCACGAACGGAATGCCCTTACTAAAAACCTTGTTGTAGTTTTGCCAAAATCCCAATCTATTTACTGGTGCAGTAGGTCAGACCTGTGAAGTCATCTTACATTCTTACGGTTCATGTGTAGAGATGAAATGTATGCCATGGGAATTTTATGGGTACAGTAGCTTGGCTGCCTCGTATAAGTGAGTGTCGTGGAGGGGAGCCAGTGGGTTCAAGCTACTAGTCATCCACCTTGAATATGTGTAGCTAGGGTAACCCAAGTAAGAACTTAGTAAATATTGTCTATAAAATCCTAGGATGTAATTGTCTTCTGATTTTAACAGATTCATTCATGTCAAAATTGAAAACAATTTGTATTCTATGATTTTTTTTACGTTATTTGTCAAAACTTGATCATAAAACTGAGTCAGTCATAATTCAGTCATCAGAAAACCGCAACAGTAAATTGAGTCGCAACTATCAAATTTCAAAATGCATGTGTAATTACGATTTGCAACTGTTACACCAAAAATCGCATGTGTCTGTCAAAAAAACTAGTTTTCACAGGGTTTAGATTTTGAGTCGCATCTGCTAAATGAGTCGCAACTGATTTGTGAGTCGCATTTGTCATAACTTAAACCGCATATGTCTGTGAAGGTCGCATTTTTCTGTCAACAATTGAGACTATGTTTTATCAATTAGTCACATATGTCAAATCTATCAATGCATCTACAACCTAAGTCATAATTGACTATCAACAAAAAACTCAAAAACTGAAAACTTGGTCTAAAAACAAACTATTTTTTTCACTTTTGTTTCTTACGGTCAATCTTGGATAGAAATTGGAAAAAATCTCAAAAACATTGCATTGTTTAGGTGTCATTTACATCTTAGAGATAGTCATATTAGTTGCAAAAACTTAGTTACCCCATAGGAATTTGCATATCCTAGAATAGAAAAACTTTTTGCATCATTGCATACATTCATGCTTTGATTTGTCATTATCATTGAACCTAGTCATTATTGTCTTACTAGTGAATCCTTCTAGCTCATCAGTCTAGTTTGGGAATTTCACCTTATCAGTTGTCTTTTTCCTACATCAGGTTCCTTGGTAAAGTTAAGTCATAGCTTTGGATTATTCCATAGGTGGTAGGTTATACCCGCTTAGAATCATTTACCGACATAGTCTACACAAAATTTTTGCATATAATCCATCCTAGTGTATGTCATCCTAGTATATGTCATATTATAAATCATTGATTTTAGTGAAATCTTTTATATTCAAAAAATCCCAAAAACATAGAAATAGGACATATCAATTTTCAGACATAGTTTTGCATTTCCCCTTTTGAGAAACATTTTCATGGTTGAAACAAGGGCTAAGAATAAACAAAGAGAAATTTCAGACCCCAACGAGTTCATCAATCCTTTCAGAAACCAACCATCAGGGAAAGAGAGACCACACAAAAATTTGCTTGAAAAACACGTCACTAGAGATGCACAAGGAAACATTTTTATTGAAGACATAGACGTTGTCGTACAAGATCCTGAGTTTGCATCCTTTATAGATTATTTTTTGGCAAATGATCCCCAATGATATCTAGCAAAGTTTCTAGTAGAAGGTGCCACACTACCATCAAGATTTGATGTTCACACTTTGAAAATAGCATCTACTCAACCAATGCAAACCATGACGTCAAGTGTCTTTGTTCCTCAAATTACCACAACAATACCAACTGGCATACCTACTCAAACATCATCAATTGTAAACACAACCCCATTCAACATAGCACAAGGTTTATGATTCACTGCGGGAGCATCTTCATCAAACCCCTTTGGCACAAACACTACTGGTAAAAGATCCAAAGTTGTAACGAACACAACTATACCACATACTGCCATTCCATAAATAGGGGTTACACAGAACATTTCGATAGGAAATATTCCTATACCCAATTAGAACATTCTGACAAGAAATATTCCTATACCAAATCAAAAAATTCTAACAGGATATATCCCTACACCGAATCAAAACATTCAAACAAGATATGTACCCTCACCAAATCACAATCCATCATAGAATATTGCATTTTAGAAAACTTACATTGATCCAAACAACACAAACAACATATCATTGACACAAGTAGATGTACTGCAAAATCAAATGCAAATCCTTCAATAGCAAATGGACAGTATGTCTATGTCAGGCAAATGAACGATCTCAGCGCAAGATTTATGTCCATGTCCTTTTGACAAAGCGATATACATGACACCCTTCCCACATGGATACATTATACCAAATTTTCCTAAGTATAATGGGAAGAGGAATCCTTTGGAACACATCAGAGAATTTTCTACAACATGCATGGACATCTCGTATGACCCCACGTATTTAATGATACTATTTCCACGAACCCTTGTCGGGATAGCATTGGAATGGTTCTCTAAACTACCATATGGCATAAGATCATGGGGTGAATTAGCTGAGAATTTTGTCAAACACTTTTCCTTCAACATAGACAATGAAATCATGATAGCTACCTTGTGTCACACTACGCAAGAAGAAGGTGAAACTTTCACCACTTTCTTTCAGAGATGGAGAAGTTTAGCTAGCCGATGTCTAGTTGAGATACCAGAAAAACAAAAAGTCACGATATTCCTTGAAAATCTTCATTTGAAACTGAGAAGTGACTTAAGAGTACATTGTTGTACTTCTTTCCTAGAATTGGTACAAAAAGGCACCATACTTGAAAAAGGCCTTATTGACAAAGGATATGTTAAGGTACCAAGCAAGAACCCAGTTGTTCAACACCAAAACCCTCCCAATGATAGAAAAAAAAATTTGTTCTAGGAACAAAAATGTGACAAATAACGGTATTGTTGATGCTAAGACCCTACATGTAGGACCTATCATCACACTTAGAGGTTATAACTCTAGTCAGGACATGACTAATAATCTGGATCAAACAGCCAACTTTCTCCAAAATTCACAACAACAACGACCACAGAGGAGATTTCCTAAATGTGAATTTACCCCTTTGGGGGAACCAATTGAGATAGTTTTCAGAGAACTGATTAAACATAATCTCCTAAAACCTCTGGAACCAAAACAATATGATCCTGGATAGTTTAAACCTTCATGGTGGGATGATAACGCCTATTGTGAATACCATCAAACAAAGGGACATAACCTACAACAATGCCGACAATTGAAAAACATCATACAAGATTTTGTTGAAGATGGAACCATAGAAGTCAATGGGACCAAGAACAGTGATCACAAGGTCTTCACATATCCACTACATGACCATGGGAAAGGAAAGGCCTCCAGTTCAGGAACTAAGAATAATACCTCGGCCAATTATAATAGTGCTAAGTATGATTATAAACTAGATACTATCATCAATCATATCCGAGTTGTGGATGAAAATATCAATACCATTACCATAAAGAAGCATCTTGAATGTGTTGTCAATACACATAGAACTAAGATAACCCTTCCAAGTCTTTCATCAGAGCCACCACCATAGTCTTCCAAGCTTAAGTATAATTTTCTTGACCAGTTGCAGAAGACCCTAGCATAGATATCCATCTTGGAATTGTTGACTATATCACCGGATCACCGAGCCATTCTTGACAAATCCTTAAAAAGCACAACAATCCCTACCAACATAGATGTCAATTGTTTCAAATAAATGGTAGGATACTTAACCAATTCCCATCATGCTACATTCTCTAAGCGGGATTATTCAACTGAGAAGATCAATCATAATGACCCACTACACCTTGAAGTTCTTGTCCATCAAACCAAAGTCAGACGAGTCTTGATAGACGGAGGAACAAGGTTGAACCTTTGCACCTTGAAATTAGTTAAGGCATTAGGTTTCTCAGAAGCATGTGTGGACACCACTAAGAGTATAGTCATTAAGGCATATGACGATGAGGAAAGATCATCTAAAGGAGTTGTCACACTCCCTATCAAGATTGGCCCTACAATTATGGACACTATCTTCCAAGTCTTGGATCTCACCATTCCCTACAACCTTTTGTTGGGTAGACCTTGGATACACGCTATGAAAGTTGTCCCTTCCACATATCATCAATGTCTTGAATTCCTGTACAATGGTACAGAGGTCACCATTGATGGTGATCCATATCCTTTCCAATATTGTGCAAGCCTGTGTGAAATTCCACAAAGACAAGTCCCAGTCAATCAAGAGGCTTCATCCTCCACCTTATCCTTGTACATTGATCCATCAACTCTTACCAAGTCCATTACATCACAAATTCCATCATCCACTCCTAAGGTTGAGATCCAAGATAAGGGTTGTGGAGAATACAACATGAAAGAATCCTATTGTGTCAATCAAATGGTTCCTCCTAAGTCATATGGTCTACCCATAGTAGATAGGAGATAATCAATAGTCACGTTCCATGTCCCTCCTACAATGACATTGACAAAATGGGGAGAGTTAAGTAAAGAAGCTACAGACCAAGATGAAATCACCTTGTGGTTGTACAAAGAGGATAATGAATACCCTCCCTCGTCTATTCAAATACCTAAGGATAAGTATGGAAAAGGCTTCATGATAATGCAAAGTAATGGATATGACAGACATAGTGGGTTAGGACCATCAAAATAGAAAGACTGAACCAATCATTATCTCACCATGACCAAAAGGCCTACGATTGGGGTTTCAACTTATTAGAATTGGTATTCCTTGTACTTCATCACTGTTACAAGAGCAATTAAGTGCTTCAGAAGACATCGAGATATCCCATGAACCACTTGACCTAGTTTATGTTGAATCCCCTTACTCAAGCGAATATGAATGGGATTCCCTTTCCTCCACTAGCATAATGGACCTAGATAGGCTATTTGGAAAACTTGATAAAATGCTACAACCCACACCAATTCCATCTGGCCCCTATCCTAAAAATTCCTTGTCGAAAGAAGAATGGCTTAAACTTTATTATTGGGAAACCCTTGATCATGAATCTTGGACACAGAATGAACCATCTTCTGACAACCTAGCCCTTACAGTAGTCCCACATCAGAGTTTACCTGTCCAAAGGAAAAAGAACAAAAAGGAGTTAGTCCAAAAAAATTGTGACCATGTCAACCACTCTATCCTCACCTTGTCAGCCTCCACATTTGACAACTCCGATGATGACAGACCCCTCATATATCCCCAACTTATCAATTGGGATCAACAAGGTACACCCATCTTAGACATATTCGAGAATGACGAAGCGATAGCTGAGTTCATGGGACTTCGAGAAGGCATACCTAGAGGTGATCATAAAGTTGGCTTTACCATAGACTTGGATGAAAAAGAATATTTTGGGGAGTTTGTTCATACCTCCAGTTGCAAAATTGAAAAGAAAAAGAAAAATAATGAAAATGATGAAAATGACAAGTTCTTAGGTTAAAATCAAAAGGCGCCTTTGGACAAAGAAATAGTAAAAATAAAGGATGCATCTAAGGGAAAAAATGTCTTTGAGGCACCCAAGGATGGAGGTTTGAACATTCTCCCAGTTGATCAATAAAAGTCACCCATGCTAGTAGAAGAGTCTTTTGAGATCAACATAAATACTGAAGAAAACCCGTGGGTAATATACTTTGCAACATCTTTGACAAAGATAGAGAAACAAGAGTTTCAAGACTTATTCACAAAGAGATAGATAAAATTTGCATGGTCATATGTTGAGATGCCTAGGCTAGATCTAGACCTTATTTTTCATCATCTACCATTACAGCCAAGTGTTAATTCAGTCAAATAGAATTTAAGGAAAATGCATCCACAAATCGCTTTACTAGTCAAAGCTGAACTTAAGAAGCTATTGGATGTTGGATTCATTAGTTCCATAGACTATGCAGACTGGATTTCTAATCTAGTCCCAGTAACCAAACCCTCTAGGGGGCATCCACATTTGTACAGACTTCAGAGATATTAATAAGGCATTCCCTAAGGATGACTTCCCTTTGTCGAACATTGACATGATAGTGGACCTTACAGCAGGATATGAGATGCTATCCCTCATGGATGGTTTCTCTAGGTATAATAAGATCAAAATTTATACTGAGGACCAACAGAAGACATCTTTCACATATCCATGGGGAACATACTGTTGGAATGTTATGCCTTTTGGGCTCAAAAATGTTGGAGCTATGTATCAACGTGCAATGACGACTATTTTTCATGACCTTGTACATACTCTCATGTAAGACTATGTCGACAACATAATAGCCAAATCATTGACAAGAGTAGATCATTTGAAAATACTTGACAAGATATTCCAAAGACTGGAAAATTACAATGTAAGACTGAATCCAAAAAAATGTGTCTTTGGCATTAAATAAGGAAAACTTCTAGGATACATCATTTCTAGAAGAGGCATTTAGGTGGACCCTGCAAAAGTAAGAGCTATAATGGACATGCCTCCACCTGTCAGCATCAGTCAACTAAGAACACTACAAGGGAGATTACATACTATTAGATGCTTCATAGTACAATTAGCAGACAAGATACATTCGTTCCAACATTTGCTCAAGAAGGGGGTACCATTTGCATTTACACCCAAATGCCAAGAAGCTTTCCAAACAATCAAGGATTATTTTCTTACATTGCCTATGTTAATGCCACCTACAGATGATAGACCTTTGATACTCTATATATCGGTAACTCAATTAGCATTAGGATCCCAACTCGCACAAAATGATGATCAAGGTCATGAAAGGGAAGTGTACTACATCATTCGTACTTTGGTGGGATATGAACTAAACTATAGTAACATAGAACATGCCTATCTTGCGGTAGTCTTTTCTAATCAAAAACTTAGGTACTATATGCTAAACCACCAAACTATGTTGGTCACAAAAATAGATCCTCTGAAATATCTCCTAAGTAAAGTAGCATTAATAGGTTGATTGGCTAAATGGGTGATGATACTTAGTGAATATGGCATCTAGTATAAGGAAAGGAAAGCTATAAAAGGGAAAGTTATTGTAGATCAGTTAGCAGATGCACCAATTAAGGCAAACCATCCTTTAGTGGCAGATTTTCTTGATGATTTTATCTTCAAAGTTGACACTAGAACCACATGGAAATTATACTTTGATGAGTCATGTACTAATCGTG
This sequence comes from Sequoiadendron giganteum, assembly GCA_007115665.2. Classification (NCBI taxonomy): domain Eukaryota; kingdom Viridiplantae; phylum Streptophyta; class Pinopsida; order Cupressales; family Cupressaceae; genus Sequoiadendron; species Sequoiadendron giganteum. The sequence continues at coordinate 677,047,045 of CM021100.1, read as the reverse complement.
GTTCAGGAGTAGGAATACTATTTGTTACACCTCAAGGCGATACTATTCCTAAATCATTCAGGATTGCTTTCCCTTGCACCAAAAACATAGCAGAATATGAAGCCCTAGTGACAGGACTAAGAATGGTAGCCCAATGGAAGATCAAGAGTTTACATGTTTATGGAGATTCTCAGCTAGTAGTCTAGCAAGTCATGATGAATATGAAACTAAAGATGAGAAACTTGCTCCTTACAAGTGCATGGTCGATAGTTTCAAGAAGTAATTTGAAGACATCACTTTTTAACAAATACCATACATTTAGAATAGGGCAGCAGATGTTATGGCAACCGTGGGTTCCTTATTGGATATTCCTAGCAACGTGCTTAAATTCAAGTTTTTGGTCGAACAGCTTTTGATCCCTGCCTATGATATCCCCGATTTTGTGATGGTGTGTACAATTTTTGGTCCTACTTCCCCTTGGTACAAGGACATAGATGACTATTTAAATTCCCAAATCCTACCTTTAGACCTGTCAAACAACCAACATAGAACCTTTATTCGTAGGTCTACCAAATACACCATCATCGAAGATACCTTGTATAGACGTACCTTAGATAACACCTTGATGAGATGTCTTGATGTTGAAGAAGCACAAGAAACCTTACAAGCGGTACACGAGGGTATATGTGGATCCCATTCTAGCGGTCCTACCTTAGCCCACAAGATTATGAGATTAGGTTATTATTGGCCTACTATGGAAAAGGACTCATATATCTTTGTCAAGAAATGTCGACAATGTCAGATACACAGAGATATGATACGCGTTCTAGCATAGGAGCTCCATCTGATTACTTCACCATGGCCCTTTTCCCAATGGGGACTTGACCTCATAGGTAAGATACACCCTCCATCATCCAATGGCCATAAATCCATCATAACTGCCACCGAATACTTCACCAAGTGGATCAAGGCTATTCCCATGACTTACATCACTGGCACACAAATATCCAAGTTTATTCTAAACTATATCATTTTTCGGTATGGTGTACCTCAATCTATCATCACAAACAATGTTCATCCATTCAAAAACCAAGAAGGTTGCCATCTTTGTGAAGAATTTCATATCCAACACCATTTTTCCACCCCATATTACCCACAAGGTAACGGCCAAGTAGAGGCATCTAATAAAACCATTATCAGAATCCTCAAAAATATTATCAATGATGTTGGTCATGATTGGCATCTACAACTTAATCCTACCTTATGGGCCTATCGTACAAGCATCTGTACTCCCACTGGCGCCACTCCATATTCCCTGGTATTCAGTTCTGAAGCTATTTTACCTATTGAGGTTGAAATTCCTTCCCTAAGGGTATCCTTGAAAGGTCATATTGAAGATGAAGAGTATCATGTATCTAGATTGCATGAGTTAGAATTCTTAGACGAATGAAGACAAAAGGCATTAGATCATCTTCAAGCATATCAGAACCATCTTCGTTGCAGCTATAATAGGAAAGTTCTAAATCGGCACTTCGACATTGGTGACCTGGTCTTAATGGAGAATCTGAAGAATCAAGCTGAAAGAGAAAAGCCAGGCAAGTTTGAAGTGAACTAGGTAGGGCCTTCTATTGTTACAGAAGCCTTTGGATCAGGAGCATATCAACTCTCTACCCCTGAAGGAGAACCACTTTTATCACCAATCAGCAGCCTTCATCTGAAGAGATACTATGCGTAGCTTCTAAGAACCATGTCTTAACCAAAAAATACAAAAAAAAAGTAGAAAAACAAAAAAATTGTTACCTTGATGAAAACTTGGAAAACAGGTGTCTTTGTAACACCAAAAAAATTGAAAAATCAATAAAATAGTAAAGAGAAATAATCCATCCAATAGTGAAAACCACTTCGGTGGTGCTATGGATAAGTACCGTGGTGAAAACCTGGCAAACGAGCGCCATGTGTAGTCGACTCCGCTCCTTCATCTACCATCATTCCAATCAGACTTTTCACCGTCACCCATAATAAATGGTTGTCTTATCCATTACTTGGAACGATTGACATCAAGTCCACTCGGTCTCCCCACTCCATCATGTATGTCTTATTCCTGACTGGGGAAAAATCCTTGATCGGTGTCATTTGGACCCTACACATAAAATTTCACCCTTAGAAAATGTCCTGAAAAAATCTCAAAAACATCGTAAAATGTCCTAAAAAATCCAAGAACATCAACAAAAAAACAAAAACATGTCAAAAATTTCGAAAAAAAGAGTAAGAGTCAGTTGTGTCAAGTTAGTTGTAGACATAATCGAACTACGTTGCCATTGTGACTGGACGTAGGCAAGGCCATCAGTCGATGTGCCCCTGAGGCATTAGGTCTGTCTATCTAGGTTTGTCATGCATCACACACATAAAATCATGACTCATTTCTTTGTACATGTCAAAGTTAGTGGTCGTGTCAAACTATGAGGTCTCTGCATGTATAACGTAGGCAAGGCCATCAATCGATGAGCCCCTGAGGCCACACTAGGTCAGTCCATTAGGTTTTATCACACTCATTATCACACAAGTCATCTAAATGTTAAGTTAGTTTAATAGATGTCATTCACATCAGTAAAATTCAAGTCAAACTACGAGGTCTTTGCATGTACAATGTAGGAAAGGCAATCAATCGATGAGCCCCCAAGGCTATATTAGTTCAGTCCTTTAGGGTACATCATCTCAATTCCACATGAGTCAACACACACACACTCATAATAGTTAAGGCATCAAAACAAGTCAAAATCACACACATTTTCAAAACAATCAACTTATGTCTTAAGCAAGATATGCCTTTCTTGACAACAGACATCATCAATTGTCATAGCCTCATGTAGCTTATCGCATCAATGGCATCAAACTCAAACATCTTATACATAACATGTCTTTCTGAAACCAGGCTTTGTCATGCCTTACACAGATAGTCACAAAGTCGAAACCAGACTCAACATCTTATACGGTATGTGTTATCCCTCACATTGGGCTATGTCAAACATCAAACAATCACACAAGATCAAGTTTTGTAAAATATTTTTATTGGCTTTATAACTTTATATGTTATTTTGTCTTATCTTTTTATAGATTTGTATTTAAGTCCAGTGACTAGATTTCTCAAGAATGTCCCTTGAAGGATTTAGAGAAGCAAGGATGTCTCAAGACTCTTTTTCTTTGACTGTTGTCTATCAATTGTCTTTTAAAACTTTGGATTTTAATTCATGTTACTAGTTTCCTCAAGGATGTCCCATGAAGGATTTAGAGGAGAAATGATGTCTCATGACCCATCTTTTCTTTGTTTGTTGTCTATGGTTTGTCTTGACAAAAAGACTGGGGCATATGAGTTAAGACACTCCTTGTCTATGACTGTTTGTTGTTAGCAAGTGAATGACCTTTCACACCTTGATTTATGTCATATCCTGGTGTTTGTCTCCATTTGTGTTAGTTACTGCCTAGTGATGATAAAGTGCAAAGCCTTTTGTGATTCAGAAAAATATCAAAGATTGCTAATATTAACATCAATATCTTTTTTTCATCATATTTCTTATCACATTAACATTTCTTCTTTCTTGCATTAAGACGGAGTCTTGTGATGCACAAAAATATAAAGCACCTGCATATGCATTCATGTTAGAAAAATCACATAAATACCATACATTATAAATCATATGTATCTTACATTCAAAAAACATAAAAATATAGGCATCTATCATATCTAGGAAATCATGGCATAATAAACATTCAATTATCATAGGGTATGTAATAAAAACATTGTATGTACATATAGCATCACATGTAGAAAGCATTGTATATATAAACATGACATTGCATTCCATAATCATCAAATGCATACATAACATTTAGCCATTATCATATAGAATCAACATAACATCATAGGCTGCATAAACACATCATAATGTAGAAATGATCATCCATAGCATGTGCATACATCATCTAGCTGCATAATCATATAGGAAAAGAATGCATCATCATAAATAGAATTGCATATCATATAGACGCCACCAAAAATCATATATATATTGCTCAAAATAAATTGTGTTGCAATACAATGTTAGAATGTATCCATAAATAAAAAGGAGCTCATAGGCTCTCTAATCAAAATACAATGTCTACAAACAAGAAAATGTTAATGTGTCCCATTGTCGCTACTCCCATGTGGAAAATGTGGAGGCATCTGTCGCTGAGGTATTCTCAGTGCAATGGGAGGCTTGTCATATGGACCTGACCTCAATGGTCCTACCACACCCTCTGTGCTTTGTGTCCTCATTTGACTCCTGCTCTATGATCTTTGGCTACATGCCTCAAAAAAAATAGGAGCTCATCTCTCAGCAACCACCACTGACTCATATAAATTCCTGTAATAGGAAGCTCTCTCCACTGCCCTGACTAACTCATGAGAAAAACTGTCAAATGATGAGCCACTACATAGACGTTTGATCTCAGTAATCTATTTCTTTGTCTCCTGCCTCTGGGCTACTACCTAGTCCCTCTCCATAAGAGCACTATCCCTCTCCATTTGCATGGCATCCCACTCTGGGGTAAGCACTCTCATCCTCTCCTCCAAGGACTCCATAGCACTGCCTCTAGGAGCCTCCCCATCTCGTATCCCCTCTACTATCCTATCCTGGAGCTCTCTCTCCTACTCCTCCATGGGTATCTCCTCCTCAAAATAATCCTCTCCATAACCTACTAGTATGCCAAGGGGATCAATATCCATGTACTCTCTCTCAGCCTCCTCCTCTGCATGCTCCTCTCTGCCAACCTCTGCCTCTACGTGTTCCTCTACTACTCCCTCCTCGGCAGCATGCTCTACTCTAATCTCCACTCCACCCCCAAGGTCCAACATCGGTATATCCTCTACCTCCACCTCAGCCTCGTGGATAGGTGATAATCCACCTAACTGACCACCTCTCCATCCCCGCCGACCTCATCTCCCACCTCTACCACCACCACCTCTCCCATCATTGCCACCATATTTTCCTCCAATCCTGCCACCACCTCTGCCTCTGCACCGCCCTCTCGGCCCTGTCCCTCGTCTCTCCACTAATGCAAGTTGATCCAGATCTGTGTATGGCATAGGTAGATGTGAATCCCACCAAGTATCATAAGCAACTATAGTCCCAAGATCTGCTGCTCCACCCCTCCATCCCACAGTAAAGGCTGAAAAGCCTAAATGTCTGCCTCTGTAGTAGCCACTAGTACCATAGGCCCCCACCAAGGAACCTCTTTGGATGATCGAGCAAACTTTGCTCATCCTCTAGGCTCATCCTACACCTCACCAAACTATCTCCGCACACGGTCTGGAAAATATCTCTCTATAATGTGAACACTGGAAACAATCCTCCCTATCAGGTACTATGTCTACCGATAGTAAGGTAAATGTCTGTCCTCATCTAACCATCGCTCATAGTCCATGTACGGTCTCCATGTAAAATGAACTAATGTATCCAAAGCATGTCTCCAGTATCTTGTGTCTCCCACATGACTTTGTGTGATGTTTCTTGCATATCGAAAAACATAAGGGAATCTCGTATCCCACTCAGCAGGAACAGGAGGACGGAATACAACAATGTGTTCCCATGCCCGAACCATAAGAAGATTAGTCCCGCAGCTCATCAACTGTGCATCTCTATAAGCTATGTCATGAAGATGGAAGTAAAGCATGGCTAATAAATAGGGACCCCAAGCGTAAACAACCTCTCTCTCAAGCATCCCAGCTAATGTCCGCCCCCCCCAATAGGAAATCCATGACCTCGACGGTCAGGAAAAACTATCCCCGCAATCAATGAGCATAGTATACAGTCAATCCAATCATATCTATCCACTAACACCTACCATTTAATCTCATAATGCTCTATCCCTAAACTACAAATATCATCCTATACATAATATCTACTAATCTCACTAAAACCCCTCTGGGTATCATACATCACTCTCTCACCTCTGATAGGAAATAGAAGAATCTTGTAAACATCCTCCAACATGACAGTTGCCTCTCCAATAGGAAAATGAAACAAAGTCTCAGAATGCCACCTCTCGCATAGGGCAGTAAGCATACCTTTGTTTTCCTGAATCGTGGGCATGGTGCATACGTGATGAAGTCCAAGTCTTCATAACAAGCGTGTCTCTGTGCTCACTAACCAATTTTTTACTCCAAGGTATCCGGTCACGACTCTCGGGTATAGATAGGATCTAGTATAACCTACAAAGGGCATTCAAACAATGTGTCAAATGTCAAATCATTTTATTTTTCTATCAAATTTGTTTTTCCAAAATTTGGCAGTCAAATGCGTCCTTTCAAAACCAAATGCGATGCACATGTCATATGCATCCTTCTAAAATTCAAATGCGGTGCATCAACATACATCCGTCGAATAAATGGGCATATGTGTTTCATATTGCAAATGCATCACAAAAATAGACAACCCAAAGAAACAAGCAAATGCATAAATCAAATTGCAGATGCAATGCATTTTCATTTCCTAATTATATGCAAATGTGATTCACTTTGCAAATGCATTTCACAAAATAACATGTGCCTAAACTAATCTCATATACGATGCATAAAATCACATGCGATGCATAAATAAACAAATGTGTATTTTCCCTAAATGACCTAAAAATGCCTAGGCGTGTTTTTACATTTGTGTTGTTTCGCGAGAAAATGTGTCGCATACAAACGTATATGCGGTGAACAAAAAATGACGCATTTGAAAATACAACTTTGGATGCCTAAAACTACTTGCAAAATAAACATTTAGGAGATCGTTCCCAGGTACTTAACGGTGGTCCTGCATCGGTTAGCCATCGGAAGGTCCGGATCCTATATCCGCGATGATGAGTTTACGGAATGGGAGACATTTCGCCAAGAGATCAAAGCAAAATCTTCAATTCTTCAAGTCTTCGAGGTGCAAATGATTTGAATTTCACCCTAATTTCTATTTATACCTAGGGTTAAAAGTGGCATTTCTTCTGACGTTGTCTATTGGCTATGTAACTTCCATCTTCAATCGACCCATACACCTCCCTAACACTTCCAAATTCAATTCCGTCAACTCCATATCATTTTTGGCCATCAAATGGACTTATCGGGACTATTTCCTGATTTTTCAAAAAAATTCAAAAATTCATCAATTTTCTCGAGGGGGCATACCCTAACCTATTTCATACTGGAGCATGACTAGGGCATGTTTTTAATGATTTTCTTTGACACAAATTTTGAAATGAAATTGTATCAAAGAGGGGCAAACTGTAGACACTGCAAATTGATCTAGGCCTACGAGCACCACTTTCGACATAGTTTTCTAATGTCCATGATCACGATTAAATAATGTTAATTATTTAATTATATCCTATACACATCTTTCTTCTATTAAATAACTTCTAATTATTTAATTAATTCATTATGACCTTTATTCAATCTTGATTAATTAAATAATCTTATTTATTTAATTACGTCACTAATTAATTAATTATCTTTCTCAATTAAATAATTTATTATTTAATTTACCTTTTATCATATTTCAACTATAATTAAATATTATTTTTGAATTATTTAATTATTCAATTAACCTTTTCGACGGTCTATTAAATAAATCATTATTTATTTAATTAAATCTTTTTCAATTTCGAATGTTGAATTAAATAAATATTTAATTCATAAAAAGAGTTATTTCTGTCACATTCTTTACTTAACTAATTATTCACTCACCATCTAACTTAAGATTTATTTGAATCAATCAGTTATCTTCTGATTTGATATCTTATCATCTTTGCGAAGAGAATCTTTGTCTTGATCAATCAGTCTAATTCTCCTGCATGCACATATTTATTAATTAAATATCTCTATTTAATTAATTAATTCATGTGTCCATTCGAATAGATCATTGTGGAGTTCTAACTTTATCCTTTTCATTCAATTCTTATCTTTCTAATTTTTGAAGACTTTCAACTAAAGATTAAATCATTTATTTAATCTTAATGTCTATTTTTAACTATTTTCAAATAGTCTTAACACTAGATTAAATTATTATTTTAATTTAATCTTTATCCTGTAGAATTTCCCAACTCACGTTCTAATTGACACAAATCTTACATCGCATGGAATTCGTCAATTTCGATTGTTGATCTCTCTTTCGAATCTGAGCCGATAGTTCAAAAACCAGCTTTCTATAAATTGGTTGACTTTTGTCATTATTTCTCCTCTCGAAATCAATACTTTTGGAAGTAACTTTTTAATCTTTGATATTTTGTTATAATCACATACATCAAGGCTATACTTGCACACTTATGAAAATCTAAGGGAACTTATACTACAGAAGGAAAAATGGAGAAGGACAATCAAGATAATTCGAAGAGGTGGACTAATATTCGGTGAGATTGTTTCATATTGCTTTATTTACTGTTTAGTTTATTTACTTTGATTTTTGTTTTTTGATTTAGATTAATGCATGTTTAGATTAGATTTAACCATATTTCTTGCAGTCATTTTATCTATGTTATAGTTAGAACAGTGTGGAATCAAGAAGAATGATAAGCAACTAATCTTGAGTATTCTTTCTAAGATTGATCCTAACTATTCTTTATTTGTTTCTACATTCTATGCTACAAAATCTGCCCTAGGTTCAACCTACAAAATTCCTTCTCTAGGTGAATTTTTTGCAAAGCTCACTAGGGAGCAAGAAAAATTGGTTCTAATGGGTACAATTAAGCCCTCTAAGCCAAAAGCCTTAGCTTTCAATCAGGGCACAAAAGAACAGAAAGGGCCTGGTAAGCAAGATAAGAAACAAAAGAACCAAGGAGAAAAGAAGAAAGATCAGAAATATGCTACTTCAAAAGTAGATAATTAGACCTCTTCATCAAAAGGTGACCAGCATAAGAAGGAGAAGGTCAAGTGTTCTTATTGTAAGAGGCCTGACCATAATGAACATAAGTGTTTAAAGAAACAAATCGATCACCTTTCACATCTTTTGGAAAAGAACAATATCAAAGCTCTCGATTCAGTTAAACAGAGTTCATCAGAAGGGTCTTCTAAGGACATAGACAAAATTAAGGGGAAAGGAAAGGGAAAGGCCCTAGTTGTTGTTGCTTCACAACCAAAGTCTTGGATCATTGAATCGGGTGCTTTACACCACATGGCATCATCAAAGGATAATTTTAGCTCTTTGGAGCCATGTTCTATGCCTACTATATTAATGGGTGATGACACTCTCGTTGAAGTGCATGGGAGAGGGTTTGTTGATGTGGTTGAAGGGACATTTGAGGATGTTCTTTGTGTTCCATCTTTGTCAACTAATATCCTATCTTTTTATCATATCACTCTCACTAGTTCTGGCAAGCAAGTTGAGTTCACTCCAGATATAGTGGTAATCAGTGAAATGTGTAATGGATCTAAAATTGTTGTGAGAAAAGCAGATCATGAGTCCAGACTATATCAGTTTTCTCACTTTGTTCCTAACTCTCCTTCGACAACCTTACTCTCTCATGCAAATGAGGTGAGCTGTTTGTGGCATCAATGATTTGGCCACATAAACTACCATTACTTGCAGCAACTCAGTCAATAGGATATGGTTACAGGGTTTCCTTCTATTCAATTTTCTGATGGTGTTTGCCAAGGATGCATTCTTGGTAAGCATCCTGAGGAGAAATATGATAAAGGTAAAGCTTGGAGGGCTACAAAACTATTGGATTTGGTACACAATGACTTGGATGGACCATTTCCACAACCATCTTTTAGCAGGGCTAGATATGTCTTGAAATTTATTGATGAATTTTCCAAATACACTTGGGTTTACTTTCTCAAATAGAAGTCTGAGGTCTTTGAGCACTTTCAGGATTTCAAAGCTTTTGTAGAGAAACATTTTGGGAAGTTCATCAATATTTTGCGTATAGATAATGGGGGTGAATATGTTAATCATCAATTTGAACGATTTTGTGCTTTAGAAGGTATTAACATGTAGCACACAATTCCATATAGTCCTCAATAGAATGGTGTCACAAAATGAAAGAATAGGTCCTTAAAAGAGATGGCTAATTGTATGATTCAATCCAAATCTTTGGCACCTCAATACTAGGGATAGGCCATCAACTGTGTGTTATATCCATAATAGAGTTCCTCAAAATTTGTGAATGGGGTAACTCCTTTTCAAGCTTGGACTGGTTGGGAACCCACAGTTAAACACTTTAGAGTGTTTGGCTCTCTTGCATAGGCCCACATTCCAGTAGAGAAACGCAATGCTAGGGATCCATAGAGAAATCCCTGCATATTTGTTGGGTATCCAGATGATGTCAAAGGCTATAGGCTTCTCCATACTACCACACATGATTTTTTCATTGAGAGGAGTGTTCATTTTGAGGAGAGCCCTTCGAGTTCTTCTCTTACCACTTCTCTATCCACTATCATATTGGAGCTCGTGCATCATGATGACAGTTCTTCAAAGGATCTTAATCCTCCTAATATTGATGAGGAGTCTTCTTCCTCCACTTCTGATGGTGACAATGATGATGTCGATTCACATTATTCTCCTAGTCATGATTCAAAAGGTGATGATTCTCCTCCAGACTCTCCATCCCTTCCACCTCTTTGGGCTCATCATACATTCGAATCAGCAGGTGATTGGGTTGGTGATCCATCAGATACTAGAAGAACCAAGTCACAATTTTAGTAGGATCCTCATCTCTTCATTGCTTCAACTTCTTATCCACAATCGTTTTGAGAAGCTTCAGGTATTCCCGAGTGGGATGCTGTAATGCAAGAAGAGTTAAATTCCTTAGAGAGGAATCAGACATGGGACCTAGTCCCTCTTCCTAAAGGAAGGAAACTTGTTCGATGTAAGTGGATCTATCAAAGAAAATTTGCATCAAATGGGTTGGTTGATAAGCATAAGGTTTGCTTGGTTGCAAAAGGATTCTCCCAGGTTTCGAAGATTGACTACTCTAAGACTTTTGCACTAGTTGCTAAGATGAATTCCATCTAACTTGTCCTTGTTATGGTTGCAACACATCAATGGGAAGTTCATCAGATGGATTTGAAGAGTGCCTTTCTTCATGGTGACCTTCAATAGGAAATCTACATGGAGCAACCACAGGGGTTCATCCAGGATCCTTCACTTGTGTGTCATCTTCAGAAGTCTCTCTATGGCCTTAAAAAAGCTCCTCGATCTTGGTATGCCAAGATGGAATCCTTCCTTCTGACAGTTAGGTTCACTCGATGCCATTCTGATCCAAACATCTACATTTTTTAGCAACATAACACTCTCACATTTCTCGTCCTATATGTTGATGACTTGTTGATCACTAGGAGTCACTCATCCACTATGAAGGTAGTGAAAATTGCTCTACATGATATATTTTTTATGTCAGACTTGGGTCTTTTGCTTGATTATTTCTTGGGGATTAAGATCACTCAGTCATCTTCAAGTATCTTCCTTGGACAACCCAAGTATGCACTTGACATGCTCTCCAGATTTTGCATGGCTAACTGTAAGCCTACACAGACTCCATTTCTATTAGGGATCAAACTTGGGGCTAAGTGTTCTTCACCTTTGGTTGATGGCACTTTATACTGATAGCTTGTTGGGAGCCTCATTTATTTGACTTATACAAGACCTAAAATTTCATATGCTATGGGAATGGTCTCTTGATTCATGCAGGATCCACATGAGTTGCATTGGAAAGAAGCTAAGCGGATCCTCCACTGCATTAAGGGTACTCACATTTATGGGACTCGCTATGCAATGGGTGTGGATATTGACTTGGTGGGATATACAGATTCAGATTGGGCAGGCAATTTTGAGAATCAAAAGTCTACTTCTGGGTATTGCTTCTATCTTAGTTCTAGTCCAGTTTGTTGGTTGAGCAAGAAGCAATCTGTAATTTCTCTTTCATCTACATAGGTTGAGTATCGAGGGGTAGTTAATGCCACCATTGAGGCTATTTGGCTTCAGAATATTCTCACTAAGTTTGGAATTCAATTTAGAAAGCCTACAATCATCTTTTGTGATAATCAGAGTGCTATACAGATCTCAAGGAATCATGTTCATCACTAGAGGACAAAACACATTGAGATACATATGCACTACATTCAGGAGCCGATTCAGAAAGGCATCGTTGATCTTAAGTATTGTTCTACATCGGAGTGGATTGGGGACATCTTCACCAAACCATTCATAGAGAGAAAGTTTCTTCATTTGTGATCTTTGCTAGGGTTGTGACAGGTGTCTACTTTAGGAGGGGCTTCTTAGTCCTTTCTACTCTCTCTAATTTGTGGGGGTTGTTTTATCTCTCTATTTAGGGGGGGCTATTCCTCTTATAGGGGGCTTCTTCTTTTGGGGGGGATCTCTATGTACATGGGTACTTAAAATGACCTCATTTTTTGGGCCCCATCTTTTCACCCACCTAAGCTACGCTTAAGGGGGGTGTTAGTGTAGGTTTTTTAATTTCATTATGTAAGGAGTTTTTTTTTTCCTACACATTATTATTTAAGCTTTATTAGGTTCATTAGATGTGGTAATATGAGGACACATGGAAAAATACAACAACTACATGTGTCACTCTCTCCCCACATATGGGTAGTTGAGTTACACATCCTCTTTTGGCTTGTTGTGCCACCTCTCATAACCACTATTTTGTTTTTACTTGAGTAGTTTATGGGGTAGTTGGATTTCTCACCCTCTTCTGGCTTTATGTTCCACCTCTCTCTTATCTTCACTTGAGAATTTTATGCCACATGTCTTGTCATTTACCAAGTAGGTGATAACCTCCCACCTTTTATGGGTAGTAGGAGTTAATGCACCTCTTGGATGTATTTTCCCTTATTCTTCTATATATTGAGTACTCTCCTCTCACCTTCACTAGTTCAGCTAGTTTGGTGATTGTTCAGTGAGAGTCACAAGAGTATTCTCAAATTCTCTTGCTTTTTCTCCATTGTTCTCTCATTTCAGATTTCTCTTCATTCCACTATTTTTATCTTCGATCATCTATTGAGTGAAGTTGCATGTGATCTACGACCGAAATCAGATCCTGGCTCGATTCTCGCTTCTAGAAGAATCTAACATATACATATTTGGTCTCTTCCCATCATATGCTTGATCTCTCTAATAACCTTAGCGGCTCTAGCCAGCTTCGGGTCCTTCTTCAGGTGATTCTCCAAGTCACTCAACCCTTTGCTAAGGGTAGCGATATATTTTGAAGGAATGTGAAAAGCTTTGTGCTCATCTACTAATGATGGTGTAGGATATGCAGGAGGAGTGGGATGCAATCAGTATCATCAGAGATTCCTACCTCACCCCGCGACAATTGCTCCTAGGTAGAAAGACCAATCACAAATCCAAAAAAATACTAGTAGAGAAACTAGAAGTGACCCTCCTCTTTTCCATTGAAAGATGTCATACACTTCTCTTAATAGTATAACTAGAGGTAATGGATTGGGTTGTGATGCTCACAAAACTTCACAACACTCAGTGGCACAACAACCACAAGTTACAAGGTAAAATATTCAACACCAACGAATGGGCAGACATTGGTTCACATCAGGTTCACCAAAAATGTAAGAGAGGAGGACCAACCACGTCAAGGGCCCAAGTCATGGAGAGATGAGAGCGGAAGGTTTCCCTAACCTACCTCACTTTAAAGGGTTACTAAAAAATAAGGGATGAGAATGATGAGGACTATAAGGTCCTTCTACCACTCTTTAGACCTAAAATCCAAGCTGGGGCTAGGCAAGTTGTTTCTTGGGTTCAATATTGCACTTTAGACAACTCTTTGCCCAAGGACAAAGGTGCAGTTCTAGGATGATAGCTCGGTGTGCTAGCATCTCTCATGTGCACTAGTGTTCGTACAACTAGAGGAAAAAGGCAATATGAACTGCTAGAAAATGAGCTGATGGCCTAGCTAAGTACTCCTAAATGAACAAAATAGAACTATGAAATATGAAAAGTACATGTGGAGATGGTAAAGTAAATATATGAGATAAAATAATGAAGATAATCTCACCAAGGTGCCAGTTTTCTAGCTAGCTCTGAAAGTACGTCCACCTACACACAAGAGAGAGGGGAAAATTGTTGGGGTTGTATAGGGTTCTGCCTTAGTCAAACCCTCGATTTGGTGTTTCCACCTCCACGAATAGCTAGATAGCAATGAGAGAGAAATATGCAATAAAGAATTAAAGAAAGAAGGAATGAAAATAATACTACAAAATAGTAAAGAGCTACTCAACCAAATCACAAAGGAGATGAGCGAAATGTTACCACCTCCACCAAGATCTCACTAGATAATGGAGAAGAAAGAAGGCTTGAAATAGTTACCACAGCCTTGACTATGATGAAGGGAGGTCTCGCAATACCTCAAGCCCATGCTACGATGGCTTGCTTCATAATTTATTTGAGGAGTTGACTAAGTATTGTTGTTGTAATAGAGTGTTGAAGTGTTGTAGCTTGTGAAGAGATTGCTCAAAATTGCTAAGAGAGCATGGAGAGATTACTAGAGAGTTAAAAAGAAGATGAGTTGAATGAAGAATGGATGAATTTGAAGAAGAATGAGGAATAATCTGCCATTTTTCGGGGTCGGTTGTCAAAGAGGGACGTTACAAATCGACCCCAATCAAAAGTGTAATGCCTTTGCCAACGTCAAACACATGAATCTGTCAAGGACATATGCATGTTGCATGGATGTCTTTGCACCGCACATGTCCCTGAAAAATATTCTCCCACTGACACAATAAATAGATGCCAAGTGGAAGGAAAGCATCCAATTGATGTGGAATTTCGCCTTCGATTTTGGTTTTCTAAGGTGAGGATGTGTAAAAGGGGAATTTGCATGAGGGGTAAAAATTCGCTCCTATATAGTAGGGAGGACAAACAATTAGCTAAATGGACTACAACAAGTATCATACTAGGAGTATTTCTAGATTCAACATGTGGTGGGTCACTCTCATCAGGAGGATCATCACAATTACCCCCATCTAAATTCATTTTCTTTGAAACAACACATTAAGCTCATTATGGACTTGTTCATCAATTTTAGAAATTTAATCCTCGTCATCCAAATTAATGAAAATGGGAGGTTTTTGACAATGTATGTTGTATTTTCTTGTTTCACTTCTTTTTTTGGTTTCATGTCTTGTTTTGGTGAAATTTGTAATTCTCCTTGAGTTGTTTGCATAGATGTTGGATTACCATGCATTTTTTTGTTCTTTTCTTCCAATTGACGAGTGATAGCACGATGCCTACGCCTATGCTCTTTAGAATTTTTGTTTATTCTTGCATGGTATTTAATTTTTGACGAGGTAGGATTGGGTTTCTTGACCATTGGTCTATTTTCTTCCCTTAAGGGAGGAACTAAAGAAACCACCAGGGGTTGGGAAACCACTATATCTTTAGGTCTATACACTTGTTTTATCTTTGGAGGCACAAAAGGCATCATTCAACTATCTCTTGGTCTTTTATATGATATTGGTGGAGGAACTGGGACATAGTTACCTTGGTTACTTGGAAGGGTATTTTCTTGGGGCATTGGCTCATCCATAACTGGTCGAGGAGGAACAACCATGGCCTTATTATTTTTTGGAATAT
Source organism: Sequoiadendron giganteum (assembly GCA_007115665.2). NCBI lineage: Eukaryota > Viridiplantae > Streptophyta > Pinopsida > Cupressales > Cupressaceae > Sequoiadendron > Sequoiadendron giganteum. The sequence goes on along the minus strand of CM021100.1, from coordinate 677,031,449 downwards.
TGGTAGGAGATAATTTTGTTATGTGTTTTTCCTTAAACTTTTGCTATGACTTGAAAAATAATTCCTCCTGAGGTTTAATAGGTTCCATAGATTGGGGCCAAAATAAATGCAATGAAAATTTCCCGTAGGAGGATAAAGGATTAAATCCACTATGATGTAGTGTGAATGTCTTATTTTCAAATGGGAACTTTATGCACTTGTAAAAAATTGATAGGACAACATTCATGGAGCATAGCCATGGGTAGCTAGCTTTGCACATAATTGATTTGACACTAGGATGATGGAGAATATAAATCTAATTGTTTTGGTCCAATTTTAAGAGGAAGAGTGGCTAAACCTATCATAGGGTGAGCAAAACAATCATGATTTTTTAACCATGATTTTGATTATTCATAAGAATCTTAATAAAGCTCATGAACAAAAAAGAATTCCTCAGTGATCATATTCTCTACACACACAAGATAAATGAGTATTCCTTGTATAGGTTTGTCATTGATATGCCTGATGATATAGAGAGGACCATCGGGTGCATGTATGGATGCATCACTATTGGTGAAATCAATGTCGGGTAACATAGAAGCTTGGTCCTTACAAGGTTGAACATCTATTAAATAAATCATTTGATCTATGTCCTTCTCATCATTATTTTCATCATCATTCTTATCATCACTCATATCAACACAATCTTGCACAAAGTTGGATGAATGGTTTGGCATTGGATTGGTAAAAATTTGCAATTTTTGATTAGTCAAGGCAACATAATTATTCCCTTGATCATTAACACCACCCAATGGATGTGATTAGAATCAATGATGTATTGAACTTGATGTCTAACATGCATGCATCATTCAGTATCATGTCCATTTGTGCAATGATAATGACAAAAGGCATTTGGATTATAACTTGGAGGTAGGGATTTGGTAGTGTCCATAGGTCTAATGGGAGGCACTCGGATTAAGTTCTTACTCAAAATTTGCAACATGATCGAATGGAGGGTGTCAAACAATTGGGTAAATTATCTATCTCTCAGTCTATATTGGTATGGGGTTGAACTTATGACAGAAACTTGAGTTTCAATGTGGTTGGTTGCTTAAGGTATATATAACTTGATAAAGTTTTTTTTTCTCTTCTTGAATGGTTGATAGTTTTTTCATGATATGGATTCAGATTTCCCAACATGAGTAGATGAAGATTCCTCTTCATACTGAATAACCAAGTTTTGATAATCATGAAGGGTCGTACACAAATTTATAAAGGATGGATATTTCATCAACAATATTTTATCCCTTATGTCAGGCTGTAATTTTTTAATGAATACTCGTTGAACATCTAAATTAGGAAGAGTAAGATTAATTTGTGAATAAAACAACTGATAGCACCCTATAAAGTCTAACACTTTTTCATTTTTTCATTGTTTGCATCACACTAGATTAGTCATTATAATTTTAGGTTCAATGTTAACTTGGAAATGTTGGAGGAATGCATCAACAAGTTCATTGAAGGAGTGGATTGAGTTATTCGGAAATGAAAAAAACATTCTAAGGCCATGTCTTTCAATGACCTAGGAAAGAGCTTAGCCAGGATTTTTTATTCGGAAATGAAATAAACATTCTAAGGCCATGTCTTTCAATGACCTAAGAAAGAGCTTAGCCAGGAGTTTATCTTCAAAAATGAAGTCACTACACAAGGCCACATATGCTTATATATGATTGCTAGGGTTTCCTTTACCATTATAATCGTCAAATCGAGGTATCTTTGTGTTTTATGGCATTGGTGTTTTCAAAAGTTCAAGTGACAATGGGCTTCTTTTAACATATTGTAATGGTTGTCTTTTTTGGTTTTGGTTCAAAGTTGAGATTTGTTGTTGGAGTGAGGTTATGGTTTACAAAAGTTGGTTAATGATAGAATCATTGGTTGACATGCTTTGGGAATGTGGCGAATATGGTTGGATTTTGTATGTGCTTGGTGGACTACTATGTTGTAAATTTATGAGATGGGATGAAACTTGAGATGTTACATGTGAATATCCAAAACCATAAGTATTTCCAATGGAAAGGCCTAATATTGGAGTTATACCAATGCTTTGTTGTATCGTTGAAGTGATAGTTTGATTTGAGTATGTAGGGATAGAGGCTATGGTTGTAGGGAGGGATACTCAATTTCATCCTTGACTTTGGGTGTACCCAAAATCTTGAGCACAACTAGCCATTGTAGATACATTAGAGTCAACTATATTGGCTAGGCTATGCAAAACCTCTAGTCCTTGATCATCATTAATTAGTTTTCTCATGTTATCTATTATAGGGACCAACTAGGTATTCCGTACTCACAACGTCTTGAATTATTTCCAAATCCTTTTCCAATTGTTTAAGTTTGTCTTTGGGAACATGGGAAACCATAGACTCAACATCTGTAAAATGGGTGATTATAAGGTTGTCATTTGTATGGTAGTGTTAGTGATATATTCCAAAATGGGTTGAGTATTGGCAACACTATGCATGAACGAGTTGAAAGACTCGGGATCCATAGTGGATGTAATAATAAATCGGGATGTCATAATTCTAGAACTACGTCTCACTGAAGTATTGACAATAGGACACTAGGTTGTGAAGCTTATGCTAGTTTCAAAATACTAAGTGTACCCAAGATGAACACTAAGTTGACAAACAAACACATTACAATAGCTAGAAACAGGATTCAAACAACCAAAGTAGATAGAGAGAACAATATGAAAGATCTTTGTAAAAGTTGATTCAGTCAACAGTAGGAGGATAAAGGCACCCAAGGGTGTCTGTGTCCTGAGTAGGTTTTCCAAAAATTCAAAAGTTGATTGTTTGCAACTTTTCTTAAGGATTCTGGGTCTAGTTGTAGATAGTTTTGATAGTGAATATTTTCCAAAATTTACTTAATTTATTCCAAGACAAGTGTGTAACAATATGTAAAAAATAAATGATAGTTTTGAAAGTAATTTTATGATCCAAAATGCACAAGTTGACTGATTGTAAGATGCCTAAATCTAAAAAATGATGTTTTTGATGCAATTATGAAACCAAACAATGTAATATTTATCACTTTTTTAGCTAAATGAAAGATGCCTAAATGAATGCAATTAATAATTCTAGAATAGAGATCTGCAAGCACAAACAACCTTAAATCACAAAGATAGAGGAGTGTGCAAAAGTTTGCTAATGCAAGTGTACAAGGACCTAGAGGTGCCCAAGGGCATCTGAGTCCTTGATAGAGGTTCTAGAAATTCAAAAGTTGAATTTTTATTGTATTGTTTAAATATTTTTCTTTTGTGTGCAAATAGATTTGTAACTAAGTATTTTTTTAGGATTTTATCAAATTGACAATGTGATTCAAATGTAAATATGTCATAATACAAATGATAATTATGAATGCAATTCTCAATATAGATCTGATCTAAATGACTGAAATACAACCTATGATGCAAAAGGATATCCATTTTTTTTTACATTTTTATGTTTTTTATGATGAAAAAGTGAAACCCTAGATAAGAAATACAATGCAAAACCTAGATCTAGGATGAATTTTAGAAGGTATACAATTTTCATATGTTAGGTTCACCAAAATGTAGCATAGGAAAGAGGGAACCCTAAGTTAAGTGCATAAAACATAGGGTTGTTTTTTTCTCCTTTTTTGAGGGTACATTAGGATGCAAATCAACAAGGTGTTTATATTGACTTTCAACCATGAAGGTGAGTCAATTAGACCTAGATATAATCCCTTTGAGCTTTAGAAATGGACAGAAATTGATTTACTATTATTTACCTAACTCAACTATGTGCCCTAATATGAAAATTGCAATATCTCGATGATTAACAAACCGAAACAACAACTTGCAGGCAGATCTGGGAAGTGTAGAGGACTGTGTACCTACCCAAAAAAGTTGGTTCTAATCACTTTAGAGGGAAAAAGTCACCCTAGGGCATATGGGTCCTTGTATGCTACTTTTTCTCTACTTTTGAGGTCCTCTAATGATAGATATGAGCTTCTGATTCTCGGTTGCAGAGTTGTCAGAATACTATAAAATAATTTTGTAGGTGAATTTCCATGAGTTGACAAGATGTATGGCTTCAATTGCAACAATAAGAAATTTTTCTTCAAGCTTCCTTAAATCCTCTTCAAACCTAGAATTTTCTCATTCACAAAGAGAATAGATGTTGTGCCATTTGGGGGCTTGCCTTAGTCAAACCTCGTGTTAGTGTTTCCACTTCCATAATGGCAATGTCAATATAAAATATACTCGATATGAAGGAATGATGAAATCACAAAGTGCTAAAACTCACCACCCTTCAGTGGCTTCCTTGAAGGACTGAAGTCATACACATAACCTCAAGTTATTAGATCTTGCTTGCTTGATTTGATTGAACGCTTTGGAGACCTACAAAAGTGTTATTCTTCATAAAACAATAATAACATGAACACGCATAAAATCACATAGGATTTGACATGATGTTAGGATCTTGAGTTGTTGCAATAAAGCTCTAAAATGTTTCTCTTAAATTTCTTGATAATGCTCTTGATCATAAGTTCGTCAATATTTTTTTAGATGTTCTTTAAATGATGCAATAACTAGGTATTTATAGGTATTTCTCTAATTTCTCAAGAATTAAATCTTGATAGCCAACATTTGCAACCTAAATTTTGAATACTAAAATGTCAACACCGACATATCCAAAATTGGTCCTCAGCAAAATAGGGGGACCCATATGCCCTAGGGAGAATAGGTCCTGGCCCTATTTTCTAGGACATTAAGTTTCATGGGTAACATATTAATTGGATGCATTTGTTCAATGCTTGCAATTTCTCAAAAAGTGGTACAAATGGGCTATGGTATGCATAATTTAGGAAATTAGGGACCCAATTAGGCTCAATAATTTAGGGGGAGTAAAACCTAGTGTGAAATTATCAAGGGTGATAATTTACAATAGTACAATATCTAACACCCGAGGAGTTGGTAGAATCCCAACAGGATGTTAATATTATTAAATCGGTAGACTCACTTCCTGCGGCCAATTGTGACCAATAATTCTTACTACTCTCACAACAAGGAGTTGAATTAATATCTACATTCAACATCACACTTATTCAATATACAACCAATAATACTCCATCACATACCTTGGAGGAAACAAGCTCTAATGATATCATACCACAAACCAATTTCTCAATACCACCTTCCATGGCACAACAAAACAAATCCTTCATACAACCTAATAACGACCCTACCATCTAACCTACTAACAACACCTCCATGTATTCCCCACACTCACCTAATATTACACCTCAACAAATTGCAATCATTATTCAATAATTAATCATAACCACTAATTCCATGCAAGTATCATTACCTCCTATGCACACTCAAGATCTCACATACACCATACAAATAACCAATCCATTAATTGTAACATGACCTCTAGTAATACCATCACCCCCACTCCAATAATTAATCCACAAATATTATCACCACCATCTCACACCACACAAGCATCTTCACCCAAATTTAATTCAAATGCAAACACCATTCAACATCAAACACTATCAACAATTTTTCACATCAACAAAATATTCTATTGAACAACTCTAACATCTCCACTAGAATGAAAAATATGCAAGCACCTCATAATTCTCAACCACTTATATCCAATGTTCATACTTATATACCCAACAGTCACAACATCACCTAGCAAAACTATAATCCCACGTCACAATATCCACATTATATTGATGAGTCATGATAATGTCATATTTCCTTGCATAAGTTACATACTTTTATCTTTATTTACTACTAAACTATGAAGACATTACTAGGCCTTTTAAATAAATTTAAGTAGATCAAAGCATTTGAAATTGAAACATATTATATTAATAGGTGTATGTATGAGTTATGAATGTTCATGAGCTTAGTAGGATTTTATGTTTAATTATAATTTTTAGTAATGAAAATGCTTTGAAGAATAAAGACTAACATTTGCAGAAACCTGATGCAGAGGTGGGGTGCTAATCTCCTTTCCTATGTCAACACAAATATTTCTACACAATTTCAAAGTCCAATCACCCAAGGTTCTCCATTCAGCAACCTACACATCAATCTACCCTTGTAGCACTTCAAAACTGGTTTAGGCCAATTTTCACTCAACCTTTCCAAAACACCTGACAATTAAAACATGGATTAAGATACCCTTTTCAGGGTTACACAACATACATGAAAATAAAGGGTCACTCTTTTGGACCAATGAGGACTTTCAGCACACCCACCCAGTTTCAGGCTTCACAATTGGACCTATTTTCCAAAGCAACATGCCTTTAAACCTATCAAAGGACAATGAAACCTTGGGGAAGCAATTCATATACCTTCAAACCTCCAAAATCACAAAAATATTCCATTGGTACGGACAAATACATGCCAAACTTGAGAAAACCTTGTTTTAGGCACAATTCATGAGGGTTTATTGAAAATATGGGTTCCAAGACTTATCATAACATTCCACTGCATTAGACCTTCATAAAATGACCTGAAAAAACTCAAAACACTATCACATATAGAGTTCCAATCATATTTTTCCAAAACCTTACTTTAGTTCCTCAATTTCACTTGGAAAACTCATGAAAACACCCTAGGGCATCCCCCTAAAACCATACAACTTGTATTTTATGCCTCCCAAACCATTGGTACATCTAAAATTCCATGAAACAAGTCATTCCACCGAGTTACAGGGCTGGACAGCAAGTGGAATGACTAGAACATCATTTTTTTACACCAATCAAACCCTCAAATTAGTTAGAAACAGGCAGTCCCAGAAAAATGAAGAGATCTCTCTCAAAACTCAATATTAGAACCTCTAATTGGATTCAGATGAAATCTATTTCATTCCCCTACAAGATGATATAAGTCTCAGATCATATGGTGGTGGTACAGATCCGTACAATGCTTGCAAAGTTCAGGAAAACAGGAAAAACATGGGATTTGAGACCACCCGGTAGTAAAACGGGGATATCTCACTCAATTCTCAATGAAATCACACCATTCCAACGCCAAAAGAAAGGTTTATTCAATTATCTATCCAACCATAATAGGCTTGTAGTGTAAAACAATACGTACAGGTCGTACAATGCACGGGATCAGCAATTTCTTAATGGAAAACACAAAAAAACAGCAAACTTCTTATTAGAAACTCATTCCAAACTTCTCCAACAGCCTCTCTTCGAGATATTATCACAATATATCATGTTACCACCTTCAAATAACCCCTTGAACCGACCAACTACCATAACCACCCTTTGTTAGAGTCTAAGATGACAATTTTTTGCCAATTTTGCTCTTAATCACTATCCCATTACAACTTGATCAACTTGATTTTGCAAATACCACCTAACTGACCTATTAAGCCCTCCAATACATTTAAAATGCTCATTGAGACCTTATTTAACATGGAATAAGACCCTACTCCCCATATCCCTTAAAACTCATGATTTCACATGGTTTTTGCATTATGAATCAAACTGACAAATTCAACTAAATGATTCAAAACCTTTTCAAATTACATTATGACTGGTCCTTTAGACCTTATTAAGCATAAATGAACACAAGACACACCTAGCTATCAACTTAGACTTCACAAGGTGTAGGTGCTCTTGCACCAAAACCCTATCAACCTATAGCAATAGGATTCTCAACATATAGTATAAGGATGAAAATTTGGTGCAAAGAAGAAGTCAATCTATTGCAGCATGATCACTTTTAGAAGAATATGGACGTGATCATTTAAGGATCAGATCATGTATGAACAAGTATCACTCTTATCTTTTAATAAGGTAGGTAGGAGAAGAAGTTTATTCCCAATAGGAATAATAATTATAACAGAAACTGCTTTGTTTGGGCATGTTTTTTGTTATAACAGTTAATCTTGGTTGAGTACAAAGTCCTTGTTTGATTTCTATACTCCTATTTTGATAGATATTATTTTCTATTTTAGAAACTTAGTCCTCTTCCTATTCCTAAGGGAGATTTGACATCTTCTTTAAGTATTTTTCAATTCACAAATAAATGGAATCTCTTAGGGATCCTATATAGTGGGGGTACCCTATTGAGGAGGACATATAGATCATGTATGTTTTATATTGAATAATATTTCTTGCTAGATTATGTTCAAAAAATTTGTGTATGATTAGAATGCAATAAAGAGAAGATATTTTGGTAACAGGTTTTTTTGAGTGAGTGATTAAAGATATTTTATGGATACAAAAACTCAAGTAAGGGCCACTTGAGGTACTATAGAGCCAACATAATTTATATTGATAGATTATATTATATATTACAAGTTCAATTGGAGTTTTTAGTTCATGCAGTTCACAATTCACAATCTGATGATAAAAAAAGACTCACAACCTCCTATATATACCTATTTATGCCTAGGATAACACCTAGGCTGACTTAGACACCCCTATATAATCCCTAGGCTGACCTAACCAACTACATAATAATATAATAATGATAACATGACTTAATTAGGAGTTAAGATAGCCACAAGCCAACTATTCATAACCCGATCTACACCAATATTAAGGGTGTAGCATAATAGCCCAATAAAAAAATTAAACCTACAATATTATGAACCTGCAAAATAATTTTTACCACAAGGGAGGTATTTTTTTGCAAAACCATACGATGTGTACAGTACGGATTCCCATCCAAATACTATAAAAAACCTCTGATGAGTCTGGTTCAAAGTGTCAAATTTTGACAATTTGATAGGCATTCCTAAGGCTTTGACTTCTAGATCGTAATGGCGAGGTCAGATTTGACCCAATGTGCTTCAAAAATCAGTTGTCCCCCAGATGATGACAACTAGCCCTTGATGAAAACCCTTCAACTTGCAACAAAAATCTCCTCATCTCAACTCTCCAATAAGAGATGGAATTTGCATGGCCTAGGCTTTGATACCATGTTGCAAATATCGATGAACAATGAACCCAAATGAAGCTACATTCTTCAATGGATCAACCAAGAAAGAAACCATCCACAAGAAAGTGATGCAACATGAGCAAGAATATAGATGATTGATCAAATGATGATCTATGATGATATTGAATTGATCTATAATATTTTACAAATTTACAAACACCTTGTATATATAGGCAAGGTGAGATGAAGCAAAATAACTACTTGGCTACAAATATTAAATGAATGAGAGAATTATTAAATGCCTAGATAGCTAAAAGGAAATAATGAGACATGGCCCCATTATAAATAACTTCTAGAAATGACAACTAGGACTAACTTAGCTCCTAATTAAACTTATTAATGTGAATAGGTCCTCACTAATAACTAGTTAGGAAATAACCCCATTCACACCAATAGCTACTGGTGTGAAGGACGGCTCTTCATTAATTCCCCCAATATTTTCTCTATTAGCACCAATGCCTTCAAATTATTTATAAATTCAGGGGATAAATATTCCTAGAGCATCTCTTTGCCTCCACATGGAATGATTCCTTGATATTTAAGTGTTGGTTCTTACACACTGTTAGTGAATAGTTCTTTGTTGATTCTTAAATACCTATTGGTCTTAATGCTAAAACAAAACTTACTCTTCTAAGAAATCTTGGAAAGAAATTAAAACATAAATAAGAATTCTAAACTTAGCACCATCCTTGACAATGATGCCAAAAATGTAGAGCTTCCTCTAATGACTAATTAATTGGTGTCAATGATTTTGCACACATCTTAATAGACCTAAAGATCCTAGACTAAGCAGTTCATCACTCAAGAGAGTGATTCATTAAATTATCAACTAGGGAGTCATAGAATTTAGATGATGTTGGAAACATATATGCATTCATGAATTCCAAACATCCTACATCAGTTGAGTATAGGTAAAAGAAACATAGATAAATGTAGTAAAATATTTTAAACAAAATAAACTTCTATTTCTCAAAATTGATTAAATGAACACAAAAAACTACCTAATTGCTACAGGTACTTAATGCTTATGATTGTAACCAATAAGAACACAATTCAACATTCATAATTTCTACAAGTACTTAATGATTATGTGTTCTCATTAGGCATTTGAGAGATTGAAGGAGGTTGTGTACAACTCCATTGCTTGCCACTCATGACTTCACCAAGGAATTCATTGTGGAATGTGATGCTTCTAGAAATGGGATAGGTACAGTTCTCATGCAAGAAGGTTGACCAATTTCTTTTGAGAGTCGTCAATTAAAGGGTAAAAATCAACTAAAACCTATTTATGAGAAGGAAATGCTAGTGATCCTTCATGCAGTTAAACAATGGAGGCCTTATCTAATGGGTAGAAACTTCAAGGTTAAGACAGATCATGATAGCCTAAAATATTTTTTGTTACAACGATTATCTTCTGAAGAGCAACAAAAATGGGTAACTAAGATGTTAGGATATGACTTTGAGATTGTATATAAGAAAGGGAAGGAAAATTTTGTGGCAGATGCACTTTCAAGGAAGGATTAGAAAGATGAAGCCTTATTGTGTTCCCTTTCAATATTACAAGAAAATTGGGTGGAAGAAGCCAAAGGAGAGTGGAAAAATAATGTTGCAACAAGTAATCGCATCCAACAATTAAAAAGTGATCCTAGTAGTTCAAACAAGTTTTGTTGGAAGGGAGATACTCTTTTGTATAAAGAGTGTTTGTACCTCTACAAGAATTCTACTCTTAAACACAAGATTCTCATAGAACTACATGAGTCTCTAGTTGGTGGTCATTCAGGATTTTTGTAGACATATCATTGAGTCAAGCAAGATATTTTTGGGAAGGGCTAAAAGGTGATGTTCAAAAATTTGTGGCTAAATGTTTGGTTTTTCAAAGGAATAAAGGGGGGACAATAAAGACACTAGGTCTCTTGCAGCCCTTATCTATATTCCTAGCCAGCATTGGGAAGAGGTATCCATGGACTTCATCACAAGGCTTCCCAAATATAAAGGTCATAATGTCATCATGGTAGTAGTTGACCACCTCACTAAATATGCACATTTCATTGCATTATCACATCCTTTTATAGAAAGTAAAGTGGAAAACTTTTTTTTGGAGAATATTCAAAAGCTACATGGTACACCTAAGGTTATTGTCAGTGATCATGATCCTATCTTCACTAGTCACTTTTGGAAAGATTTATTCTCATGTTTGGGGACTCAGTTGGCTCATAGCTCCTCATACCACCCTCAATCAGATGGGAAAACTGAGGTTGTTTAATAAGTGTTTGGAAGGATATCTATGTTGTTTCACTTTAGAGAAATAGTCTCAATGGGTAGATTGGCTACCACTTGTAGAATGGTGGTCTGACACTTATTTTCATAGCTCATCAAAAATGTCTCCATTTTTGGCACTTTATGGATATCATCCTCCTTCCATCACATCATCATTAAAGTTGTCACCAAGAATTCAGGTAGTAGAGGACTACTTGCTTCATCAACAACAGGTACTTTCAGGATTCAAGGAGAATTTGGCCATAACACAAAATTGGATGAAACAACAAGCGGACTAACATCGTAGTGAAAGAAGTTTGAAGTTGGTGATAGGGTCTTCTTGAGATTATAGCTATAAGAGAGGGGGACCAACCATGTCAAGGCCCTAGGTCACAAAGGGCCGAGAGCATTAGGCTACCCTAACTTACCTCAATTTAAGGTAGTGTTAGGAAAGGTGGGATGAGAATGATGAGGACTATAAGGCCCTTCGCACACTCAACAAACTCAAGATTCTAAAGGAGACTAGGCAAGTCAATTTTCAGGGTCAACTCTGTGTCTCAAATAGCACTTTGTTAGAGGACAAAAGCGCGGCTATAGGATGACAGCGCGACACGCTGGCGTCCGTACGGGCAAAGAACCAGGAAGACAAGGTCTAACCACTAAAAACAAACTTATAACCTAGTTAATAGTTTCTAAGTGCAAAAAATAGCACTATGAAGTACAAAACATGTAAACAAATATGATAAAAACAAGTAGATTAATGTGAGGGTGACAGGAACAATCTCACATAGAAGCTTCTTCGCCAGCTCACTCCAAGATATCTCCACCTACACACAAAAGAGAGAGAAATTGTTAGGGGGCTATTTAGAGGTCTGCCTTAGTTAGACCACTATTTTGTTGTTTCTACCTCCATGGATAGCCAAGTTTGCTATGATATAGAAAAATATGATAAAAAATGAAATGCAAGCAAAAATACACTAAAACACTAAAAAATAGTAATGTGCTAACTCAACCAAATAATAGAGAAGGAAAGTAGATATCTTAGCACCTCCACCAAGAGCGCTCAAGGCTAATGGGGGAGAAAATGAGAGGAGCTCAAGCCTCTGTTACAATGGTGTTGTCCTACACTTGCTCTATCAAAGTGATGGAGTGATGGAATTTCTACTGTGGAGTGCAAGAATGTTGCTTGAATGCTTGAAGTGAATGTCCAAGAGTGTGTAGAAGCTTGAAAATGGATGAAGGTGAATGAATTTGAAGGAAAGATGAATAAAATGGCCATATTTAGGTTGGTCAACCAAAGAGGGGCATTACAATTCGACTTCCAATGACAAGTGTAACGCCTCTACAGGTTCCAGCTGCAAGAATATGCCAGAGACGTAAGCGCACCATGTGGACATCTATGCATCATGCGGGCATCCTCAATAGTTATTCCCCCACCAACACTCAAAATAGGTTCCAAGTGGGATGAGGATAGTAGGCTTATGTGGAATTAAGCCTTCAAATTTCATTTTCTAAAGTGGAGAAGGACAAAAGGGGAATTTGTGTTAGGGGTGAAAATCTGCTCCTATACATTTTTCCACCACTTTAGCGAGCACGAGTACTGATGAGTGCTTCGGTAAAGTAGATCAAAGAAGTAGTGGGGTTAGAGATGTATACCTGAACCATTGAGGAAGCAGACCGTGATCTAAAAAACCCAAGAATGCAAGACAAGAAAAGGACTTCACAGCTCTGTAGAACTATGAAGTTGAAGAAAGAGAGTGCCTTACAAGCCCATGGACCTACAAGGAAGGTATCCTCCAAGAAATCTCACATGAATGAAACCAAGGAAAGCACCTTATAGACCCATAGACCTGCAAGGAAGGTATCTCCCAAGAACTCTCACATGAGGGAGATCGAGGAAAGCAGACTTCGCAGAGTCAGAGAGGTGGCGACATGTTTACCTGCAGATAGAATATGTCAGGAGGTGACCGCATAGGCCAATAAGTAGATAGTCACACAGACCATTATCAAGTTGGAAGACTTTCAAATGGTTCCCTTAGGAACCCTTCAAAATGAAGATGGGTCCACTCAAGGGACACACTATTTGAAATTCAGGTCTAGTCAAGCTGCCCCCAAGCTAGACATGAAGGTGTAAAGCGGGTCTAGTTGGGTTACCCCTGAGCTAGATGCAAGGATGTAAAGTAGGTCTAGTCAAGCTACCCACGAGCTATATGCAAAGATAAGAAGTAGGTCTAGTTGGGCTGCCCCCAAGCTAGATGCCATAGAAGAAAAATTTCTAACGGGTCCCCTAGGAACCCGGTGTGAAAATAAAGGTTCCACTCAAGGGACGCGTTGTTCGAAAGCTAGTGCCTTCTTTCTCGAATTGATTCATCATCAAGGGATTCTTTTGAAATATGTTCACTTCATCAAGGAATTTGAAAGGAAGGATATGCCCCCACATGAGGGGAAGATCAAAGCTATTCCCATCTCAAAGGAAGTTTTCCAAGTCCTTTCTTTACGAACCCGTGATGAAGGAAACATGTTTTGTTAGGGTTTCAAATTGAGAATACAATTCTGACAAAGAAGTATGTGAAGGATCTTGAGAAAAGATTCATTGTCCATGAATGCATTTTCTAGAGATTGAGGTGATGTGAAAGTAGAGTTGTCACACATGAGAGGGACAACTCAAGCAAAGAAGAGAGAAGATAAGGAGAAAGCAAAGAGAACACGAACAAAGGGCACGGAGGTAGCCTGATATTCCAGGGTCTAAACTGCCCATAAATATATGTAAGTGTAATAACAATATATACATGAACTATCATCAACCCCCTACTATATTAGGCCATGTGAGGAATGCACGAGAAGACAAAGTAAAAATTAAAAAATTGGTTCAACATGGAAGGGAAGCCTAAATGCTCCCAATGCTTTGCATCGTCCTCAATTTGCCAAAAGTCAATCACAAACATGGAAGAATGATGATACAAATAGAGGAAGGTTTACAACACGCACACCATGCCTATATTCGAGCACCAACAGGGATGATGAGGGTCATCCAAGAAAACATAGCACAATCATGGGGAACACATCATGACACACACATATTTAATCTAAAGATCAAGAAGGGGTCTCCCCCTAACACTGATCAACCAAGAGATCATCAGGTTCCCACTCTAGATTATTGTAGGGGGAAGGAGGATGAGCCTGTAGTGGTGGAATGGTAAGGGGAGGAGCTTCTGACCCTCCTACAACAAGGGCTAAGGAAGAAGGACCTGTGAGGTCTTTGTCGCTCAACTCTTGTGGGTCTAAGGTCAACGAATTTGCAAAGATCACTAATAAGGTTGGAACTTCATCCACTAAGATAAACATACACTTAATAGGAGTTCCATGTTTCACCTCAGCAGATGGGGGAGTTTGTGCCTAAGGTTCACCGCTAAGCTCATCGAGCTATTTGGGAGCGGTGATGAACTCAAGGGAGGTCGGGACTGGTTTTTTTACTTGGACGAAACAAGTCAACACAAAGCCACCTTTCAGGGAAGGTGGGTTCCTCTTACGTCCTTCGTTTCTAGAAGGACAACTCTCTACCTTCTTCTTCGTCAGAGGAGGCGAACTCCTCACATACGAGGCAAGAAGGGTAGAGGGAGAGGAGGAAAGAACCACATCAGATATGACTGAGGTGTTAATCATATCTATGGGCTTTGGGAAAGGTGGGACATTTGGAATAGATTTCAACAAGGGAAGCTCCACAAAAGGAGCAATGAACTCCTGCATATTTCTAGGATTAAGTACATTTGTGCTTGCAACGGAAGTCGGGAGTGATGCAAAGCTGGTTTGAATAGGAACAGAGGGAAGGAGAGAGGAGGATGTAGAAGAAAGCCCTGAAATAGGGGTGGTCATATCTTCTTCCTTCCTCTATGAGGTGGCCTGCTCAGCCAGGACATCCTTTCATCAATGCTTGCATTCGCACGCAACGCAGTTTCTACGACTCTTCGAACTAGAGTCTAGAGGTTGCAAAGGAGTGGAAGGCTCCTGCTCAACCATGGGAGTGTCCTCCATAGCTATTTCCAGTGGGGGGATAGAATCTTGAATGGGAATAGGAGTGATAGGTTTAGAGACAATAGGGGGAGTCGGCTCCAACACCTCGATAGCGGGCCTCTTCCTATTCACTACTTTAGGATCAGGGGCGATAGGAGGCTGTGGAGGTCAGGACGTAGAGGATTCCCCATGGGAGGCTTTCTATCTACCATACTAAATGGTCTTAGGCTTCATGAGTAGGACAAGAAGCTTGAACGTGGGAGGCTTGGACTTTCACTAAGCGGGCACCATGAGATTCTCTCATGAACATGAGGTAGAAGTGGATGGTACCATAGCAGAGCGAGAGGAAGCATCAGGTTGGACAACAGAAGAGGAAGAAGTAGGATCTCATGACTGCTTCTCTTCTTCTCTTCTACGTGCCTTTGTGGCATCACTATCAGCTTTCAAGCAAGCCCTATGAGAAATAACATAAGGCAAAGGAGGGTATCTCACTTTCGACCTAGAGCACCCTTGTAATTTTAATATGTGTCATATAAGAGGTCCTTCCTAGACAAGAGAGGACCAACAGGTGCAGGCCAAAATTAATCTAAGGAGTAACTACCATGAGCAACTGATGGTCTATAGCCAGTGTCATGGATCACATGCACGTAACCCTCATGAGTGAATTTTAGACACTTATGCACAACTGAAGGAACTGCATTCATAGCTACCAGCCAAGGAATACATAGCTTCACTCTGAAGAGTTCAGACCCCTGGATAATGTCAAATATGAGGTTCATAGACTTAGGTCTGATGAGGACCAACAACACAATACTACCTATATGAGGTACGGAAAGTTCATCATGCGTGTGGATGGTACTTATAGGTGCATCATATCCATCCTTATGCAAGAAGTTGATTAACATGATCTCCTCAATTATGATATTCACTTGAGATGGCGGATCAATGAGAACACCTTCCATGATGTTTCCATTTATCCTCCTAGGAATGTAGAGAGGAGATGGTTCTCTATTAAAGCCCATCGACAGGTCCTCTGAAGTGAAGGTTATACCAGTACCACTGCTCATAGGTTGCACAAAGGGAATAGGTTGATGCAGGAAGGAGGCCATCTTGTACACTAAGCGATACTTTTGCAGAATTTCCTAAAGGTTACATCATAGGATAGTGACCCAATTCAATTTTCATTATGCAATACTTTTGGAACCTTCCAACTATGCCTACTAGGGGTCACAGGTCGGTTTGCAAGGTGCAAGCCTCACAATACTCACACCTACAATGCTCCTAGGATACGAGGAAAGGAGCTTTCAGTATCGCAAAATGGAACCCAAATGGTTCACGTCCGGTTCACCAAAAATGTAAGAGAGGGGGACCAACCAAGTCAAGGCCCCAGGTCACAGAGGGCTAAGATCCGTAGGCTGCCCTAACTTACCTCAGTTTAAGGGAGTGTTAAAAAAGGTGGGATTATAATGATGACTATAAGGCCCTTCAACCACTCTACAAACCCAAGATTCTAAAGGAGACTAGGTGAGTTAGTTTTCAGGGTCAACTATGTGTCTCAGATAGCTCTCTATCAAAGGATAGAAGCACGTTTTTGGGATGACAATGCAGCATTCTAGTGTCTCTCAGGTGCACTAGTGTCCATATGGGTAAAGAACCAGGAAGACAAGGTCTAACCACTAACAAAAAACTAACGGCCTAATTAATAGTTTCTAAATGAACAAAATAGCACTATAAAGTACAAAACATATAAATGAATATGATAAAACAAGTAGATTAAGGTGAGGGTGACAAGAACGATCTCACATAGAAGCTTGTTCACCAGCTCACTCCAAGATATCTCCACCTACACACAAAAAAGAGAAATTGTTGGGGGGTTGTTTGTTAGAGTAATAAGTTATTACACTTAATTAATTATATCATATTAGTTAATTAATTAAGTCACTTATTCCTTTAGTTACTTAAGCTAAACTTAGGCACATTAATAATTGATTAATTAAGTGTGCACACTAGGGTTTCCTTTTTAGGTCAACATTAGGGTTGCATACATTGCTTTTATAAAGCAATTCATCTCTTGTAATTTCTAAATTCTAAATATATCAATTTGCACATCTTCATGCAAAGCTCTTGCTTTTTATTGTTTTTCTCTTTTGTGCAAGGCATTTTGGTTTGCATGTCTAATCTTGGTTTCTAATATGGTATCAGAGCCTTTACATGCAACCCCTTCTCAGATTTTTGATAAAATCATTGCAGAGTTTGTTCGAGGTTCCTCGAGAATTGCATGCCTTGAGCCTATCTATGTGGCATTTTAGATCAGATCAGGCACCACCATTGGATTCAGAGTGTTGGAAAAAGTCAATATTGGCTTTTATTTTGCAAATTTTGGTCATCGTTTGCCAGATCTATGAGGGTTTCAAGTTCGATGATTTTTTGGAAGCTCTAGAGGTAGCCATTTTTTTGGAGCATTTTGAGCCCAAACGGAGGTCACCATCGCTTTCGTGGCAGCCAAAAACCCTAAGATCGCCCTTCATTTAGTTCATTTTGGAGAAGTTGATCTAGAAGGAAAAAAAAATTGCCACAGAGGTCGTACAGCTTCCCCAGCATGCTCCCCAAGGCATACAAATCGGAAAAAAAATAAAAAGGGTAGTTTTTCGGTTTTTGTGCCAGCGCCTCAAGTTCAAAGGGTTTCCGCCACCAAGCAGCCCTCGGTCTGCCGCCACCGCTGGTGGATCCCCCACCCTACACCGTGTTGATGGTTAAAATGACACAAACAACATTAAAATAGAATATTTCTACTCTATTTCTCCTGAAAGAGGAAGACAACATGTAGTAGCCTAACTCCCAAGGTCTTGGTAGTTGGTTCTCAACTGTCTAATATCACTCAATTGGTTCATGGAACTGTAATATTCAAGGGGCCTATGCTGGTAACAAAGGATTCAAGCTATGACTCTCTTTATCAAAATAGTTCTTGTAAATCAATGGGTTTTAAATAAAAGAAAAAGATAGAACAAAGGGGTAAACCAGTAAGTATGAATTAAATTTATCTAATATCCAGACATATACTTTTAACATTGAATGTTTTCTTAACCAATCACAAAAACCATAGCATGACACAACCCACCGTATGACTGTACCATCATATACATCTTAGGTGCTTAATTCAATTCCACTATTCGCATATCACAAGTATTTCCAAGATTTCAAAACAACACACATTCATTCATCATCAAAACTATAGATCAACAGACTTCAATAACTTTAATTCAATGGCAATTTAACAAGATAATCTTTAAACCTGGTTTCTTCTAATGACTTTCATCACATAAGAAACTATCATGCTTCAGCACAATCACTGGCATTCAGGTATTTACAATGGGATATCCATCTGGTATTTATAACTATACAAAAAGTTTGAACCTCACTTCTATTTTAGGCTTTCCACCTTTTTAGGAATTTAGACTCTCTTGGAAACTCAGATCAATTTGATCTTGAGTTCTTACATTAGACTTTCAATCTTAACTAAAAATAGAAGATAGAATAGAAGAGGAAATCATGCGCTCCAAAAATCTATTAGTGATGTATGCATGCAACATGCAAAGAAGAAGAACATCATGCATGCAAGATTTTTATGCATGTGAAGCCGGATCCGCCATGAACTCATCATAACTGGTGAAGACTTGTTGTAGCATATCCATATAAGAAGTCATGAAGAAAGATTTAGTCTATCTGACCCTTGTGAACTGATCATGTATGGCATCAGAAACAATCATTGACCAATCAAACTGGTAATCACCCTGAAAGATTACTTGAATAAAATGAAACATCCATTCCTTGAAGTGGAAGGCATCCCTCTTCCCAAACACTCTGGACAGCATTAATATCAAATCAGATATCTCCTTCTTGAAATCTGCCCTCTTTGGTTGGTCTGCCAGCTTACTTAAAGATTTCTTCTCTGTGCTTAACCATCTTTTGTTTAAGTGAGACTTATTGGAATCTTTATGCTTGCTATATTTCTCCAATGCCTCTACTTCAGTTAGTTGCACCAAGTTCTTGGGATCAGGAACATTAAATATGCTTTGGAACATTTGTGGAGTAAGATCTATAATCACATTATTTTGTGAATCCATGCATAGTCTTGTAGCAGGATTATAAGTACTGGCTACTGTCAATATCAACTCCGGACACTGGACTGATAAAGGAAACATAGTGATATGTGAAAGATCAGAATCAACAATCCTTTGTGTTCTCCCTATCAATTTTTCCCATTCTGCAAAGGTCTCTTCATGTAATTCTTCAAAGCTATACTAGCCCAGATTAGTATCTGTGATATCTGACTAGTCTGATTCCACCTTGCACACTTTCACCACCGGATTCCTATGATCATACCTCAATGTATAAGGCAGCTATTCTAGTTTCACCTTCTTTATTTTTGGTGTTGTCTTTGATGTTCCAACCGGTTGATTCCTTCGAGCAGCCTCTCATGAGGTTCCTGACATCTTTCAATTCTCCTGCAAGCAAACCTCTAATTAGATCTTTATATATCATCATAAAACATGCTTTTAAAACATACCTGTTACACATACATTGGAGTCAGAACCAGACAAAAGCTCAAAACAATCTCTTTTACAAAACTGGCGGACTCGGAGCAAAAACCCATATAGAAACTTCACCTAGCAACAAACGGGCTCGGAGTCGAAGTCGGGGAAGTTATTGAAACCGGGATCGGAACAAAAAACGGATTTGGTTTTTCTTCGAATTTTCATTTTTTCATATTCTATTTCCATTCCGCCTCCGCCTCTGATTTGGTCATTGTTACTTTGTAGAAAGACTTTCCCACTATATGCGGAGCTGGAAATGGGATGAGAACGGAATAGATAACCTTCATAAACAAAATTCTTAAGTTCAAGATTAGTTCTGATCCCGCCTCCACCAGTTACCATATACTTCAAGGAAACCTTTTAAAGCTCAGAATTGGAAACGGAATAGAAATGGGATTGATGACTCTTATAAAACAAAACTCTTATGTCCATAATCCATTCCAATCCCACCTCCGCCTATGCTAATCATGACATCATCAAATTTATTCATTTTCAACATAACTTCATGATTTAGACCAAGGCCGCTATAAAATGGCAAAGGAGCTTTAAAAACACTATACTCATATGACCATGGGGGAATCAATGGCACTTTAGGATATCATTTTTTTAATCATTTAAAGTAATTATAGAGACCAACAAAACCCTAATCTAACAAACCTGACAAAAACTAGGGCACAGGTTTAAACCCCGCCATTCTATCAGACGACGAAACCCTAATCAAGCAATAAATCTAATCTACCCTAACTCACTGTAAAACCTCTAATCTACCTCACTGTAGATTCTTAATCTAACAAACACCATTAAAAACCCTTAATCTAATCTAATCTACTGCAAACCAAAAATGAAATGACGCAATCACAATTAAGACGTGAAAGTGACAGTGCCCTAGAAATAGAAAGAAACAACACGATAAAACAAGAAAACGAAGATTTAAAGTAAAACAAACAAGACAAAACAAGAACCTGCTCATTCAATCACATCAATGATCATAGATTTTCTTTAAAACACAATGATTGAACACGCGAGCAGATATAAAGCAAAACACAACAAACACAACAGCAAATAAACAACAAACAACAAAGATAAAAGACCTACCTCAAATGCAAACAAACCCAAGCTAACTTTCTGAATTGATTCGCACACAATATCCCTTCTCTATCTTGATCAATTTGCTCAAACGAACTTTGCTATTGCTCTTCGCGTTCTTAGACTTGTAATAATAACAATAATGATCGACTTCAACCCTTAATAAAGGTAAATATGTGAATTTCTACCTACACTAGCAACCACCATTAATGCATCAAAACGCAGTAAAGGCGGAGTCGGAACTGTAAGAGAACGAACACTGGTCTGCAGTGTGCTTCAGTCAAAAAGTCAACGACAAAAGTGGTAGGGGCGGAACTAAAATGGAATCGGGATCTCAAATTCATAAAATTCCCAAACTCAATTCCCATTCCGATTCCGATTCCGTCAACTAAAAACAAATACAAAAAGTTAAATAAAAGACCAACCTAATAAAACAAAACACAAAAATCGAAACAAAACAAACAAACAAACAAACAAAAAAAAAAAGTAGCGGAGGCGGGATCGGAATCGATCTTGATTTTGCAAATTTTGATAACAACCATCCAAATTCCCACTTCAGCTCCGCTTCCGCTAAAGACCAAAAACAAATGCAAAGAAAAGACTGTCGAGATAGAACCAAAAACAAGCCTCAAAAGAACTTTCAGAACCCGATCTAGTTCCGGTTCCGATTCCGACAGAGAAACCAAAGAAAAACAAAGTATTTGCAAAACTAGACTCCAAACTTTGTTTCAAAAACAACTAAGTACAAAAATAACAAAGGGGGACCCATTTTGACCAAGGCAAAAGATGGGGTGGTTATGCAAGGCATAACACACCGCCAGGTCTGCCCAACCCCCGAGGGCTCCCACAGGCTTAGCCCTAGTCACATGGAGGACTGGGGGCCCTCCGCCAGCCCCTGCGGGCTTTTTCACTACAGTCGCGGTCTTATTGAGGACCAGGGGCTCCACCTCAACCCCTGTCCTATGCCTTTGATCACATGGGTGACCAGGGTCCAAACATTTTTTGCAGGAGGGCCAAATTTTTACGGCGACGGCTTGATGGCCATCAAATTTATGCTCAGGACTTGCTAACATCAGTGGTCGTATGGCCCTCTTTGCCCCCTCCTAAACCAAGTTTTCCCTAAAGGAGCAGTTTTTTTCTTTTTGGCATAACTTGGGCATACGGTATCAAAATTGGGAAAATGAGATATCGTCCCAAAGCTGGTTCTGAGCACTTTCTTGTGGTGTAGTTTATTTTTCAGAATTTTTCTATTTAGTTGTATTTATTGTTGTTTGAAGTCAGATGTTCATTTATCACTTTCAAACTCATAACTTTTTGCCATGATCTCTGATTGTTCCTATCTTTACGGCGTTGGAAAGGTATTGAGGAGCTCTATGTTGATGTCATGCACTTTTTTCTTTTTATGTCTCAGGTTTATCATTATTCTAGATTTGTCCCGATGGATGTTTTGGAGATTACTTGGATATTTTGGCAGTTGGGAGGGTGCAACTTGAATCTTTGCACTTCATTTCAATATCACATCATTCAATAATCAACTGTTACTTCATAGATTACAGGGTTGTTCCCATTTGGCATTTTCGAGTGTTCCATGGCATCAGGTCTACTTTTGCATTATTATGATTCTGATATGATTTCTTGTAAATAGAAGTATCTTTCCTTTCTTTCCAGATTTCAGTTCCAGTGTTACTCCACAGTGTTCTTCCAGTGCTTCTTTGCAGAATGTCATCTCATTGTAGGGGGGTTTTGTCCCACTGAGTTTTTCTTCTCTACCTCATTCTTGCATTTGTAAATGGGTACCTGATCAGGCCTAGTTGTCGGGACCCATCTTTGCTTTCATGCATATTTTTTCTAGTGTTTTAGCTACTTCCTAAGTTCATCTTGAGGAGGGGTGTTAGAGTAATAATTTATTACACTTAATTAATTATATCATATTGGTTAATTAATTAAGTCACTTATCCTTTAGTTAATTAAGCTAAACTTAGGCACATTAATAATTGATTAACTATTAAGTGTGCACACTAGGGTTTCCTTTTTAGTTCAACATTAGGGTTGCATACGTTTCTTTTATAAATCAATTCATCTCTTGTAATTTCTAAATTATGAATATATCAATTTTCACATCTTCATGCAAAGCTCTTGCTTTTTATTGTTTTTCTCTTCTATGGAAAGCCTTTTGGTTTGCATGTCTGATCTTGGTTTCTAACACTGTTTAGGGGTCTGCCTCAGTCAGACCCTTGTTTTGGTGTTTCCACCTCCATGGACAACCAAGTTTTCCATGATATAGAATTAATATGATAAAGAAGGAAATGCAAGCAAAAGTATACTAAAACACTACAAAATAGTAATGTGTTAACTCAACCAAATAATAGAGAAGGAAAGTAGAGAGCTTACCACCTCCACCAAGAGCGCTCAAGGCTAATGGGGTAGAAAATGAGAGGATATCAAGCCTCTGCTGCAATGGTGCTCTCCTACACTTACTCTATTGAAGTGATGGAGTGATGGAATTTCTGCTATGGAGTGTAAGAATGTTGCTTGAATGCTTGAAGTGAATGTCCAAGAGTGTGTAGAAGCTTGAAAATGGATGAAGGTGAATGATTTTGAAGGAAAGATGAAGAAAATGACCATATTCGGTTCGGTCAGCCGAAGAGGGGTGTTATAATTTGACTTCCAATTAGAAGTGTAATGCCTCTGCAGGTTCCAACCATAGGAATATGCTAGGGATGTAAGTGTGTCACGTGAACGTTTGCACGTCGTGTGGGCATCCCTGACAGTTATTCCCCCCATCAACGCTCAAAACAAGCACCAAGTGGGATGAGTACAGTGGGCTTATGTGGAATTAAGCCTCTAAATTTGGTTTTCTAAAGTGGAGAAGGGAAAAAGGGGAATTTGTGTTAGGGGTGAAAATTCACTCCTACACATCAGCCTTATAAGCAAATCTCACTGAAGCAACTAAAAAATAATAATAAGTTGTCACCAAGGTATTATGGGCCATACCAAATCATGCAAAATATTGGTAGTGTTTCCTACAAGCTAGAGTTCCCACCAAAAACAAATATACATCGAGTTTTTATGTCTCTTGTTTGAACAAGGTAATTGGGCCTAATATTCCAACTCAAACAGCACTACCAAAGCTCAATGAAGAAGGAAGAATCATTTTGGAACCAAAGTGCATTCTTCAAACATGCACAAAGAAGCTAAGGAATAGAACTCTCACTGAGTATCTCATCCAATGGAAGAATTTACCAGTCAAAGATGCCACATGGGAGGATGAGGAGTTCATTCAAAAGAATCCGCACTTGATTAACATTGAGTACAATGCTTCTTTAAAGAGGGGGGGCATGCTATGCCCTTTATATTGGTGTACATTGGATTATGAATAGTCGTCTTGTGGCTATCCTAACTCATAAGTCATGTTATCATTATTATATTATTATTTAGTTCGTTAGGTTGGCCTAAGGCTTATATAGGGGTGTCTAAGTTGGCCTACGTGTTATCCTAGGCATAAATAGGTATATATAGGAGTTTGTGAGTCTTATTTCATCATCATATTGTGAATTGTGTTCTCATTGGAGATATTTGGAGGTGCCCCCTCGAAGTGGCTTTTGATTCTCAATTGTTACCAATTATTTGCAACATATTTCATATTATCTTCTTCTATTGTGCAAGTTATTTCATTACATATTATATTTTAGGAAAAAATATTTTATAGGGGCATAATATTTTAAGGTGGTTGAGATTTATAAATCTTTGCGAACACATATTTATTGTTGGGTGGCATATTTTTTTCATGGTGGTTTTATTATCATCGAGCATATATATTTGATTATTGTGGGTTAAATCCTATTTCTATAGAAAAGATTTTTTTTGCAGACATTTTTTATTGGCAAGGCATTAATCTTTTGTCAGCCCATGGATCTATTGTCAGTTGACATTTTTTGGTTGTGGTAGGGTCTTTAGTCACTATTTATGTTGGATGTTGTGGTTGTGTTTCTGATATGTGGTTGTCATTGATGTCAACGCTATTAGCATTGGTGTCTTGAAGGCTGTATATGTCGAGGATACTAAGAAAATTACAATAAACATGTTGAAGGCTACTATGAAACTGTGATGTTCAGTGTGGTGGAAAGTTCAGTATGTTGGTATTCAAAATTTGTTCTTTAAAGGGTTTGTTGTTGATCCTATCTAGTTTATCCTCTAAAATGTTTAGAGGTGCGCATCAAGATTCGAGCAAGTTGTGAGTGTCTGTGTTCCTACAATTATTTTGTTACTGTAGCTCATGTTTCTAGAAGAAGAGAATGTGATTCCGATAATCTTAGTTTTTTTTATGCTCCTACGATTTTCGTTGATGTTTCTAGATCATGTTCTAGCTTTTTTGTACATCCACGTTGATCGGTGTGATCGTGATTGGAGATTTTTCTTTTGTGTGTTCGGGTTTTCATGTTCTTGTCTGACATGATGGTTGTAGTGTGTTGTGGATCCTTGTGGATTAATTTTTGAATGTTTGGAACATTCAAGGATGTTGATTTAGGTCTTCATTATGTTGTGACCGACTTCGGTTGGTGCGCATTGAGATTTGTTCATGAATTGGACCAACAATTTGTAATTCTTTTATTTTTGGCCGACAAAGTTGTTGATGTAATTCCATGAAGCAAATATATAAGAGCGAATTTTTTCTTCATTTGAGATATATATGTATGAGAAGTGTGTATGTGAAATGTGTGAATAAATATTAGATCATTCGATTGCAGAGCAAAGTGTGAAGAAGTGTTTATGTGCCTAACCAGAATTGTCATCAAGCTTTTGAAGAAGCTAATTTCTCAGTTCAACCTCTTCAAATAGATTTAATCTGAAATTTTTATGTAAGATAGTGTGTATTCTTTGAGCATTAAGCTCTAGGTAGTGTGCCTGAATACATGTGCATTCCTTATTCATTTTCATTATACTTTTAACAGGGTATAACTTGTGGATTAACCTCCACCGTGGTTTTTCCCCTAACAGGGTTTCCACAAAAAAATCTTGGTGTTATGTGTGCTCCTATTGTGTTGTTAATTCATGCTTTCACTATTATTTATTAGATCTGATATTAAAGGTTAATAAAGTTAAATGAATTTTAAATTATGTGACAATTGATTCACCCCCCCTCTCAGTTGTCTATTCTTGTTTTTCCAACAATTGGTATCAGAGCAGGTTCCTCTGAAGAAGTTCAATAACTTGAGGTGATTTGAGATGGCATCATACAAGAAGGATAGTCCTAGATTCGATGGAACAAACTACTCTCTGTGGAAGGCTAGAATGGAGTGTCATTTGAAGTGCATTGGTGAACCCTTCTAGAAGATTACAAAGAATATATATGTTATTCCTCTGAATGGTCCCTCTACTCCTGATGAGATCAAAGAAGTTGAAACTAATATCAGGGCTATAGAAGCATTATTGAGTGCTCTGACAGATTCATAGATGACAAATGCAATGGGTCTGAAAATAGCATATGAGATCTGGAAAAAGCTGGAAACATTGTATGAAGGATATGCACAAGTGAAAGTTGCTAATCTACAAAGTCTAAAAGGCAAGTGGGAAAACTTGAAAATGAGTGAAGATGAAAACATTATTTCTTTCATGCAAAAAGTAAATGAACTAGTGATGGGTATTAGATGTGTTGGTGGAATCTTGGATGAAGAAGAGATTGTAGCTAAAGTGCTCAGATCATTGCCTACTTCTTACAAAATGAAAGCCCATGTTATTAAAGATCTCAAGACAGTAACACATGTGACAAGAGACATGTTGATTGGTAAGCTTGTTGCCTTTGAATTGAGTGAATTTGGTGAATCTAACCCTAAGATAGAATCTGCATTTAAAGCTACTGTATCCGGAAGAAACCAACAGAGATATGATCTAGGAGAAATTTCCAGAAAGACATTCAAGTATGAAGATGAGATGAAACATATTGAAGATGAAGAAAGAGAGTTGGAAGAGTTGGAAGCATTGATTGTGAAAAGGGAAGCCAGAGGACAAGGTAAGTATAAAGGAAAGTTTCCTATTAAATCTTTCTCTTGCAATAAGATAGCTCATTTTGTGTCAAGGTGTCCTAAAAGAGTTCCTAGGTTCAAACCATACAAGCCTAGATTTCAAAAGAAATGTTATTATGTTGAAGAAGGTGTTACTAATGATGAATTTGATAAAGAAAATGGAAATGAAGATGGATGGGTATTTATTGTTATCAAGGAAAATGGTCTGGTGTCCATTGAATCTGCTAGTGATAAGAATATAGAGAAAGCTCTTGCAACCAGAATTGAAGAAAAGGATGAGTGGGTGATTGATAGCAGATGCTCACATCATATGACTAGTGACAAAAACAAGTTTATAAGCTTGGAGAAATATGAGTTGTAAGATTTGGAGACAACACTGGTGTGATTTGTGGCAAAGGCATTATTTCTCTTGGTGGTAAATATAATATTGATGATGTCCTTTATGTAGAAGGATTGAAGCATAATTTAGTGAGTGTTGGATAGATGGTCAACAAGGGATACAATCTTCAGTTCAAAGATGGAAAATGCAGGATACTGGGAAGTTCTGGAAATGTAATTGCTTCAGGTACAAAGACAAGAGGTAACATTTTTACCTGAGTGTTGCTAGTGAAAGTTGTTTAATTGCTCAAGTTGATGTAAGTTGGTTATGGCATAGGAGGTTGTGTCATGTGAATTTTGATAACATTTTCAAAGTAAGCTCCACTCAAGTAGATAGAGATCTTCCTAATCTAGTGAAGCCTACTAACACCATATGCAAGGAATGTCAGATGGGAAAGCATACTAGAATTTATTTTTAGAGCAAACAACATCATTCTAATGGAGGACTAGAGCTGGTGCATACTGATCTATGTGGTCCCTCTAGAATAAGAAGTCTACAAGGAGAAAGGTACTTTGTGTTGATTATTGATTATTACTATAGGATGATATGGGTTGCTTTCTTAAGAGAAAAATATGAAGCATTAGAAAAGTTCAAAATTTTCAAAGTTATGGTAGAGAATGAGACAGGTTTGAAGATTAAATTCCTAAGGTCAGACAGAGGTGGTGAGTTCACTTACTGAGAGTTTAATTATTTATGTGAAGAGCATGGAATCAAAAGATAGTTATCTACTCCTTGGACTCCTCAACAAAACGGAGTTGTTGAGAGAAAGAACAGAACAATTCTAGATGTTGCTAGAACTATGATGTTGGAAGGTAATGTTCCTCATATCTATTGGAGAGAAGTTGTAAGCATTGTTGTATATACTATTAACCGAGCAAATATCAATGGTAATTCTAGTAAGACTCCTTTTGAGTTGTGGTTTCATTATAAGCCTACTATTAAATATTTCAAAATCTTTGGAAGTAGATGTTATATCAAGAGAGATGAAGATATAGTAAAGTTTGATGCTAGGAGTGATGAAGGAATCTTTTTGGGTTACTCTACTAAGAGCAAGGCCTACCGGTGCTATAATAGAAGACTAAGGAAACTGGTTGAAAGTGCAAATGTCAAAGTTGATGAGGACACTGCTAGATCATCCAGATATTGTGGATATGATTCAGATGACCAACATGATAGTACTGATAATGGAAAGAATTCTCAGACATATAATCAATTTCAAATTGTTCTGGTGAATCAAGAGAGTCTAGAAGGAGAAGCTAGTGGAAGTGTAGAAGAAAGAACAGACGAAACATAAGTTCAAGAAAATCCCAAAGTTCTGAGGTATGTAAAACTAAACCATTCTAAAGATCAGATTATAGGAGATAAGAACAAAGGTGTGCAAACTAGAAGAAGAATTGCATAAGAGTATTGTCTAATTTCCAAGACTGAGCCCAACAATGTCAATGAAGCATGTAAAGATGAATATTGGATGGAAGCAATAAAGGAAGAACTGATGCAGATAGAGAAAAATGATACATGGATTCTTGTTCCTAGACCTCAGGATAAAAAATGTGATTGGAACCAATGGGTCTTTCGGAATAAGCTGAATGAACAAGGTGAAGTGGTCAGGAATAAAGCAAGACTGGTATGTAAAGGGTACTCACAGATGGAAGGTATTCATTTTGAAGAAACCTTTTCCCCTGTTGCTAGAATTGAAGCTGTAAGATTATTTCTTGTTTATGCTGCTTTTAAGAACTAAAAAGTCTATCAAATGGATGTAAAGTCACCATTTCTAAATGGTGAGCTAGAAGAAGAAGTATATGTTTAGCAACTAGATGGATTTCAATTGACTGATAAAGGAGATATGGTTTGTCAATTGAAAAAATAACTGTATGGACTCAAGCAAGCCCCTAGAGCCTGGTATGCTAGACTAGATAAATACTTGTTGATGCTTGGATTCAATAAAGGTACTGCTGATAGTAATCTATATTTTAAGATGGATCAGGATAAAGAGTTGATTATTGAAGTCTTTGTCAATGACATCATTTTTGAAGGTGATGATGACTTATGTATGAAGTTTGCTGAT
Source organism: Sequoiadendron giganteum (assembly GCA_007115665.2). Lineage (NCBI taxonomy): Eukaryota > Viridiplantae > Streptophyta > Pinopsida > Cupressales > Cupressaceae > Sequoiadendron > Sequoiadendron giganteum. The sequence goes on along the minus strand of CM021100.1, from coordinate 677,002,042 downwards.
GAAATGAAAAGTGAGTTCGAGATGTCAATGATTGGAGAGTTGAAATTATTTTTGGAATTGCAAATTACTCAGTTAGATAATGTAATTTTTATATCTCAGTCCAAATATGTAAGAGATTTACTAAAAAAAGTTTGGCATGGAAGACTCAAAGACAGTTGGTACACCCATGGTAATCAGATGCAACTTAACACAAAATGATGATTCTCCTAAGGCAAATCAAACAAGATATAGGTCAATGATCCATGGATTACTTTATTTGACTCAGACCATACCAGGCATCATGAATGGTGTATGTATGGTTGCTAGATATCAAGTTGATCTGAAGGAATCTCATGTGACTGTTGTAAAGAGAATTTTTAGATACTTGAAAGGGACAGTTAACTTTGGTCTTTTGTATCCTAAAGATGATGATCTTACCTTGAGTGCCTTTACTAATGCTGATTGGGCAAGAGATGTGGATGAAAGGAAAAGTACTAGTGGTGGTGCCTTCTTCTTGGGGAAGAAGTTGGTGTCTTGGTTAAGTAAAAATCAAAATTCCATTTCCTTATCTACTGCTGAGGCAGAATATATTGCTACTGCAAACAAGTGTACTCAAGTAATCTGGATGAAGCAGATGTTGAGAGGTATCAGAATTGATTATGATGATCCTATTGCTATATTTTGTGATAATTCGAGTGTCATAAAAATTTCTAAGAATCTAGTGTTTCATTCAAAGACAAAGCATATATCTATCAAATATCACTTTTTGAGAGACAAAGTGAGTGATAAAGAAGTCAAACTGGAGTATGTGCCTACTAAGGAACAAATTGCAGAAATATTTACTAAGCCATTGCCTAAGGATAATTTTGAGTATCTCAGAGGGAAGTTAGGGGTTATTTCCCCTCCTAATCAGAACTAAGATGCAATTCTTTGCATCAGTTTATGCATTCATAGTCATATCTTGTTTCGGATTGATGTTGTGGTGGCTGCTACTCAGGGGGAGTAGTCAGATGACTTAGATATGTGGTTCAGAGCTTGTGTACCTTTGCCATTGATGTCAAAGGGGAAGAAGAACAATGTGAAAAAAAATATAAAAAAAATAGGAGAAGAGTAATGTGAAAAACTATGGAAGAGCTAAAAGAAAGGGGGAGAAGAACAGTATGAGAAGAGTAATATGTAAAGGAGAGATTGTTGAAAGAAGGGTTAGTTGTGTTGATGGTATTTTTCACATCATGTGTTTCCATCAATGTCAAAGGAGGAGATTGTTAGATGTTGTGGTTGTGTTGCTGATATGTGGTTGTCACTGATGTCAATACTATTAGCATGGGTGTCTTGAAGGTTGTATATGTCAAGGATATTGAGAAAATTACAATAAACATGTTGAAGGTTGTCTGTGAAACTGTGAAGTTCAGTGTGGTAGAAATTTTAGTATGTTGGTATTCATAAGTTGCGCTTTAAAGGGTTTGTTTTTGATCCTATCTAGTTTATCCTCCAAAATTTTCAAAGGTGCGCATCAAGATTTGAGAAATTTGTGAGTGTATATGTTCCTACAGTTAATCTGTTACTGTAGCTAGTGTTTCTAGAAGAAGGGAATTTGATTCTGGTAATCTTAGCTATTGTGTATGCTCATGCGATGTTCATTGATGTTTCTAGATCGTGCTCTATCTTTATTGTACGTTTGCATTGATCGGTGTGATCGTGATCGGAGATTTTTCCTTTGTGTGTTCAGGTTTTCATGTTCTTGGCCGACATGATGGTTGTAGCGTGTTGTGGATCCTTGTGGATTAATTTTTGAATGTTTGGTGCATTCGAGGATTTTGATTTAGGTCTTCATTATGTTGTGACTAACTTTGGTTGGTGCACATTAAGATTTGTTAATGAATTGGCCCGATAGTTTGTAATTCATTTATTCTTTTATTTTTGGCCGACAAATTTGTTGATGTAATTCCATGAAGCAAATATATAAGAGCGGTTGTTTTCTTCATTTGAGATATATATGTATGAGAAGTGTGTATGCAAAATGTGTGAATAAAGATCAGATCATTCGATTGCAGAGCAAAGTGTGAAGAAGATTGAGTGAAGTGTGAAGAAGTGTTTATGTGCCTAAACAGAACTGTCATCAAGCTTTTGAAGAAGCTAATTTCTCAGTTCAATCTCTTCAGATGGATTTAATCTGAAAGTTTTATGTAGTACAATGTGTCTTCTCTAAGCAGTGAGCTCTAAGTGTGCTTGAACGAGTGCATTCCTTATTCATTTTCATTATACTTTTAACAAGGTATTACTTGTGGATTAACCTCCACCGTGGTTTTTCCCCTAACAGGGTTTCCACACAAAAATCTTGGTGTTATGTGTGTTCCTGATGTGTTGTTGATTCATGATTTCACTGTTATTTATCAGATCTGAGATTAAAGGTTAATAAGGCTAACTAAGTTTTAAATTATATGACAATTGATTCACCCCCCCTCTCAGTTGTCTATTATTGTTTTTCCAACAATTTATTGGTGTTAGACCATGTTTACATCTCTCACCATTTATCTTTCCCTGTGTTTCTACCAATCACCAGTCGTCGCATGCCATCCTGCTAGTTTAACTCTTTTACGCCACTAAACCTTGATCACTAGCCTCCAAATATTTATCGACCATCTTTGGATGTTCTATCACCGATGGAGATAGCACTAGCAGCGCCTTCGTCTTCAAATGCCCTACCACCACCACTGGTGATGCTCTTTTATTTTTAGACAACGCTAAGGTCACATTAGTGACCATGTATTTAGCCCGAGGGGCTTTTTTTCTCTTGGCACCTATTTTTTGCGCCTAGTTAGCTTGTAGGCCCAAATTGGGTAGTTTTTTCAAAGGAACGTAGCTTTTCACCAGAATATCATATTTTCACAAACATATCAATAGAAAGTTGGTTTTGTGTACTTCACAGTGGTGTAGACTATTTTTCCAGATTTTGTTGCAGGTACAAATTAATGACAAATGAAGTTAGTACTTCCTTTTGGACTTCTGAGCTCGTATTTTTTCACCAATTTGTCAAATTTTGGAGATTCTAGTAGGATTGTGAAGGTGATTTATAGCTCTATCATTCTATCCATGCACTTTTTCATATTCAACCCCAGGTACAATTCATTGATTTTTTACAATTTATGGCATTTTCTTGATTACTTGGACATACTACTTTTTGTTGAAGGTTTATTTGATTTGGGAGGCTTAATTTTTAGTTGCACATCATATTTTTGGAGTTTCATATTAGTTTATATCAAATATTTTTCCTTTTTCTCAATTTGTGTTTGTGGCTCTAATGGAAAAATCAAGATTTGAGGTTCTTACTCCTCATAGTTATCACACATGGAAGGTGAAGATACAAAGGTTACTTTGGTCTAGGGGATTATGGTCTACCTTGGGTGAGGAACAACCTAATTTTCCTAGAGAATATGAGGGATTTTCACATTGTAATAAATGTGATGAGACTATGGGTTTGATTGCTATGCATGTTTTCGAGTCCTTATTCTTCCACATTGAGGAGTGTACTAAACCTAGATAGGTATGGGATAATTTTAAGGATCTCTTTGGTTCTGCTAGTGATGTAAGATCTTTACAATTAGGAGTGGAATTGGTATCTCTTTCTACTAATATGTTCCTTACTATTGAGGATTATTTGGTGAAGTTTAAGTCTTTTTGCACTCGGTTAGTGGGATGTGGGAAAGAGAAAACTGATAAGGAATGTATCTTTCTAGTTTTTTCTAAAGTGAAGGGTATTTTTCCACTTTTATTCTACCATGGATGGGTTAGGTGATAGATTTTTCATGCCTTCATTTGAGACCTTTTATGAGAGTTTGACTAGGGTACAATCAAAACTTAGCCAACATGATGTCACTTCTAAGTCTCATGCTTTGATAGTCACAACACTTAAGGGGAAATGGAAGAACAAGAACAAGCCCAAGACAAAACCTAGTGAGACTTCCACTACCTCTTCTAAAGAGGGTAAACCCAAGAAGGAGAAACCCATAATGAAAGGACATGCTCTTGTTGTAAGACATGTTGAAAGGTCTAAAAATTGGATTATTGACTCTCGAGCCTCATGTCATATATTAGGCCAACCTGATAGGTTCTCTTCCTTGAAGGATACTTCACTCATTAGGATATTGATGGATAATGATGTTTATCTTGATGTATTTGGTAAAGGGGTTATTGATGTGCCACATGGTAGTTTTAATAATGTGCTTTTTATTCCTGATATTAAGCACAATCTTATTTTAGTATATCAGATAGCACAAATTGGTAAATCCATTGAGTTCACTCCAAATTCAGTCTTCATTCATGATTTGCATGCCAAAAAACTTGTTGTAGTGGGTAGGGCCAATCATCAGTAAAAGATCTATTACTTTTCTCATTTTGTTCTTAATAGTGAATGTTCTAGGGGTCACTCTCCTAGCTTCAGTATGGGTAGTAATTCACCCGATGGTTTTGGTGGATGGTTAAACCTCACTATTCATAAGCCATTTAATGAGGCTCCATCATCTCCTACTTCATTAGATTTGATAGTTTCTACGAGGACTTCAACAGAGCAAGATATATTCAATTTTTCAGATTTGTGGATGTAGGATGGCTTTGTTTCTTGTATTTTAGACTTGTCTTGTCATTCTTCTCCTACAAGTGTGGATGAAATACTTGAGGGGGTTACTCTCCTCTTTGTAGATTATTCTTTGGATGACATTCTTGAGTCTCCTCATTCCATTATTTCTTCCTTGATTGGGGATCTTGATTTTGGTGAGACAGTTTCAAAGGCACTTGATTCTTCTTTTGAGGTTTCATTGGTGAGAATTATTCCTTCTCATTTCATCATGGATTTGGACTATCTTCCATATCTACCATTGGATTTCTTTCTTCCTAAGGGGAGACATGTGGTTTTTTTTCATTGGGTTATCTTTTGGCTTCATGCTTTCTTCAGTGGTTTTGATGATACTTCATTATTGGGGGGCAATCTAGTCTCCATCTTTCCCTTCATTGGAGGGGTTGTTATATTGTCTTCTTGTGATGGATGTAGCTCTTGGGGTATTGATGTCGATACCTCCTCGCATCACTTTTGTCACTTGTACATGATTTGCATTATATCTCTTTTTAGGAGAGGATTTTTTTCACATGAGGTTTTCTCCTTCACTCCATTTGTGAGAGATTAGTTGTACATGGGTACCTAACATGGCCTCTTTTCCAGGACCCATATTGCATCATTTGCATAATAACTCCACTCCCTAGTTTCACTTATGGGGGGTATTGGTGTGAATGGGGTTATTTCCTAACTAGTTATTAGTGAGGACCTATACACATTAATAAGTTTACTTAGGAGTTAAGTTAGTCCTAGTTGTCATTTCTAGAAGTTAGTTATAATAGGGTCATGTCTCATTATTTCATTTTAGTTATCTAAGCACTTAATAATTCTCTCATGCATTTAATTTATTATATTGAGCATTTAATATTTGTATCCAAGTAGTTATCTTGTTTCATCTCACCTTGCCTATATATACAAGGTGCATGTACATTTATAAAATATTCTAGATCAAATTCAATATCATCATAGATTATCATTTGATCAATCATCTATCTTCTTGCTTATGTTGTAACACTTTCTCGTTGATGGTTTCTTTCTTGGTTGATCCATTGAAGATTGTAACTTCATTTGGGCTCATTGTTCATCAATATTTCCAAAAGTAGCTACCCCAAACATAAAGGAGACTTCTAGAAGACATTTTAGCATCATGGTTGAAGAAGAAGTGGAAAACTTAGAAAATCATGTGATATTTGAGTTTCCAATAACAAACCAACAAAGGGCTATTTCTCTTAAGAACATACCTCCTTCAAAATTACCCATTTTCTATGGATTATTTACTAAAGACCTAGACACATTCCTTTTTGAATTTTATGTGTTGTGTCAAAGTTATGATTATACTATAGATTTTTGCCAACTCAAACTATTTCTAGCCACATTAAAGGATGTCACTTTGTGCTGGTTTATGGGGTTGGGGAGAAATAGCATACCCAACTGGGAAACAATGAAGACTAAATTCTTACAAAAATATCAAGATTTCTATAGGGGATAGATAGGAAGAGGTATGAAATATTTTGGACATCACAAAGAAAATATGAACCGCTTGAGGATTATGTGGAAATATTTTAATTTTTTCTGAAGAAATCACCTCAAAATAGACTCTCTCTTGAGTCATTAAAACTGGTATCTTTGTGGGGAGTACATGAAGATTGTATGGATCATCTAAATCTCATAGGGACAAGAGATATCTCTCAAATTCCTTAGAGGATGAAGAATTCCAAGTTTTTTAAATCTCTCAATACAAACCATGGAAACCAAGACAAGGTATGCCTGAGCACCCCTTCTCTTATAGTATGTCATTTTTAGGCAGTAATTCAAACTTCTCAAATTGGAACCCTCAACCCTAAACAAATTTACAAAATCCATCATGGCTAATGACCCAAGCACCCAATTGGTCTTAATAATAATAGGGGATATAGCCACCACAACCTTTCAAGGCCCCAAATTATAATTCTCAATGACCACCCCAGCAAAACCAATGGCCATCACAATGGTGTGGGAGTCAGCAATGGCAAAATTAAAATACAAACTACCCGCAGCCACAACAACCTTTGTAGTTGCAATAACTTGCTATAATTCCAAATCCAACCTTGGATACACCATCAAAATGAACAGAACCTTAGCTACTAGCCCAACCTACACCTAACCCTAACAACAAGCATGTCCAAAAGGCTTATACTAATAACACCATCATATACCCAACCTATGAGGTTGAGGTAAGTGATTTCCATCTCCATTCAGGGAAAATTATAGTTGGTCCTTCATCTCCTCACATCATGGATCTTATTGATGAGGAGCCCCTAACATAAATTATGAAAAGAAACTAAAGGAACCTGAACAAAGTCAGGCTCACCCAAACATCCTAAGTTTGGAAACACCATTCCCTGAAAGACTAACTGTACAAAACGTATCATTTTGAAACTAAATCTGACCTATTGATTCAACTTAGAAATGTTTGTATAAAATTCCCCCTAATTCAAGTAATTAAGGAAGTTTCAATATACACAAAAATTGTGAGAATTATACCTTAAGAAACAAGGAAAAAAATGAAAGGACCCCCAAACTGTGCATGTCTTAGGATATCTTGTTGACATCATGTTAGGAAATATAGGTGTTCCTAAATATGAAGACCCTGAAAGCCTTATAGTAGATGTCCAAATCAATGGAACTATCGTTAAAAACACCTTAATTGACCTAGGACTAGCCATAAGTTCTATGACAAAATAAACCATGAAACAACTTCAGTTAATGGAGCTTCAAACTATGCCTATTGTTTTACAACTAGCAGATAGGTCAACTATTAAACCAAAGGGTATTATAGAAGACTTGGTCATCACACTACACTCATGGGAATACCCTATAGATTTTATCATCTTACAACCTAAAGAAAACCTTGTAGGATACCCCTTAATCCTAGGGAGGCCTTGGTTGGATATTGTAGATGCATTCATCAGTTGGTCTAGTAATATGATCATCTCCAATAGAAATATAAAAAAAAACTAGTCCTTTACCCATATGCAAAGCCACATACAGATTTGGATCAAACTGTATGGATTGCCCTTAATAAAGATGACCAGTATTCATTACAAACACTAATGACCATTTAACATAGCCCAACGTTAGAAACCTGGGATGAAGATGAATTCCTTTCAAACATTATGCATCAATCTTATGTTAGGGACTCACAACAATATAGTTTTCTCACATACTTACATTGTCCTCTGCATAACATAATACTTGCAAATTCCTGTGACTACTTCTTAGATTTTTCATACATTACTACCCCACAATTGCAATCCCAATTTAGCAAGCCTTGGAATTTCCTCTATTAATACATCATCCTTGACCATAGAGATTACACTAGGTAGAACACTAAATGTCAACAACCAATTGCCAACTACACAACAATCTTCACTATTAACCATGTTGCAAGCACATGTGGCCATATTCATATGGGACTATCATGACATGAAAGGTATAGATCCTCACCTATGAATGCACAAAATTTATATTAATGAAGGCTATAAACTAGTGAGATAACCTCAAAGAAGAATGAACCCAGTTGTGTGTGACATAGTCAAAGTAGAATTACAAAAGTTGCTAGATGCGGGGTTTATCTATCCAACATATGACAGCTAGTGGGTGTCCCCATTGGTGATTGTTTAAAAGAAGGGAGGTAAATCGAGGGTATGTTTTGATTACAAAGAATTAAATGCAACAACAAGAAGAGATCATTTTTTGCTTCCTTTTATTGATCAGGTGCTAGATGCCTTAGCAAGGAAGTAATATTTATCCTTCTTAGATGGGTTTAGTGGGTATAATTAGATGCAAATAGCTCTAGAGGATCAAGACAAGATATATTTTACCTGTCCATGGGGTGCATATTCCTATTATATATTTTCCTTTGGGTTATGTAATGCTCCTATAACATTTCAAAGGGTAGTCTTAAGTATATTCTCAGACTTTACCCATGATTCCATGAAAATTTATATGGATGATTTTACCACCTATGGGAATTCTTATGAAGAAGAATTGACTAATTTGGAGAAATTCCTACAAATATTTCATCGCAACCTTTCCTTGAGTCATGAAAATGTTTCATGATGATGATTGGAGTGGTCTTGGGACACTTTGTGTCCATTAAGGGGATATAGGTAGACTTAAACAAGATATAAGTGATCTTCACCCTACCTGTTCCTCAAAAGAAAAAGTATGTTAGAAGTTTCCTTGGCCATGATGGTTACTATAGGAGGTTTATCCAAGATTTTAGTAAGATAGAAGCCCCATGATTTTTTCTCCTCTCTAAAGATGTGGAATTTGACAAGACCCTACATGCAAGAATGCCTTTGAAGCCCTCAAAGTAGCACTCACTAAGGCCCTATCTTAAGAGGACCAAATTGGACAATAGCCTTTCACATACATATAGATGCATATAACTTTGCAATAGGTATCATTTTAGGATAGAAAGAAGGGAATTTAGAATATGCCATCTATTACATTAGCAAGAATCTTCAAGGTGAAAAGCTTAATTATATAGTCACTAAAAATTAAATACTGGCAGTAGTCTATACCGTTAATAAGTTCAGACACTGCATCATAGAAGACTATGCCTTTATTCACACAAACCATACAACCATAAGATATCTAATGAATAAACCTATGGTTGGAGGAATACTTGTAAGATGGTTATTACTAATGTAAGAATTTGATATCACAATTATGGATAAATCAGGAAAGGCAAAAGTAGCAGTAGACTTCCTCTCAAGATTACCAATAAAATCAACAAAGGATATTGTTGATGACTCATTTCCTAATGAACACTTATTTTCACTCTTTGTGCATACACCTTGGTATGTAGATATAGCTAATTATCTAGTTGTAGGGAACACACCACCACACCTCTTACTAAGAGAGAAGAGACATCTATTTGAGAGAAGTTTTTTTTATTCACGGGTAACTGGTTATCTCTTTTATACAAGGCCTGATAACATAATGAGAAGATGTATCGAGGAGGATGAATTATATGATATCCTAAAAGCATGTCATGGTGAACCTTATGGAGGGAAATTTATAGCTAAAAGGATAGCTCTCAAAATTTTGAATATCAGTTACTATTGGCCTACACTTCACAAGGATGTAGTCAAGTATACAAGAAGGTGTGATAGCTGCCAAAGGATGGGGAGACATACTAAGAGTGATGAAATGCCACTCCAACTCCAATTATTCATTGCACCATTTGAAAATTGGGTACTAGATTTTATTTGTCCCATAGCCCCAACATCAAATAACAAAGAATATATTTTGATCTTCACAGATTATCTCACAAAATGGGTGAAGGTAAAAGCATTACAATTTGTGAGAGATGGAAAAGTTGCTAAATTTCTTTATGAAGATATTTTCACAAGTTATGGTGTTCCTAGAGAAATAGTAACAAACCAAGGGCCCCAATTCACTTCTAATGTAATCAAAAAATTATTATAGGAATATGAGATGAAACGCATGAAATCCACTACCACCCCCAGGCTAATGGCCAACTAGAAGTTACAAATAAGGAAATAGAGAGTATTCTTACCAAAATAGTACAAATTCATAGAAAGGACTAGGTAGGAAGGCTACTTGAAGTAGTATGGGCTTATAAGACAACCTAGAAGACTACAATAGGGTTTATACCATATGAATTTATGGATGGAAAGAAATTTTCACTCCCAATTAAGTTTGAATATAAAACACTTCCTACAACAATAACACTTGATATGGAGATATCAATAGATCAAAAAGAATGACTATGCACCTTGAATTCTTTAGATGAAATTAGAATGGAGGTCATTCATCATACAAAACTTGTGCAAAAACAAAGAATGAAATGGCACGATCAATTCATAAAGAAAAAGGAGTTCAACACAGGTGATAGGACGTTGCTTTGTGACTCAAGGTATAAACACCATAAGGGGAATTTATAAACAAGATGGCTTGGCCCCTATGAGATTCAACATGATTTCCCAATGGAGAATTTCAAATAACTATCATTGATTTATTAATATTCTCCCTCTTAGTAAATGGCCACAGACTAAAGCTTTACAAGAAGCCATTACAAAAGGATGACTTCTTACATGTTCTACAATAGCAATTCAAGACAAAATTACATGATCAATTTACAAATACAAGCAATACATCAAGTTAGGTCTCAGTAGATGAGCCACATATCTCACTCTTTGATATTTCCTAGGTATAATTACTCATCATTCAAAACCTCTCACATGCACACACATGCATAGGTTATGATCACCAACATTTATTTTTGTGGACATGCAGCAGAAGTTCACAGGACCTATAATAGTAAGCCCCGAGGCATACCACTTACATGGGACCTGATTGTTCAGCTACCCATAACAGTTTCCTATATTACACTTCATCCATACCCATAGCCACCACCACATACCAATATATTCACTCAAGCACATGTACCATGCAGCGATAAATTCCACTATTCCTAATATGTCCTTTTTGTATATTTTCATTCACCACTACCAATTCTCTGAAATGTGTTATAACTCACACTATGTACTTTTTCTCACATGATAGCCCACAATACTTACCATAAATTCCCATCATTTCAAATCTTTTCCAACATGTTGTGTGGTGGTGTTCAGTTACATTCGCATGTGTTATCTTTCCATCACTCCATGATCATAGGTACTCTTTGTGTTAACTATCTATAATTAACATGTAAAACTATTGATTTTCATATGCATTCACATTCATGCACACATTTAAAATTTCATGTATCATAATTCAAATGCTTTACAATTATCATTTTCATCCTTCCCATCCTTTCTATATGTCAATAAATATCGCACTTAAGTTGGGGGGGAGAAAAAGGTTTTAATTGTTATCACAAATATTTTAGAAATGAGATATATAATTATCAATTTCCTCCACTTCCCTTTGTTGGTCACAAAGAAATAGTAGTAAGAAGTGCAAAGCATAAAAGCAACAGAGATGAGAAGAGAATATCTAAGAACAATAGAGTACAGAAATAGAGGGTGACAGAGGTGATTGAATTGCAACAATGGGAGGAGATATTATAAGGAGAGAACCTGCAACACATAATTTATTATTGGAATAGAGGCAATGTTTTCCAATCTTCCAACAAGAAGGATGGTTGGATTATTTTATCTAGCTTATTGAATACAATGAGTTGATGAATCAACAATTTTTAATTACCCTATAGAATGATGAATCTATTATAAGAGGATTAAGGGTCAATGCTTCAAAGGCAGTGGTAGGAAAAGTGTATGGATTACCACAAATAGGGGAGGAATTCCCAGTGAGAGAAAATGTAATTGCTGCTAGGAATGATTTTTTAATGTCTAGAGAAAATTTAGATTCTACATCACAAGGTACAAAATTCCTCTCTTTACCCTAGATTTGGGTTTCTATTACCTCTTGCATTATTAAATACTTAACTTGCGATGGTAGAAAATCACTTTTATACACTACATTTTAAAATTATTAGTCATTTATGCCATCAGAGGACTCTGAATATCCCTAATTTCTTGCATAATCTTTTAAAAAGAATGTCTATTGAATTCAAGAAGGAAATGAACTAGTATTTCCTTATCACATTTTTGTTCAGTCACTCTATTAATTAAAAGAAGTCTCAAAATCCAATTTCCCAACATATCTTGGGAAGATTTCTTAGTCTACAATAATGTTAATGATATTTTCATGAGGCAAAATAAAAAGGAAATGGATAGGGAACAAGAAATAAGTGAACCTTCTATGACTATAGCAGAGGGAAACATACCCTCTAGTTCCCCCCTATTTCCTCATTTATTTGCAGCATTGGGGAACATGGGGACTAGGAAGTGCAAAAAACTCAACCTATAGCTTCTAGGGAGCAGCCCGTAGTAGAAGAAATTATAGAAACACCTACATCCGCTAAGAGCCCTTCTAAGTATAGAAAAATAAAAGGTGTGGCAACTACTTCTAAACCCAAGAAGAAACATTAGAGGCCCACACAACCAAGGAGGTGATCACACTTCCTTAGAAGAAAAGGGCATGTAAAGGGGAAGGCCAAAAATCAAAAAGAAAAGATTGTTGTGGTGGAAGCTAAAATAGATTCTGATGAAGAAATGATTTTTTACAGTAATAAACAACCTAAAAATTTATAGCTTACGTATTTGAGCATAATTTTGGATTCAAATTTAGAGGACTTATTCAGGACTAAAAATAAAAACAAACCTCCAAGAAGGGTTTGTGTCGTCAAAGGAGGTTGAAGAAGATTTTTTCTTAGAAAAAGAAGAGTTTATTTCGAAAGGAATAAATGAGAGAAAGGAGTTACAAGAGGCCTTATAGAGAATTAAAGAGTTAAATAATAGCTGAAAGGATATTAGCAAAGGGAGGAAAATTTAGCCAGCAAAATCTGGGAGTTGGAGAAAAGGTTGCATGCCTCTAATCAACAAGGGTTAGGATTGGAGAAGTTGACATAGTTATACATTTATGAATTTAACAATAGAACTCCACATCCAATAAATCAATCTACAACCTCGATAATTCCTAGAAGCCCTTCTGTGGTAACCCTAGAAAATCAATTGTGGAATAAGATCAAGGAATTCTCCTGAAAATAAAAGGATTGGGAGCAGGAAAATTTTGAATTGATGATATCACATATCAGGGAAATTGACAGGAAATATACAAAGATCAAGAGGTTGAAGGTCAAAATAGAAGAATTAGTTGACAAGATAGTACAACTTCTTAAATGTAGACCTCCTACTATGTTTTATACCCTATACTTGTAGGAAATTTTTTAAGTTTTCAATTTAGTTAAATATTTAGTGATCTTCTAGTCTCATTGTCCTTACCCACTTTGTTTTTGGAAACGTATAAACAATCAACCTTGTATATGCAAGATTAGTTATGCAAATTTAATTTGCATAACTTAGCTATTCCTCATGATTTTGCATGGAATCCCCTCATGTTTTTTAGAGATGTTAAATTTAAATCCTTGGCTTCATTTATAAGGAATGAACATCAAAGAGGACAAATATATAGGGATAATTAGGAAAGAGAAAAGTCATTTCCTCTCCCCATCAGAATAGAAGTTGAAAATCCCCATGAGGTGGCTGATGAATGGATTATATTGCTAGAATGAAGAAGGACAAGGGAGAATATTTTTTAATATAGAGAATAGGATTATAAAAGGTTTCAGGAACTTATAGCAGGAATTAGAAAGCATACACTTGAATTCTCTCAAGACAAATAGAAATAATTGATAGCAGAGTTGCACAGGAAAGAACCCCATTCAGTTTTTAATTACCTTGTAGTAGTGAAAAGGTCCAATAAGTATATATCATCTTCCCTTGAAATTAACATCACTTGTCTCCCCTTGACTTTCCATCCTCATCTTATTCTATTCACAATTCCACATTGGAGTGGATGGAGACAAGAAATCAATGCAACAAAAGATACCAAATGGGAGAAGATCTCAAAGTAGAGAATAGTTTACATGAAGCAAGAGGAAGGGGATACCAATACTACGATATAATTTGAGGCAAAAAAATTCTTGGGGATAAGTAAGTACCTAAGTTGGGGGTGAATGATGAGTCATGATAATTTCCTATTTCCTTGCTTAAGTTACATACTTTTATCTTTATTTTTTCTTAAACTATGGATATTACCAGACCTTTTATATAAATTTAAGCAGTTTAAATCATTTGAAGTTGAAACATGTTATATGAATAGGTGTGTGTATAATTTATGAATGTTCATGAGTTTAGTAGGATTTTATGTTTAATTATAGTTGTTAGCAATAAAATTCCTTGAAGAATAAAGACTAAAATTTGTAGCAATAAACTTGTCAACCCACAACAATAGGCTTCTCAACCCATAGCATAAGGATGATAGTTCAATGCAAATAAGGAGTCAATCTACTTTAGTGTGATCAATTTTAAAATAAGATGGAGGCGTTCATTTAAGGATCAAATCATGGATGACCGAGTACCACTCTTATCTTTTAATAAGGCAGGTAGGATAAGAATTTTGTTCCCAATAGGAATAAGAATTATAACAGAAATTGCTTTGTGTTGGTACTTTTTTTTTTATAATGGTTAATCTTGGTTGAGTATAGAGTCCTTGTTTGATTTCTATACTCATATTTTTATAGTTATTATTTTCTATTTTAGAAACTCAATCCTCTTACTATTCCTCTTAAGGAAGAGTTGACATCTTCTTTAAGTTTTTTTTAGTTCACAATTAAATGGACTCTCTCATAGACCCTATATAATGGGGGTATCCTATCAAGGAGGACATCTAGATCATGTATGTGTTATATTTAATAATATTTCTTGTTAGATTTTGTTCAATAGTTTTGTGTATGATTGGAATGCAATAAAGAGAAGATAATTCAATAACATGTTTTTCTAAGTGAGTGATTAAAGAGATTTTATGGACACAACAACTTAAGAAAAGGCCACTTGAGGTACTGTAAAACCATCTTAATTTAGATTGATAGATTAGATTATACATTGTAAATTTAATTGGTAGTTTTTAGTTCATTCAATTATGAATGGTGCATTATAAATTCTAAATTAGAATCTTTATTTGATACTCTATTTAGTAATCTGAAGGTTATTCAATGGACATATTGCAACATAACAGTTATTTGGTTACAGTCATAAGCATTAAGTACTTGTAGCAATTAGGTAGTTGTGTGTATTCATTTACTCTATTTTGAGAAATATAAGTTTATTTGAGTTAAAATATTTTATTGCATTTATCTTTGTTTCATTTACCTATACTCAGTTGATGTAGGACGTTTAGAATTCATGAATGCATATATGTTGTCATTATCATCTAAATTTTGACTCTCTAGTTGATAATTTAATGAAGCCCTCTCTTGAGTGATGAACTGTTTAGTCTAGGATCTTCGGGTCTATTAAGCCATGTGCACAATCATTGGCACCAGTTAATTAGGAATTATATGAAGCTCTATAATGATCACCTCAAATCCTAATCAAAACATAAATCCATATAAAAAAAAAATCTATCAACATAACCCCACTCAAAACATCATGACCTCTCAGCAACACATCAACCCACCAAACTACCTTCATCAAAACTACAATGTAAACCCATCTAACCAAAACATCCATCAATAATACCCAAATCTAAACATAATAAACCCCCAACAAAAAATTTCCACATCAAACCACTTTACTAACTCTAGCACATCCACTCATACCTACATTCCTCAAAACTATTCACAAATTCACAAAAACAACCATCAAAACTATTCACACATTCACAAAAAAACCCATCATCAAATTTCCCTCAAGGTCAATCATCAACACATCACATGTCCATCTATAACACCATCAACATACCCACTTTCATGTACCCTAATAATTTGGCTCTACAAATTTAAGACCTACAACAACAAAAATTGAATATCCACCTTTAAACTCACTGCAAATGCCTTCCGAGTGATTATGCATATAACCACAAATCCATATACATTTGTTTGTAGTTTTTTTGCTAATATGAGGAAATTAAAATATTTTCACTCATGATGATGTGGTTTGATAGGCCATTTCTGATTCTCTAATAAGAGCATCAATTAGCCAATAAATTGATCATCTTACTCTCCCAACTATTTGACTCGTCTAATGGCAAAATTAGTAAGCAAATAGCTCGAACATGAATTAACAAATGTAGAAAAGAAAACTTCAACTATATATTTTCATTTGTAGTCATTCAACATAATTAATTATATCTTCATTTGTGTGCCTTATTTGTATATTACAAACACCTTGGACTCAACATTTACCGTATGTCACTTAGTAGGAGCAACAAACACTTTTATTCTACCTAGGTTAATAGATCTTCTCTTGTGCTGCAAATTTGAATTTTAAATTTTAACCTATTAACTTCAAGGTAATTGAATTAGCATCAATGCATCCTGCACTGTTAAAATAAGATAAGGATGTTTTCTTTTAAAGAGTTTCAACTTTTAGTAGACCACAGCTCCATTCATGTAATACCCCTCCATTTTGCTCCTTATTCGGTTTGCTTTATATTATGTTTGGTTGCAGTTACTTTGATATTGGATACATTTTGT
This sequence comes from Sequoiadendron giganteum, assembly GCA_007115665.2. Taxonomy (NCBI): domain Eukaryota; kingdom Viridiplantae; phylum Streptophyta; class Pinopsida; order Cupressales; family Cupressaceae; genus Sequoiadendron; species Sequoiadendron giganteum. The sequence goes on along the minus strand of CM021100.1, from coordinate 676,985,339 downwards.
TATGATGTTTTGATCGCTTCCATTGAGTGACAACTATTATTGTGTGATGTGTTAATTTAATTATTGTTTCACATGCATATTGGATTAATGATGTTTAGAGTTAGCATGAGATGTTATTATGAGAATATTGGAATTATGATGGAAGTGTCAGTTTCGATGAGTGTATTGGTGAAGAAGACGGGTTCGCATCACTCGCTTGTGAGTGCCCTATGAATCTGTAATTCTTTCTTCACGGTGTGTATTATATGCTAGATATATTGTATGATGTTTACTTGGTTGCAGGATTGTAGGTACATGACATCGACTCCACCTAGTTTCACAGGTTCGAGCGTGTCGATCCAACGGTTAAGTTGAACGGGAGATAGTAGCTAGGTAACTTGTGTCAAGTCTACACCCTAGCCATTGTGTGTCGTCAATTGTGTGTGTCAAGTCGTTCATTGCCTTGCTTTAATCTTATTTAATTCTGAATGATTCTTGATTTGGAAATAGATATTTAGAATAATTGCATTTAAATCATGTTGATGGTTATTTAATTTAAATAATGCAATGTGGATAAAAGTTTATATTTAAATTAATTAATTAGATTTAATTTATTTAATTAATTAAATTTAGTCCAAGGGGGTTGAATTTAATTATTAAATAATTAAATTAATTAATTAAACGTGATGCAAGAGAATGAGAGGAAATAAAAGAATTAAAATTAATTTTGGAATTTAATTTCAACGTGTGGGAATTAAATTAGAAATTGTAATTAAATGTTTATTTGGGAAATGAGTTCCAACTTTGGAAATTAATTTATTATTTGAAATTGCATTCTAAATTGAAAGTGGGTTTTCAAAAATTGGAATTGAAATTAATATCTAATTTGCATGTAATGTGAATTAGAGTTGTAAAAATTGAAATTGAAATTGAAATATCTAATTTTCATGTAATGTGAATTAGGGTTATATTATGTATTTTTGATTTATAAAGAATAGATGTTTTAATTTTAGGGGAGAAAAGAGTTTTAAAAAAAAAAATACATTTTTACAGCAGAGAAGAAATTTTGGAAAATTTGTACAAGAAGGGTTTGAAGAAAGTTTGGATTGTAGAATTGATTGGAGGAAAGATTGTTTGCATTTGTTGGGTTTTTGATTGGATTCATTGGAGGATTGAAGAAAATTCAAGAAATCTTTGGAGGAGGCTTGCATTAGAAATTCATCTCTTCCTGTAGCTTCTTGTACCAGGTTTTTCTCTTTGTGTTTTATTGTTCTTGATTGTTCTTTTTAAAATAGTAGTGATTAAAGATTTGTTTGTTAAATCTATTTTAGAAAATAAATTTGTTGTTAGAAGAAAAGAATCAAATAAATTTGCAGCTTTTGTTTTGTGAAAATTCTTGAGTGAAAATTGTGAAAACCTCAGTTGAATTTAAATTATTTGGGGAAATCAATTATGTTGTTATTGAAATCAAACATAGAGATTGAACAATGTATTTAGAATGTTTTTAGAAAATGAAACCCTCTGTTTATTATTAAAAATTGGATTCTAAAATCTGTAGGGTAGTTATAGTTTTCATGGTAAAATGGTCTGGTTGCATCGCATATAACTCCACTTACACAAACTGGGTTGTCAGGAAAATTAAAGGGTTTCTGCACCTTGAAATTTTCTTATCCCTGTAAAAAAATTGCAAATACCCAGATCGTAGTTTTTGAGTTATTCTTAAAACACAAGACTGTTGTTAAGTTATTTTCCCATGGCTGCTCTGATAATAAAATAATAATAAATTGATATTTATAAATATTAATATTTTATGTATTGTTATTATAATATTAAAATATTATTTAATAATATTTTATATTATAATTTATAATATTAAAGTATTATATTTATTTATATTATTTTAAATAAAATTTGTATATTAGATTAGTGGAAATAAAATTATAAACGTTTGAGGAAATTATTGTTTATTCTAAAATGACATGTTAAAGTTTAATTGAAGGAGTTAAATATCTGATTTAAAGAATGCATAATTTAAGATTTAATTGTGAAATTTAAATTCATGTGTAAAAGGTCCAATTATTAATTTGATTTAATTGGAAAAATATATATGTGATATTGGGTTATAGTCCAAATATTGATCTTATTTTAACACAATAAGTTATGGAAGAGACCAAATGTTAATTTGATTAATTTTATAATGATTTAATTTGCAAGGGCAATTGGTTATTTAATTTAAAGTGAAATTTTTGAGTTATAGTTGAAAATACTTATTTTGTTAAGAGCAATTAGAGAATTAAATATTAGTGTAACTTCTCCCCTATCTGAAAAGATGAATTCTTAATTCAGTTTTATCGATATAATGAATTACGTAATGAATTGAGAAATGGATTTAGAGTATCCAAATGTAGTTTCTTCTATTGCCTTCAATGATTATGTCTTTCATGTTTATGCTTTGAGAATGGGTTGAATATATGGATGTATATTTAATGTAAATATTATATGAGTGGTTGCTATTGAGAATATATGCTATAATTTATTTGGTTTAATGTTCAATGAAAAATGGTAGTAAATGAGAATTGTTTTGAATGAGTTAATTAAAATATGTAGATAAATATATTTATTAAATATAATTTAATTAAAATATATTTATTTTGAAATAAATGTGTGGTGTAAATTAGAAAATTGAAAGAATTTTACTAGTAGTTGATTTCAGTTGTTTCAAAAGGTAAGACTGGAAGGCATGGTTAAATAGATAAGTAAAAAGATATTTTACAAACTGAAGATATTTATGTTTTTTGTATAGAGAATTGAAAAGATATAGTTTTTGGATAGAAAATCGAATATAGTATTTGCAATAGTTTTGTGTTGTATTAGAAGCAAATTTAGGAAATGATTATATTGAAAAAGACAAATATTTATTATGTTTTATTATTTTCATAGAGCAATTTAATCGTTGTGAATGGAATATTAAAGAATATATGTAATTAAATTTATTAAAATATATATATTTGGTGTCTATATAATATGGAGCATATATATATATATATATATATATAGTGTAAATTCATTATCGTATTTTATTTTAATAAGATGCATGCAATATATTATTGAATAGAGATTTAAAAATGGATTGATTAGTGTGTATGGGAAAATGGATGGAGAAACAATATTTTATTATATTAAAGTGATTGAATGTTTTAAATAGAAAATTGAATGAGATGTAAGATTTGGTTAGGAAATGGAAAGAGTTTACTTGCATGGATTCGTGTTGATTTAAAGGTAAATTAAGAAGTTGTTTATATTGATTAGGCAAATGGCTATTCTAATTTATTATATTTCAAGTAGAGCAATTAATTTATTGTGAATGAAATATGAAGGAGATATGGATTTAGTATATCCAAAAATAGTAATGCTCTTGTGATTGCCTTAAATGTTCTAGTTCTCTGTATTTCATAAGGGGATGTAAGTTCAAATTGTTTAAGATTTCTTATAATGGAAATAGAAATATGGGTATATGATTATTTGAGTTAACCCTGTAAGTGTGTCTTTGACCTTGTTAATGTTACCTATTGAATGAATATGGATTTAGGAAATCCAAATATTAGATTTGATTTATGACTTGAAAGCGTTTGTTGCTATGTCGTCAAGTTGCATTGTGGGTTTTGGGATTTAGTGTTAGTCCTAAATTATAAGACTTTCAGAAGAACTTAGAGGATAAGGGTTGTTGAATCTTTATGCCATCCGGTTGTTTTCCCTTGGGTAGTGCATGGCGTCTTTTTAGTTTTACCCGATTTTCATGAACGGGGATGTTTTGTACCTCCTATGAAAGGAGTGGACCATGTGTTGTTGCCTCCAAGATGTTTGGAGTGTGTTCTATTATTTGTATCCTCCTAGAGTTGGAGTGGTTATGTTTTCTAATTTGTGTGCACTTGAGATTCCCTTGGTGATTGGTATTTGTATACGTGTATGGTTCTCTAAACATACTTGGTCTATTTTATGTCTGGAAGCAATGTCAATGATGCGAGAGTTGTTCTTGTTTATTACATTTGTTTTGGTTATTTCAGTATGAGTTAGTTTGAGTCTGCCTTTCGTTAGAGGTTGTGGATCTTTGTCCTTGTTACATTGTTACTATCTCCTTGCATGGGGGGTGGGCCTTCGGGTACCACATGGTTGGGTGGAACATGCACCAAAACCATTGGGTCCCCCTTGATCTTCAGTTCATAGAGGCGAGACATCCAGATGGACAGCTCGTGGTTCTATTGTATTTTCTTGCATTGTAATATTTCTATTTGTATAAGTTATTTTATCCCTCTTATGTTTATGAGGTGAGATTATGTAATTGTTATAATTTTGTACTATTGTCTCATTCTGGGAATGAGGGATGTAACTATTGGTTTAAGTTAATGTTTATGAGATTGTATTTTGGATGTTCATCTTGCTATGTTATGTGGTATTCTTATGATGTATGATGTTTATTTCATAAAGTATTTATTGCTATGGTTTATGTAAGATGTATGTGTGGATTTAAGTAATCCTAACCTTGTAGCCTTAGAGGTTGTTGTTAATTAGTAAGTGAATGTGTATGTTATTACACTTTATAAAAAAAAATTGGTTCACTTAAGTCATTAATTACAACTTCCTTTAGGGTTACTTGGTAGGGCATTACACATTCAAATGGCAAGTAGTCAAAGCTACCTTGTTAGCAATATAACTAAGTATAAAGTATATATCTAATGTAGTAAATCTAAAATATCATCATACTAATCAATATGTAGCTGAAAGTCCCACCAATCCCCAATTCTTCATGTTTGCAGTAGCTCTCTTGCATGCTAGTGAGCAAGAAAGAGAATCACAATTTATTTCAGTTATAAAAAAAAACTATATCAAATCAAAGCTTAGAAGGCATGAGATGGTAATGAACCTGCTACAATAATTACAATCACAACTAAATAATATTGGTAATATTTGACTATTGTACATGAGACATAATTAGCTTCACCACTTAATGTCATTCTTGTCTATACTCTTTAATGCAAAGCCATACATAGAAACAATTGTTCCAACACTTTATAAGAAAGAAAGCATGAATAGACAAAATCTAATAAGGAAAAAAGAATAATGTGAAGAAACTAAATGGAATAATTAATAGACCTAACATAAGATAAATGGATAAGATATAAATTATCCCTCGAGTATATGAAAATTTTCATACATATTTAACAAAAAAATTATCGACCATATAATTTAAGGCTTGAGGTTTCTTACTTGTTGAAGACCTCCTCGAAAAGTAACTTCCATGTATAAAAGATGCAAATTCAGTTCTTTGCCTCCAACTACTATTGTGATGCACTAAGTTGGATGCAAGAAAATAATCAAGCCTCTGAAAGAGAGGGGGAGTATCACTCAGGAGAAGAGCTTGGTTTGGTAACCCTTAATATGCCTATTTGAGCTATCACACACTCACATCATGTAGGGCCCTTCCTTCATTATATTTATGAACCTTTTTATGCTAACATTTGTTGTAATGAAAAGTATATTGGATAAGTTTTCTAAGTATTGGGAACTCTAATTTATCGGAGGGATGTCTCTAACATGTACTATTATTTTAATTTCTTTCTCCATCATCAACTAGGAAGAATATTATAATGCCAATAAGTTTCATGTGTGTTGATAATAAGGTTAAGTTCCAATCCCTAAGGAATTCTAGGAGAATTCTATACAAGGGGGGAGATGTAAGACCGCCTAGCTAGCTATCCTTAACACTTAATAGGATGACTATAAATATGTTGCATGAATGGGAGTGTTTATAGGATGCTATGAATACTTAGTAATAGGACTATTGGAACAATAATGGAGTGGAGAGACCCCATAACCTTATATACTTAATTGATTCATAATGCTATGTCCAATCTTTCGTATTGTTAATATTTGAAGGTGACATAATGAATTCTTGTAATAAACATATTTATTTAAAAAATTAATGGAATTTTCAAGGTAAATATAGATGTATTACTTTGTCTTTACTTATCTTAATATATTTAAACTATAAATACTACATAAGCAATTACAGTGGTTTCTTACACATTTACTAGGGGTTGATTGTATATAATTAGAATGGATGGGTTAATATGGAGAGTTTCTTGGAACATGAAAGAGTATATTTTTAAAAAGACCATGAATGAACATTAAGTATATACAATTTTTAAAGACGGTGCAGGGAAGAAGTCATTACGAGTAATCTTATTGTGGCCAAGCTATTTAATATACAAACACATATTCAAGGAAGTGTGAGGTGTGCTAAAGGATTGGGGAATTAAACCCACAAGATAAAATACCATAGTATTAGATATAGCACCATTTAAAAATAAAGCATAGAATTCATTGATCTAAGTAATATATATGACGAAAATAGGAAACATTATTTCAAGATTTGGTTTTTTTTTAGCATCACTAGTGATTAAGAAAATCACTATAAAATCATAAGGATCAAAGATTTATTATGTGATTTCTCTATCACCATTAACAAAATTATAACATATCATCCATAAGAAATTGGAAGAGATTGAGGCATGTTACTAAAATTCAATGCTGGTACAACTAAACAGGTAGAGGGATTAATGGGAGATAATGTACCTATCACTTGTTTGGTTGTATCAACTTGAAATTCCATCAACGAATCAGGAAAGAAAAGTGCATCATTATGGAGCTATCTACCACACTTAATACAAAGCGGTGGAAGAAACTCCAGTGGGTGGAGAACAACTTAATGATATACAACTACTGCAATGACAAACAAAGATATCCTCTGCCTTTAATAGAATGTACTACAGACATATAAATGAAAAATGTCAATATGCTTTGTCTCTTTGTATTCATGGAAGTTTAGTTTAAGGGGGAGATTTTTAACCACATTCAAAAAAAAGATGTCAATATGTACTAAGTTTAGGTTTACAAAAAATATATAAATGGTTTAAGGATTTGAGAATCAACAAATGTATACAGCTACTAATTACTACTTATTCATATTTTGTGTGTGAAATAATATCAACTATTAAACTCAATAACACGCCAAATGAAACATTATATCAAAGAATCTAAAAGAGTAAAATACTTCAAACCAAACAGATTCTTCAAAACCGTCTCATCGTCCTCTATCTCCAAGGATTCGTTTAAAGCTACTTGCTCTCAGATTGTGTAAGCAAAAGCCCAGTAGAATGACAACCTAGAGAATGAGTAAATATGCAAAAGTGCAAGAAACTAAGATCCTATGCTAAATTATTGTGAAATGAGATAGTAGATATACAACTAATGGATATGATAATGCTAAGATAATGAAACTAGAATTATATGCTAAGATGCTTGATTTCTTGGATACTTGACTATAGTTCTCATGCTATGCAAAATAGTTCTGGATTTTCAAAGAGCCAAGAGGTCCTATTTATAGATTTTTGGAGGCAAAAGCTTAGTTGGAAAAGATCAACGGTTGAGATTTAGTCTGGTAAGATCACCGATGAGAGATGGAGAAGTTGGAGAAAAAGATGGAGGCTAGAGAGAAAGTAGGAAGATGTTTCCTTCCCACAAAACCATTTCAGTCAAAAATGAAGACAACTTGTCATTTGTCATCTTTAGTTATGAGTTAGTTTGGTGGTTGAAGATAATTCAATAATTAAATAATAAAATTATTTAATTTCATTTTGACATGTGGTTTTTGGAAACTTCCAATTAAATATTAAAATATTTAATTATGTGTGAAATGTGGATAAGAATATTCTAATTAAATATTAAAATATTTAATTATAAGTGAGATGGCTTTTAGAAGATTAAAAGTGATTTTATGATTTTGGAAAAGAAGAATATTAAAATAAAAGCAATGTGATAATTAATTTAAATAAATTGTAAAACTTATTTAATTAATAAGAAGAAATGGAAAAATGATTAAATTAAATAAGTAACTAAACTTATTTAATTAAGATAGAAGAATGTAGAAAATGAACAATATAAATAAATTATTTAAATTCATTCATATGTAGATTGAATTAGAGATTTAATTAAATAAGTTGCATTTAATTAATTACCAAACTTGTGACCATTTTTAGGTGTATACATTTTGCCCCTCTTTGAAGTGATGTGTTTTACGCATTGCTTCAAAGAATTAAAAAGTTTGCCCCATATGTGAATTTTGGAAAACTGGGGCTTGCATGCCCCCTCGAGTGATAAATCGGATAAAATTATGAGTTTATTAGATTTTTTAGATTTTTTGGAAATTTTTGATGATTTTTGAAAATTGTTATTGATTTATTGTCTGATTCATTGGTCGATAAAGATGATTTGTTGAAACCGCTATTGAAAGATTGATATGAAGATGAATAACTTTGATTTTTCCTCATGGATAAAATAATGTCATAAAATTACCCTCCCATTTACCCTTAAATAGAGGTAAAAAGTAACTTTTTCAAATCATTTGTGCATTGTTACCTTAGTGAATTTTGAGCTCTAGAGTGATAAAACATGGCACTTCCCATCCACCGGCATAGATTTGAGCGGATTCGATGACACCAACATCTGGCACATTATGTACCCCTAGTATGTATTTTGTAAACCTCCTTTTGATTTGATTCGTCAAAATTTGAAATGATTTCGGCACGTTTTTCTTTGTTTTCCACACATTTTGCACAGAGTAGTGCATATGACAAATTTCATAGTGCATATGATAAAAACTGTAGCACATATAATTTTGTAGCACATATAAAACTTTAAGTAGTGCATTTTAACATTTAAGTAGTGCATTTTAACATTTAAGTAGTGCATTGAGTTCCATAGCGCATCTGATGAGTGCAGTAGCGCATATGAGTTCCATAGCACATATGAACATTTTTGTAGTGCATATGCCTGAATTTAAGCCAGTTTGCATGATTTTCTCCTCGATCGATGATGTTTTTCAATTGATTCAACATGTGATAGTGATTTTTTTTATATTTGACTGATGATAATGGATAGAACTGATAGGATGATTGATAAAGTGACCTCATGATGAAAGAGCCTCACTTATAGGATAATTGATAAATTTGTCCTCATGATGAATGAGAAAACAAATAGTAAGATTGATAAATTTTTCCTCATGATTGAAAAACAAATAGTAAGATTGATAAATTTACTTTCATGATTGAAAAACAAATAGTAAGATTGATAAATTTTCTTTCATGATTAAAAAAAAAAGTAAGATTGATTGATTTGATCACAAACGCTAATTTGATATGTTTTGAATTAATAGGAGAGATTAGGGATTCTTCAAGTGTGGGAGCAATTCCCAAAGACCTGGAACTTGATTCCACTTCTTGTCCAAGTAGATAGAGATGTCATTGATTTGTGTGGGTTGACTTCATTGTTGGAGATTCCAAAGATGAGGCTCAATACGGGTTTGTTGACTGCGCTCGCCAAGAGGTGGCATAGTGATACAAACACCTTCCACTTAGCTATAGGGGAGATGATAGTTACTCTCAAGGATGTCTATCAAATTTTGTGGATTCCAATGATGGGAGAGATCATGACATATGGCACTAGAGAGCAAGGGGGCATCGATGCCTTGAGGAGAGTTTTTGCAGATGATCATATTGTCGGATACGAGATTCCATGGGTTAAGATGGCTGAGATGTACGCACCATTGCCTTGTGTATTAGCGGGATTCATTGGTGGTTTCTTATGTCCTGACCGTAGGTCGAAGGGATTGGCAATTGGATGGGGTCTAGTGCTCGAGATCATGCTCATGCAGGGTACACGATATGCTTAGGGATCATGCATGCTCGCCCATTTATACCATGAGCTACATCAAATAGTTTACTATGGAGGGAGGAGCATGGCCGTTGGATGTTCTCTACTTCAGGTCTGGGCATGGGAACATATAGCAGTTACACGACCTATGGGGGATAGACAATGTCTAGTTGGGAAACCATATATTTTTTCATATGCAGGTGTTGTTGTCTAGCCAAGGCTGGGAAAATTAGACTATTGGTAGAGAGTACTTGATGATCTGGATACGGTTACATAGCGCCCTTACTTAGATTTTGAGTAGTGGTCGAAGGGTGCTAGGTAGATGCCTTATGTTTTTGTTTCTCAATACTTGATCGGTCGCACCCCATTCATTATTAAGAGATTTATGTTGGGTTAGGTGCTTAGATAGTATGGTTGAATACAAGGGATGCCTCAGGGTTCAACCATTTATGCTCATCACTAGAAGGATATTTCAATGTGGGGACCCTAGATTTCATTTGATCCAGCTGCTACAGAGTTCATTGCTTTAGAGGCACAGATGTGGGACTATAGAGAAAATATTCTTGATGGGGGTATGACTGCAGACTATGCACAGTATATTATGGCACATCCAGCACCATGGCTATCTAGTCCCGAGGAGCCTTTTGTACCACTAGATGGGGGCAAAGCACAAAGACCTAGGAAGAGGTGAAGGAGAGAGGAGATGGAGGAGAGTGGGGGTAAGGAGGAGACTGATGATGATGATGATGATGATGATGATGATGATGATGGAGGTGGGGATGATAAGGTTTCCCTGGCAACGATGAGAAGACCATAGAGGAGATGCTCCATTGCAGGCAGTGAGACTGGCATAGGAGGTCCATCAGATCAGGGACAGATAGCCACCCTACAGACTACCATACAGAGCTTACAGGGTCATCTAGTACAGAATCAAGCTTTGATAGCGTAGTTATAGGTACATGTTGCCTAGACTACAGTCGAGAGAGATACCGCTAGGCAGCAATGTCAACAAGCTGAGGTTGATGCAGAGAGGGTTTTGAGTGCTATAGAGGGTACATCGATGAGGGATATGTTGGTTGAGACACTGGAGCTAGCTCGGGAGGCTGAGTACTACAAGTTGAGATATGAGGAGGAAGTACCTCCTAAGCAATGAGTTCCTTACACACATTCTGCCAGCAGGTCACAGAGCCACTCTAGGATTCATTCGCAAAGTATGAGCAGCGGTGTTACACAACCACCTTTGGGAGGGCCACCAGGCAGAGCCCTAGAGGAAGGTACATCTGGTGCAAGAGGAGCAAGTGGTGCGAGACCAGCAGCATCAGGGGATAGCACCAGCTAGTTATTGTTGATGTACAATGCCTTGATGTATTTTTACCATAATGATGTACCATTTTTTATGATGTCGATGTATAAAATTTTATGATAATTCATGCCACATTATGATGTTGTATCTCTCCTTGTTTTGATATCCTTGTACATTTGACATTGAGTTTTGATATTATGAGATGCATCAAATTTGTCGATCTATGCATTGTCTACATGTCTCTCTATGATGGATGCATTTATGATGGATGTATGTATGATTGATGTTTATATGATGGATTCCTATGATGTATGCATTTACTTTCTATTGCAATGTGTTATGTAATGCTTATGATGTGATTATGTCATGTGATAGTATGGATAGTGATTGAATGATATTTTAATGCTAAATGAGATCGATGTAAATGATATGCGATGCTTTGTATATTTTTTAATTTTTTTGATGCTCACATATATAATCTAATACATGGATGTATGATGATGATATGATTTGATAATTCTTTCTAAATGCTTTGTAAATGGATGTATACATGATGTGAAAATGATTATGTCCCTAAATGTATGGATGGTATGAAAATGAAATCTAAATAAATGATGTGATATGAAAAATGATAACACACTTTAAATGACTTATATGATATGAAAAATGAGAATGCAACTTAAGTGAATGAATGATATAAAAATGATAATGCACTGAAATGGATGATGTTATATGTAAATGATAATGTACTCAAAATAATGATGTGAAAATGACAATGCACCTAAAATGGATCATAATGTTGTTTTTGGTAATGTCAAATATAGTCAATATTTTGTTAGAGAGATATGTTGTCTTTGATGTTTTCCCAACGCTGGAAAATCTATAATGCAGATGTAGAACTAACATGAATACAATCTATATTAACCATGCAGATTTTAACTATGCAAAAAAAAAATTGTCATTCTGAGAGCTATTTTATGCTTGTTTATCATCATTAAACTTTTGAAATGTTGGAAGTTAGTACAAGCATCAAAGGGTATATTCACACCAATGATGACCTGAGTACAACTTTCATGATTTTTGATATAGCAAGGTAATACAAGCATCTAGGTATAATTGAACTGAGATTACCTGAGTATAGTTTGCATAAACAGACAAAAGTTAACCCTTTTCCTATGCAAATTCTGAAATGTCATCACTGATACGTTGTAGAGCACGTCCCATGATAAATTTGTACAGTAATAATGATCAACTCATAGATAGAAAATAAAGAAAAATCATACTCCTTCCTTGCTTCTCTAGTCTAGGACATCATCGAGTTGCTCCAGAGATATGATAACAAAAATCCATAAAACAACAATTCAACCTTTGTTTAAATTATTTCAATCATTATTCAAATTAGACCATCCATTTTGATTTGAAAACCTAATGCTATGCTTTCTGATAAGTGTTTTGATCATGTATGATTGATTTCCAAATTTTTTCTTGTCATTTTTGTTTGGCGCGTTTGTTGTACTACCATTTGTTTGTTGTGATAGCTCAAAAGTCAGTTGTCCTCCTTTGAGTCTGTATTTTGCCCCTAGTTAGACACAACCGATTATTATGGATATGTACAATTTTCACCAAACCATGATAAAACACGATTACCTCTATGATGTGCAAATGATGGATAGATATGATGTTCATATGATGGTTATGCTAATATGATGGAGGACATATACTAATAGATGGAAGAGCCAACTTGCTCACAAATAGCTCCTGATTGTCAGGTTTTCACCACTCATTTTTATTGTTTCTTTTTTGTGTCAAAATGATGTCTATTTTCCAAGTTTTCACCCTGATAATGATTTTTTCTGGACTTTTTCTGTTGTTTTTGGCTTTTTTCAAGACTTTTTATGTTGTTTTTGGATTTTTTCAAGACTTTTTATGTTGTTTTTGGATTTTTTCAAGACTTTTTATGTTGTTTAGTTTAGACATAGAACTTCCTAAGATGAATTTTATTGATCGGTTCTTCAAATAGGTCCCCTTCAGGTGTAGACAGTTGATAAGCTCCAGAACCATATACTACAACAATGACAAATGGACCAAGCCAATTTGGTTCAAACTTTCCTTCTCCCTATCTTGTTGATTGCTGGGGTTCTCCTTCAGGACCAGGTCACCCACTTGAATTTTTTGTGGTTTGACTCTATGATTGTAGCTACAAGACATGAGTTGTTGATAACCCTTGAAGTGATTAGTTGCACATTATCGTCTCTCATCTAGTAGTTCTAGTTCTTGCAGTAGGGAAACTCTGTACTCTTCATCAATTATGAGTCCCTTCAGTGAGACTATGAGGAAGGGTATTTCAACTTCTAATGGCAAGATAGCTTCAACTCCATACACCAAGGCATATGGGGTGGCTCCTGTTGGTGTGTGAATGCTAGTTCTATAGGCCCACAAAGCTAGATTCAACTGAACATGCCAATCACTGTTGGCATCATTTACTATCTTCTTCAGGATTTTCAAGATTGTTTTATTTGAAGCCTCTTCTTGGTCATTTCCCTATGGATAATAGGGTGTAGAGAACCTGTGTTATATATGGAATCTTTCACAAATTTCTTTGACATCCTAATTCTTAAAAGGTCTCCCATTATCAATGATAATGGAGCTGGGAATGTCATATCGACATATGATGTAATTAAAGATAAAGGATGAAATTTTCTTGTCGGTTACTATCGTTAAAGGGACAACTTCAATCCACTTGGTAAAATATTATGTAGCCATGATTATAAACTTGTGTCCATTGGATGAAGAGGGATGAATTTTTCCAACAAGATCAAGTCCCCACTAAGAAAAAGGCCATGTTGTAGTGAAAGGCTGCAACTCTTGCGCAGGTGCATGTATAAGGTTCCCATGGATCTGACACTTTGGACATTTCTTTACAAAGGTAAAAGATTCCCTTTCCATAGTTGGCCAATAATAACCCATTCTCACAAGTTTCTTAGCTAAGGCCAATCCACTTGAATGAGTTCCATAGATACCTCCATGAACTTCTTGTAAGGATTTTTCAGATTCATCAAGTTTAAGACATCTAAGAAGTGTACCATCAAGACCACATTGGTAAAGGGTGTCAGTGATTAAGGTATATCAAGAGGATTGGTGTATAAAGTTTCTCTTTTGATTCTAGGACAAATCCGGGGGTAAGATATTATCTTTCAAGTAGGTATAGATCTTTCCATATAAAGGGGAATCATAACCAGCCAAATGACGGATAATTTGGGTCTCAGGATTATCATATGTAGGGGTAAACAATTTTTCCACCAGGAATTCATATCGAGTTTGATTTTCTGATAGTTGTAGTAGTGAAGCAATTGTAGCCATGGAGTTTGCAGCTTTTTTGTCAATTCTAAGAATCTATGTGAACTTGATTTCAGCAAAATATTTCTTAAAATCATCAACCATGCTCTTATAAGGCATCAGCTTGTCATCCTTGGTCTGATAATCATCATTTATTTGGTTAATGACAATTTTTGAATCACCATAGACTTGCAGCTCTGTGATCCTCCATTCCCATGCTACTCTTATTCCTGTAATCAGTGCTTCATATTCGACTATGTTATTGGTGCAAGGAAACATTAACCGATAGGATTGTGGAATAGTATGCCCCTAAGGTGTGACAAATAGAATTCTTTCCCCTGAGCTATGTTGTGTATAGGATCGATCAAAATATAGTGTCCATGACTGCTTTGTTGTTGCTATGAAAACATTTACATCAGGAAATTAAATGTGCATCGGATGATCTACTTCTAAGGGTGCTTCATCTACCTGATCTGCTATGACTTGTCCCTTAATGGCTTTTTGATCTACATAGTGGATATCAAACTAACTCAAGATCATTACCCATTTGGCTAGGCTACCCGTTAAGGTAGCTTTGTTCAAGAGGTATTTTAATGGATCAATTTTGGCCACAAGTTTAACTGTGTGGGCTAACATATAGTGCCGCAACTTTTGGGAAGAAAACACTACTGCTAAACAAGCCTTTTCAATAAAAGTGTAATTCAGCTCCTGACTTGTCAAGGTCCTGCTAATGTAGTATACAGCTCGTTCTTTTCTTGTTTTATCCTCTTATGCCAACAATGCCCCTGAGGATACCTCTGTGGCTAAAATGTAAAGTATGAGCGGCTCCCCTAGTACTGGTGGAACCCAAGAGTGGTGGAATCATCATATATTGCTTTATTTGATTGAATGTCACTTCACACTTTTCTTCCCATTTGAAAGGAACATTTTTGTGCAAGAGATGCGTGAAAGGCAAACTCTTGTTCGTTAGTTACATAATAAACCTCCTAATAGCTTGTATTTTTCCTTACAGGGATCGAATTTGTCTAATATTTCTTGGTGGTGGCATCTCCATGATGGATTGGAATTTTGTTGGATCTGCCTCTATTCCCTTTTCTAAAATAATGTGTCCTAAAATCTTTCCATATTTGACCCCAAAGACACACTTCTTTGGATTGAGTCTAACCTTGAATTTCTCCATTTTGACAAAGATTTTAGATAGGATTTCCAGATGTCCCTCTCTTGTGTAAGATTTTGCTAACAAATCATCCACATAATCTTCCATGAAAGTGTGCATCATGTCATGAAAAATAGTGTTCATAGCTCGTTGATAGGTTGCACCTGCATTTTTTAGTCCAAATGGCATCACATTCCAACAATAGGTACCCCAAGGACATGTGAAAGTAGTCTTGTCTTGATCCTCGGGCACAATCTTGATCTAATTATATCTTGAGAATCCATCCATAAGTGAATACATGGTGTGTCCAACTGTCAGGTCCATAATTGTGTCAATGTTAGGTAGAGGAGAATCATCTTTTGGACATGCTTTATTCAGATCCTGAAAATCTGTACAAATTTTGATACGCCCATCCAATTTTGATACCGGTACAATGTTAGAGATCCATTCTCCATAGTCAATGGACCAAATGAACCCTAAATCCAATAGTTTCATTAATTCCTCTTTGACCAACAATGTGACATGCAAATGCATCTTTCTAAGTGTTTGCTTTACTAGTTTGGCCCCCGACATTATAGACAAATGATGCATGATGAGATTAAGATCCAGTCCAGGAATATCCACATATGACCAAGCAAAGTTGATTTAATTGGCTTTCAAGAATTTTGTGAACTTTGGTATATCTTCCTCTGTTAATGAAGCAGCAAGTTGTAGGATCTTTGGTTGTTTTGCATTTTATATGTTAATTGCTTTCGTTGGCTCGATCAAAATAGAAGACCTTTCTTGGTAGTGTTCTCAGAGAGTGTCAAGTTTCTCATCCTTCAGTGCCTTCAAAATGTTTTCACCGTCAAATACACTCTTTCTTTTTCCTTTTTCACGATCTAACACTGCCATTTTTTTGGTTTTCACCATTAGATCAATCTTTTATATTATTGATTTTGCAGCTAAGAAATTTGGCACTCTCTTGATTGAAAAATTGATCATGAGATTCGTTGGCGGAACTTGTTTTAGGATTGGAAGAGCAAAGGAAATTTACAATGGCCTCATCATCTTGAAATATCTAGGGATATCAATAGGTTCAGTTTGATCCCAATCAATAAGCTTGGGATGGATTAAAGGAAAAGTATCATCTGGTTGAGTGAGTTCAAGGGTTGTTAAGGTCATGACATAGACATGGTTAACATTCTCACAATAAGGAAGGTCTATGATGGTATCCTCTTGTCGATTATCAATCTTGTTTTGAAAAGAATCATCCTCACTCGAGTCATGGTCATATTGAGGTTCATATTCAAGAGGTTGAGTCCTTGAACTTTCTCCTTGTGTAAGTATGGGTGTATATATTTTGTATGAAATCAACCTTTTTATCTCTCCAAAATTCATTGTCATAAATTGTATCCCATTCATATTCAATTGAATCAGTGTCGAAGTTATTTTGTAATCTAAGAATTGTTAAAGCTATTTCTTCATGGGATTTCTTTAAAGTTGCTTCTTCATGTGTTTTCTTTAAAGCGGCTCCTTTTGTATCTTCACTATACCCAAGTCTTGTTTTATCCTTTGGATGTGTTATTGTAGGCTAAATGATCTCTACAATTCCTTCATTTATTTTACCTATGGGATCAGTTCCTTCATAGCCCATCCTTTGCATTATAGTATAGCCTTTACCATATTGTTTTGTAGGCAATTTGATATGTAGAACAAATTAATCTTCATCCTTATATAGCTAATTGAGAATTTCTCTATCTTCGGCTTCATCTTCTTGAGTATTAGCTTTGATAAATTTTTCATCAAACATTGTGATGGGCACTAAAGATTGTGCTCCTGATGTGGAGGCTACTGCAACTTGTTGTTTGGATACTGTGGGTTGGCCATATGATCTTGGAGAGATGGGTAAGTTAGAGAGACATAATGAATATTATCCCACCCCTTTATCCTTCAATTACAATTTTGTGCCAAAATTCTTTATCAACTCTTTTGATTGGTCATTATGATTTGAAGGGGAAACAACAAGAGCCTCTCTAATATGTGGTACAAAAGTGTCTTGGGTTGCTCTAAGATTAGAACAAATTTGGTTGCTATTGTGATCTGTTGGTATAGTTATCTCTTGTCCGTCATAGGGAAATTTGAGACATTGATGGTACGTTGACAATACTGCCTGCATCTCATGGATCCAAGGATGACCCAAAAGTATGTTGTAAGAAAGGCCTCGATCCAAAACTTGGCAGAAAGTATTTTTCAGAACAAGTCCCACTCTGATAGGAAACATGATAAGACCCTTGGAAGCTCGCTCTTCATCATCATATGCTTTAATTGTTATCTTCCTTCTTGGATCAATAGAATCTTCAAAAAATCCTAAGGCACAAACTAGCTTTAAAGTACAAATATTCAATCCGACTCCTCCATCTATGAATACACGCCTAATTCGAGTTTTATGGATCATGAATTCTAGATAAAGCGAGGAGTTGTGTGGATGAGACATGGAGGCATCATCTTTTTCATAAAATGATAGGCAAGTGGGTGAGGACAAGTGTCCCACCATGGCTTGAAACTTGTTAATATCCAAATCGGTGGATACAATTGTGTCGATGAGAACCTTCTCTAAAATGTCTTTATGTGTTGGGGATATCTTGAGAAGCTCTAAGATAGAGATTTGGGCCGATGTTTTCTACAATTGATCGACTAAATTATATTGACTTGGAGGAGGGATGTTTTTTTTTGGATGAGCTCCCTTTTTAGAAAACTTTAGCTTGTTCCCTCGTTGTCACATTTACTTGTTGATATTCCTGCTTTTCCTTGACCTTGATAACATTAACCTGCTGGTCATCCATGTAAATGTGGTTGATTATGTTATCATAGACATGGTTTACACTTTTTCCCTTGTCATTGGAAGATTCTCCTTTTTAATAGTTTGGAAGAGGGTCTTTAAATGCTTGATGATCTTCATTGGCATGATGTCCTTTAATTGTTACTATGCCATTTTCTATCAAATCTTGGACTAAATTTTTCAATCCTTGACAATTATTTGTCCTATGTCCCTTGCATCTATGATAGTCACAATAATACAACTCATTCCACGATGGTGGTTTGACTCGTGGCTCATAATCTCTTTGAGGTGGTAAAGTGATGGCATTTTTAACCATAAGCTCTTTGAAAGCTGACTCAAGAGATTGGCCCAAAGGATTGAAACTTCGTCGATTTGACAAAAAATGTGACTTGGATAGATTTGCATTTTGAGTGTTGCCAAGATTATTTTTGAAGTTACTATGATTATTGCTATTGTTCTGATTGGTCAAATTTCCTTGATTGGTGTTGGTTCCTTGATTGGTGTTGCTATTGCCTTGATTGGTTGAATTTCCTTGATTGGTGTTATTGCGTGAGGTACTTGATAAATTGAAGATGGATGGTTTTGTTGTCACATTATTTGCATCTACCACACCATCATTGACAACATTCTTGTTTCTATTCCAAAATCTTGATTTTTCATTGTTGTGGTTATGATTGGACAAGTTTGGATTATCTTTGTCAAGTTTTATCACTCCTCTCTTGACTAAGGATCCTTCAATAGTGACTGCATTCTCAATCAACTTCTCAAAATGTGGATGACAATGAAGGTTGACCCTATAACTCATTTCTTGATCAAGATTGTTAATAAAGATATCCATATTTTCCTTTTCAGGAACTGGATGGGAATATCATGTGAATAATCTTCTCCATCTCTATAGGAATGTGATGAAGGGTTCTCCAGTATTTTTCTTTGCTTTACATAGATCAATCATAGTTATTTGATTTTGAATGTTATAGGAGTATTGGGATATAAATTTGATGATCAACTCCTCAAATGTCTTGATGGGTGGAGTGATTTTAGAAATTCATTCCATGGATTGCCCACCAAAACTTCATGGGAACAATCTCATCAAGTATGTGTCCTCATGCGCAAATTCAAGGCTTATGTTTCTAAATTCCCTCACGTGGTCGATAGGATTTGTTTTCCCATTTTATCTATCGAATTTTGGAATTTCACAATATTTTGAAAATGGGATCATGTTGAGGTGTCTATCAAAAGGATATGTAAAAATATCCTCCAAAGCATACTTCTTAGTTGTGCCCCCTTGTATTTCCTTGATTTTCCCTTGTAGTTCTCTTATTTGTTGGGTAAGATTACTAAGATCGTTTAAGGGAGTTTCAGTCTTTTCAGGATCTTCTTTAATGTTCTTTGTATCATAGTTAGAGAGCAATTTGGCACCTTGGTTTGCTAATAAAAGAAAGTATCTTTCTTTATTTCACTCTAAGATCTTGTCCATAGCTATGTGAAACTGTAGATCTTGTCCAGCTTCTTTAAGCATTTAATTAGTTATTTCATCATTTGAACTATTTCCATGTGTACAAAGCCTATGAAAAGGATTTTCTTCCCTATCACCCATGTTGTAAAGTGGGTTTCCTCTTTCGTATTTTTCTCTTTGTTTTTGGGACCTTGTGAAAATAGGCATATGTTTGTATCAAAAAATTTACTAAACTTAGATCACAAATGGGAGTGCAATTTGTTGGATAATTGATTCCTTAGCCAAATAGGATGATGGATCCTATTCATATGACTAAGGAATTTCTAATTTTCAGATTTGTTTCCTTGGATGAAGGATGGTAGATCCTGTTATGGAAGTTAAACTGAAAATCAGAAATTGATTTGAAATTGATGCACTTTAAGATGTTTTGATCTTAGTTTAAAAAATGATAGTTTTTGCAAAAAGCCTAATGTTTCCAAGTTTTGCTCTATTGTAACAACTGATTTGGATGGTTGGAGTATTGTATTGTTGGTTGGGGAATGTAAGAATGACGAATGGGTTGACTATGATTATTCCTTTGTGAAAGAGCTCTTCATTGATAATAAGTTTGTGAATATAAAGGCTCTAAAGCAAAATCATCAGTATATCCTCCATCAAAGTCATGATATCTATGGATGAAATTTCGATAGTCAAGAAAGACCTTCCTAATTTGGTACAAGAAGCGTCTCCTTTTCAAAAA
This sequence comes from Sequoiadendron giganteum, assembly GCA_007115665.2. Lineage (NCBI taxonomy): Eukaryota > Viridiplantae > Streptophyta > Pinopsida > Cupressales > Cupressaceae > Sequoiadendron > Sequoiadendron giganteum. Next base: position 676,964,781 of record CM021100.1, on the reverse strand, counting down.
TTTCTTGTAGCTAGGTTGCTTCTTTGGTTTCTTGATTCTTTTGGTAAGGGATTTCTTGAAAAATGTTGATTTCCAATCCCTTAACATAAAATGATCAGTATAAATGTCACAGTTTTATTTGTCAAATTCTTATGTTTTCTAGATGATCTTATCCAAATTAATGTTTTGAAAACACAGCAAGCAGTTGTAAAACAGTTATTGTTAAGTCCTAGAATCTACAACATTGAGTGTATGTTCAAGGATCGAGCATGATCCTTTTTATTTTCATTGGTATGTAAACAATAAGACACTTCAAACAAACTCACTCTTAAGGTCAAAAGGTCATCGTTAACACCACAGCCCACATCTTAGAACTACGTTGACTCACACATCCTTGTCACTTCCTAGAGGGCGCCCATGTTTTTGTCTTTTCCAGGTCTTAACCAAAGTGGAATGCAATGGCTAGGGATCCTTGGTAGTTATATGGTGAGTGTCTTGGGGGAATATTCTTCCCTCCCCTTGCACTTTGAATGTTAGGATGTTCAAAAAATGACAAGTTGGCCACTATGCTTAAGGTGTTTAATAAGGGTTTTTGTTCGGTGTGGCAATGATAAACTCCCTCGAGAGGTCTCTCTACCTTTAGAACAAAGACTTTGGGGATGACTATCATATACACACTACTATCGAGTGGATTTTCATCAACAACTCACTTTTGATTATAGTGGGTTGGAATGCTTGGCTTTAGTTGTTCCCACTTAGGTCATTCTCGTAGGGTGAGTACTTTTTCCCACTACAGAAGGCCTTCTAAAAAGGATTTAATAAAGCAAGAAATTTCATGAAATGAAAAGATGAGTCTGGCATTCTAATCACCTAGTAAAGGGGAGAGCATAGGCCTATCACCATATAACCACAACAAACAATATTCAGTTTTAAAATCCAAATGATGATTACTTATTCTAGGTGAAGATATTGCTTCACAAAATACATGATGTTTATTTTAACCAAGATAGAAATGTATGATGACTACCCTAGGATTGGTTTATTTTAATTCAAATGGCTACCCTAGGATTGGTTCATTTTAATCCAAATACAGCAATAAAACCACTGGCCATGGTCACGTCGGATCTAGACAACAATTATACAAATTATAGATGCACTAGAACATAGGTCATATGTGTTTCAGGAACAATCATATGCACTACAGGATCAATCATATGCGCTAAAATAGTTCTCGGATGCGCTAAAAGAACAATCATATGTACCAAAATAGTCTTCAAATGTGCTAGAAGAACTATCAGATGCGCCAAAATAGTCTTCAAATGCACTAGAAGAACTATCAGATACACCAAAATAGTCTTCAAATGCGCTAAAACATGTGTTGTAAGTGCTAATCCGTGTCTCCAGTCGTAACCTATCAGAAAAACCTGCACTAAGATATTAAAAATGAGGCTCGAGCCCCACGGTGGGCACCAAAAATGTGTGTGTGAAATAATATCAACTATTAAACTCAATAACACACCAATGAAACTTTATATCAAAGAATCTAAAAGAGTAAAATACTTCAAACCAAACAGATTCTTCAAAACCGTCTCATCATCCTCTATCTCCAAGGATTCGTTTAAAGCTACTTGCTCTCATATTGTGTAAGCAAAAGCCCAGTAGAATGACAACCTAGAGAATGAGTAAATATGCAAAAGTGCAAGAAACTAAGCTCCTATGCTAAATGATTGTGAAATGAGATAGTAGATATGCAACTAATGGATATGATAATGCTAAGATAATGAAACTAGAATGCTATGCTAAGATGTTTGATTGCTCGGATACCTGACTATAGTTCTCATGTTATGCAAAATAGTTTTGGATTTTCAAAGAGCCAAGAGGTCCTATTTATAGATTTTTGGAGGCAAAATCTTAGTTGGCAAAGATCAACGATTGAGATTCGGTCCGATAAGATTAGCGGTGAGAGATGGAGAAGTTGGAGAAAAAGATGGAGGCTAGAGAGAAAGTAGGGAGATGTTTCCTTCCCACAAAACCATTTCAGTCAAAAATGAAGACGACTTTCCATTTGTCATCTTTAGTTATGATTTAGTTTGGTGGTTGAAGATAATTCAACAATTAAATAATAAAATTATTTAATTTCATGTGACATGTGGTTTTTGGAAACTTCTAATTAAATATTAAAATATTTTATTATGTGTGAAATGTGGATAAGAAGATTCTAATTAAATATTAAAATATTTAATTATAAGTGAGATGGCTTTTAGAAGATTAAAAGTGATTTTATGGTTTATACACATATCTTTTTTTATTTCATCTTTGCTTTTACAAACTCTTTATAGCAGTCATAAAAAAATTGCACACATTTACGAAAACTTGATAATATCCACAACCATCCCACCCTCTCCTCTTCCTCCTCTCCCTACAACTCATGTGCTTTCTATGAAATATGAATTAAGAAATATTTGATCACCAACCTGCTAAAGTGAAGATAACAGAAATTGCATCCAAGTAAACAAAAATGATAAAATATATTTTAATAGTGTATTTTAACATAAAATATAGGACATTGATTTTTTTCTTGGCAAAGCTCTGGTTTTTTTTAATTTCTCTCGCTCATCGGTGTTTTGAATTTCTGTGTGCATGGTGGACTTTGTCTTGGGGGTATCTAATGGTCCCCCTCTGCCCCCTCCTGACCCGTGCTCCTCTCCTTTGGGGACATGTCTGGTGAGTACCCCCTCTATGGGATCTGCGCTTTCACCATCGGGCATTTTGAAGGATTTGGCTTCTTCGGGTAGTTCTTCTGTGCCGGCGGTTGAGATTCCTCTGACTGCCGGTTGGAAGGATGTTCTGACTTGTGGGAAACAAGTCTCCTCGTTTCTGGCTCCACCTAAGATTGTTTCGATCTCTGGTAATGTGTTTGACATTCCTGATTCGATCAGTGACAGGATCCTTTCCTCCATCAAGAATGTTGTGGTGGGGAGATTCCTCTCTTATCGTCCTACGATGGATATGGTTAGGAAATGGGTTGCTGTGAAGTGGCATCTCAAGGGTAGTGTGGAGATACGCGTGATGGTTGGTGGTCTCTTCCTATTTAGGTTTGCTGCAGTTGAGGACTTGGTGACCACTTTGTCGTCAGGCTCTTGGGTTTATGGGATGCACAGTCTGGCAATGTGTAAGTGGAAACCTGGTTTTGACCTCGCTATTGACCTTAGCATGTCGGCTCCTATTTGGGTTAGGCTACCAGGCTTACCTCTTGAGTTTTGGGATGATGCCATCTTCAAGGCTATTGTTGATTCATTGGTTCAATTTGTTACCATGGATGTTGTCACTAAATCGAAATCAAGGTTAGTCTTTGCTCGTTTATGTTTCAATATTTGCGTTGATAAAATTCTACCAAACTCTATCAAGCTGTGTTCTAAGCTAGGTAGTTGGATTCAACCTGTATGTTACGAAAACCCTGTGGTATTTTGTCAAAGGTGTGCCAAAGTTAGGCATCTTATTTCTGACTACAAATCTTTGGTCAGTCGAGAGACTAAGGATGTGTTAAATCCCACAAATCCGGCTGAGGATATCCCAAGGCCTTCGAGTGACTCTGAGCTTGTCCCTCCAGGTTTTGTTCGACCACCTGTGTTATCTCCTCAGCCACCCTCCCTTGTTGTTCCTCACCCTGGTTTGATCCCTTGTGTCTCTTCCGTGTTGGAAGCCATTCCCTGGGAGGTCTCTGTGTCTCAGGATCCTAGATCCTTGGTTGTCGATACCTTGCTTATGGGGGCTTATGTTGGGTTCTTTGGTCCTGGCTCATCGGTTGTTGATCCTCTATCCTTGACTGTCGCTCCGGGGACTTGTGAGGCCTTGGTAGAAGATGGTGAAATTTGGGAGGAAAAGTGCTCTGGCATGATTGAAGAGTCTACTGAAAGTTTGGGGAGCTTAAAGTTGGAGAAAGTTGAGGATGAAGGGATATGGACTACATCTAAGAAGAAGGGAAGGAAGAAGAGGGCAGATGTTGGAGGGGATTCCAAACTTGGGAGACCCTCTCAGAGATACACTAGAACGAGAGAAAAGACAAATGAGATTTCCTTGGGAAAGCATAGAACATTGGATGTGTCCTCAAAAAAAGGTTAGAAATGAGGATTATGTCTTGGAACGTTCGTGGGCTTAATAGCTCGCACAAACAACGTGCCCTGAAGAACTATATAGTGGAGCATAAGATTGATGTTTCTCTTCTTCAAGAAACTAAGATGTTAATGGTTAATTTTGACAAAGTTGCTATCTTTTTATGGCCTAATGCTTCCTATGTCCATAGTGATGTTGAGGGAGCCTCGGGAGGATTGGACGTGCTTTGGAATCCTTCCTGTATGCAGGGTTCTGAATTATTTCATTGTAAAAATAGCATTGGGGTTTTGTTCTCCTTTGTTGGAGAAGAATGGTCTATAGTTAATATATATGCTCCTAATCAGAGGAACTTGAGGAATATTCTATGGAATAACATGGTGGCTAAGATTAATATGAATAAGGGTGGTCGTTGGCTTGTTGCTAGAGATTTCAACTCTCCCTTATTTCTATCTTGATGGATTTCCTCCTGCATTCTTTCAAATTTCCTAGGATACGGTGGGCTGGGACCTTGTGCTTGCGGCTAGGGACTTTTTCAAATTTGGTAGGATCCTTAAAAAAATGAACCACACTTTCATTGCTCTTATACCCAAGATTAGTGAGCCTCTTTCAATGAATGACTTTTGACCTATTAGTCTTTGTAACACCTTTTCTAAGATCATTTCTAAGATCCTTGTTAACTGAATCAAACCTCTTCTGGATAAAATTATTAGTCACACTCAAAAGGGGTTTGTCCTGGGGTGACACATTCTTGATGCTTCTTTGACAACCCATGAACTGCTCCACTCTATGGATAGATGTAATAATATGAGGATGGCACTTAAGCTTGAAATTTCCAAAGCTTATGATAAGGTTATGTGGGAATTCATTCTGAAGGTCTTGGCTAAGTTTGGCTTTAACAGCTCGGTCATTGAGCTCATTATGGAGTGTGTTAGTACTGTTAAGTTCTCAATTATGGTTAATGGATCCCCCTATGGATTCTTCTCTACTGGTAGAGGGCTCAGATAGGGAGACCTTCTCTCCCCCTATCTCTTGATTATGATTTCCAATGTGCTTAGAAGGAATTTCATGAGTCTGCTATCAAAGGGCTCCATTTCTGGTGTTAGAGCGGCTACCTCTCTTAATCCGATTGTTGCGCAACAATTTGTTGATGACACCTTTCTATTTGGGAAGACCTCTGTTGTGGAAGCTAGGAAATGGAAAGCTTGTCTTAATAGCTATGCCTCTTTCTCTAGTCAAAGCATCAACTACAACAAGAGCAAGATTTACTTCTTTAATTGCTTGCCAAATTTTGAAAACAGGGTAACTGCGATCCTGGGATGTGTTGGTGATTCTCTCCCGTCGGTATATCTTGGGCTCCCACTCATGGTCAAGGAGGTTCCCCTGGAGTTCTAGAATTCTATTCTGGAGAGGATTCAAAGGAAGTTGGTTAGGTGGAAGGGCTCTTTGCTTAGTCATGCTGGAAAACTCGAACTTCTTACCGCGGCTATACAAGGTATCCCCACCTACTTTCTAGCTATTTTTAAGATGCCTAAGTATATTGCTGATAAGTTTGAAAGAATTCAAAAGAATTTCCTTTGGTCTGGTACTGAGGAAAAAAAGAAAATTACTTTGGTAAAATGGGAAAAGGTTTGTCAAGCTAAAAATTGTGGTGGGCTTGGAATAAGGAAGATAGTCATCACTAACAGGGTGTTGATGGCCAAGGTTGGGTGGGACCGGTTAAGGAACACCAAGGACTGGTGCAAAATTCTGAATGCTAAATACCTCCAGAACAGGCCTTTGATTGATTGTCTTTTGGATCCTCATCCCCAAGGCTTTGTCATCTGGAGAAGCATTTGTAGCATTCAAGGCATGCTAAAGAAAGGGATTAAATGGAAAATGGGAAATGGGGTCAAAATAAGGTTTTGGGAAGATTCTTGGCTTTTGGACTCCTCCTTGGCTTGCTCTGACTTTGGGATGGTGATGGGTGAAGCTCAGAGATTCTTTGGCATACATATTAGTGACTATGTGGTTGGCCCTCCTGGAGCTAGGATTTGGAGGGATCTCTCCCTTTGTTGCCCCCACTCTCTTTTCCTTTGTCGTCTAGCTCGATCCCTTCAAGTGTTGCTCTCCAGTATTAGATTTCCTTCCTATGACAGGGAGGATGAGTTCTTTTGGGATTTAGATAAATAGGGGGATCTTTCGGTGCGATCAGCTTACAGACTGCTGACTAATGAAATTTTTGTTGTGGAACCCTAGAGGAGGGTTTGGAATCGTCACATGATCCCTAAAATTAATTTTTTCTGGTGGACGGCCTATCATAATAGGATCCTAACTCAGGACAATTTGAGAATTTGGGGGTTGTGCTTTCCCAATAGATATTTTCTATGCAAGGAAGGGGAGGAAACTATCAGCCACCTTTTATTACACTGCCCTTATGTTGCTGAAGTTTGGGGGATGGCTTTTGAGAAACTTGATGTCCTTTGGGTTATGAGCAAAGACCTTTTATCATTTATCCTGGGCTAGAATGGCCCTTTTTTCCACCCTCTGATTGGTGAAATATGGAAGCAGGTCCCCCCAGTCTTAGGTTGGTGTTTATGGAAGGAGAGGAATAACAGGGTTTTTAGGAATATTGAGCGGAGCCCCAAGGAAGTATTTGGCATTGGTGTTAGGCTCATTGAGGATAATATCTCTCTCTATAATGGGAAACTACCGGAGTTGGGGCTGCTGGATTACGAAATAAAAATGGCTAAGGAATGGCATCAGGTTCTAAAGGCTAACGCCTTTGATAATTCAAAACTATTAGCTAGGAAAAATACCAAATGGAAGCCTTCGAATTATGGATGGTTCAAATTTAATTTTGATGGGGCTACTAAAGGTAACCCAGGGAGGGCAAGTATAGGTGGGATTATCAGAGATTCTATGGGGAATATGGTGGCGGGTTTTGCTGGAGGCATTGGGGTTTAGTCGACTTTAGTTGTTGAGGCTCGTGCCCTGTTCATGGGCCTCAAAATCGCTATCTCTCTGGGGATTGTTTATCTCCACATTGAAGGAGATTCCAAATCAGTGACGGATGTTGTGGAAAAAGATAGATTAATAGGTTGGAATACCAAGGACATATTGACAGATGTTAGCTTCCTTTTGTCCAAATTTAGGGACAAAAAGGTGACTCATATTTTCAGAGAAGGCAATCGTGTGGCGGATGCTTTGGCTAATCTTGGCTCGGGTTGGGATTCAACTAGATGTTGGAGGAATAAGGAAATACTACCACCAAATATTCAAGCTTTAATAGAGCGGGAACAAGATTATCATGGTTTGTAATGATTTTCAACCTTTGGATGACGAGTGCTAATTGGGGGGCCCATTGGTTATTTTGGGTGTGCTGGTGGATGAATATCATTATTGGTATGGAGTATAGGTGGAGGGTTCTTGGTAAAGATGCGAGTGTGTGGGATAGGGAAAGGAGCATCCATGTGTATGTCCTTTGGACATGGTGGATGATTTTGGTTTCTAATATTATGATGAGATGGCAGGAAGGGGATTTAAAAGAGGAGTTCAAGATTTGTTTTGGTAGCTTGATGTGGGTTAAATGGAAGGATGTGACTTCATTTCAGTTGTGGGACCATACTGTGTGAACTACTCTTTTGGGAATTGGATTTCTTGTTTTATCTCCTCATTGCACTTGGAGGAGTGATTGTATTTATAATGATGTGACTATCTATGATGAGATTTGGCCTCCTTCTAGAGACTTTGTGCTGGCTAGTTTAGCTAGGGATTCCTTAGGCTTCCTTTGGAGGATTGCTAATTTTAGTTTTTTGGCCTGTCCGCATGGGTTTTCGTGCATTCCCTACATCTCCGCCAACTCTTGCCTTCTCTACTGTAGTCATAAATTCATTAATTTTTGTGTCTTTTCACATTGTGGTATAATTCCTCTCCGCGCGTGTGAATGGTATGCGGGGTTTAATTTGCTTTGCTGCAATCCCTGCCTTAACTATCTTTTGGAGATTATTGTTTGCGACTGCTACATTCAGTATTTTTTGCATTTCTATGAGTTTACTGTGCAGACTAGCAATATGGGTGGTGAGCATGTTCGGACTGAACCGGACAATTGTGAGGAATTTTGAAACAACCCTCTGGTCTGGCATATCTATGTGGCGGGAGGAATTGCTCCGCTCATGGAGTGCTTAGTCGGCCATGATCCTATTTTATCGGGTCAGTTTTCTAGTTCATGGAAGGACATGAGGGTCTCCATTGGTGGAATTTCATTTGAAATCAGCGAGGATGTTATTGCGCAGGCTACAGTTTTGCTATGTGTGGGGAAAAAATATCCTAAACACACAAAAAAGCCAAACCACAAGAGCCTTAAAGCATTTTTCAGAGGTGAGGAGACCCCGGTTCGGAATCAGGCGGGGTTTGAAAGGAAAGCACTTCCTAAGCCGTGGGACCTGGTGTGCATGGAGCTGATGAAGTATGTGACTCTAGAAGGTAGATATAAAACCTATTTCTTTTATCATTTCCCTTTGTTAAACCACCTTAGGCATAAAATGTTGCTCAGTTTCCCATTTTTCCTTTTAATGGACCTGGAAAGTTATGTTGACAAGTGTAAAGATTCGGCCAGCCGTAATCCCTGTGATCTCCTGCCGCTTCCACTCCATCAGGGGCTTATCCTTCATCTATATCACTTTCATCTTTCCCTTTGTCCACCTAAAGCCATCACCATTGTCCGCATCGAGGACATTGAACCCCTTTCTACTATGCATATCTCCCCAGCCGAATCCACGAGTCCTCCTCGGAAGTCTAATGTAGACAAAGTGGGGAATGCTAAAACCAAATTTTCCACCAAAAAACTCAAGGGTGGGTTGGGAAAGGCCCATGCCAACGCGGCGGAAGGGCTCTATGAGCTAAAAGGAACTCAGGTTGACACAGCTGTTAATGTCACTACAATGAAAAAAGGTAAGGAATGCATGCAGGCTACAACTGCTAAGGTTGGCAAGGGTAAGAATGTTGTTAGGAAAGATTCTATGAGCAGGCAGGTTGGCTGTTAATGTCACTGCAATGAAAAAAGGTAAGGAATGGATGCAGGCTACAACTGCTAAGGTTGGCAAGGGTAAGAATGTTGTTAGGAAAGATTCCAGAGGGGATATGGTTGTGGGGAACACGGAGATGACTGGAGGGGAAAGTGCTAGGAGGAGATCTAGGAGGCTGGCCAAGAACAGAAAGAAGAGGTTAATCATCGAGGATTCTGAGGAGGAGCAGTCGGACATCAAGGGTTACAAGGAAGAAGAGTCTGAAGATGTGGAGGAAGATATTGTGGAGAGGCCCCAGCTTACTCCAGTGGACAGCAAGCTTCCTTTTGATGGCTCTGGTTCGCACTCTCCGCACCTGCTGGTGGATGAGCCTGGTGAGGTTCAGGGAGCTATGGATGTTGGGGTGGATTTGTGCGAGGTGGTGAAGAGATTGGATGCTCTTGACAAAATATTTCGGGGGTTAACTTGATTCACCATGAAATTGGGTCACTTTGTTACGAGCACTCTGTCTAATGCTATAAAAGAGGAACTAGAGGGGAACAATAGCCAGAAAAACAAAGAGTGGGTGGGAGACGAGGCGATGGACCTCCTGATTAAAAAGTGGGATGATGCCAGTTAGTTGCTCTCGGTTGTTGTTGTGCTGCCTTTGGGTTGTTTCTGTGTTTTTTTCCTTTCTATGTTAGCTGTTTAGTCTCATCCTTTTTTGGCCCTTGTGGCTCGTTGTGAGGGGTACAACGCCCTATAAATGTTGTTTAAATTTTTAAAAACATCAAATATAGGACAAATATAATATTCATTGATTGTCAATTGGTGCTAAGGTTCAGATAATTCAATTCCTTCCTTGCCTAAGAAAAGTAATCTTCAACCCTAAAAGGGTCTTCAAAATGTATATTATGAGTAAAATAATTTTGATAATCAATACAAGTTTAGATTTACAAAAAATATTCAAAATGGTTTAAGGATTTGAGAATGAGTGATTGAAGTATTGGTTTTTTTTCATATTTAAATTTAATCTTTAAATTGATATTTAAGTTAGAATTTTAAATTGTTCCAAATTGAATAATTAAAGTGATATTTAAAGTAGAATTTAATTGTTCTTAAAGACTACTTATATTGTAAGTTAATTGAAAATATTAAAAAATATGCATCCATATATGAACCAATTCCATTTCCAACAAATGTATATAGCTATTAATTACTATTTATACATTCAATTATAGACATCTCAAACATAAATTATAAAAAATATAATCAGCGTAACTATTGCAAAAGAAGAAAAATAAGAAAACCAAAAGAAAAAGTTTCAAATTTTCATTTTATTCTATGCAAATTTGAATCACAATAGAGGATTGGAGCAGCCCATTAAAAGAGTTGGATGTTAGTTAGCAATATATTGTGGTATTTCCTGCATTGCAGATGTTTGTATCCTTCTCCCTTTCTAAATTAATAAACTAATCTTGTGTATAAAAAAAAAATTGTGATATTTATTTCAATCCATTTATTTCTCAAAAACTTATGACATTTTGATATTTATCTCTTCATAATTGTTCTTACACATAAAACCTTTCAATAATTTGACCATGTGAGTTGATTTGTCAATTTTTATTGTATAATGAAAACATGTATTAAATATAATAATATTCTAAGTAGTTGAAGCTTTGACATTGAACTATAATTGGATTTTTTATTGGGCCAACACATCCCACCAATGAAGGAGATGTGTGGATCAGATCTGTGGGTACAAACTTCCACTTCCACCAACTAGAGGGCAATCGCACTTGATCTGTCCTAATGCCCAACAACATGTACAAACCCATTATCAAAATGACGCACAGAGAGGCCTATTATTAAATATATTCTACATGATTTATTTATTATTGTAAAATTATATTTCTAAGTCTTCAAACATAACATGAACTATAATCTATATAAGTATAAAGATAAAATTATTTATTTCTAAGATTAGTTTACTAAACATACTTAAATTTAGCTCAATTAATTTTATTTACATAATGTAAATAGAATTTTAAAATGTTAAATTAAAACCTAACAAAAAGTTTTGATATGTTTCAACCAACAAATAACTCAAAAAGATATTTTAATTTGACAAACACAAATATAAAAAAATCAATGTAATCATTGCACCTTCTTTCGGTGCAAGTGCTAGTTATAATGCTTTTAGGATTATGATTAATAATAAGATTAGAATTATATTTTAATTAATAATTATAATATTTTTAGTTATTTTAATTTAGTTTTTATTTGTATTTATGTATGTTTTGAAGTTAATAAAATTTGGAAAATAAAAAAAAGTGGCAATATCAAATAGTTTAAGATTTAGTTTAATTTTTTATTTTAATTGTATAAAATCAAATCCCTAGGAAGATTATCTTTATATTGTAATTATGGATGTGCTTTAATTTAAGTTTTATTATATGCTAATTTATGGATGTGCTTTAATTTAAGTTTTATTTTAATATTTTAATAGTGTGAATCCAAATCTCTATAAAATAGCTAATTGATTTTTGTGAGATTTTCTTCAATAAAAAAATAACAATTACATACATTAAAAAAAAAATCTTTAAAAAAATGTAAAAATAAGTAATTTATTTTAGAAGTATTTAATGAAATAACTTTATAAAGCAAAAAATTAAAAATCATTTAAAAAAATTTTAAAAATGGTTTACCTTACTTTCCCTACAAATTTGGCCATAACACCCCAAACTTCTTAGCCAATTATGTTCAAGAAAAATATTTTTTCTAATTTTTTTAAAGTTAAGTATTTAACATGTTCACTTTAAAAAATATATATTATATTTGTGGAGCATAAAATTCTAGTTTTTAATTGGTTCAAAACCAACTTATTAATAACTAATTAACAAAATGAGTTGAAGAATTGATTGGAGCCTCACCACAAGTACTAATTAAAGACACTCAAATTTGGCTAACATTTTCCTACAAGATTTTATGGCCAGTTGCATGTCATAAACATCATCATTTTCCATCATTAGGTACCATCAACCTATCTTCCACATCTAAATAAATAATTTTATTATTTAATTAAATTACTTTATTTCACCAATTTTCATCTATTAATTAAATAATATTGATTATTTAATTAATTTACTAATCATTCTTCCATTAATTTACTAGTCAACTTCCACTCACTCCAAGTTCACTGATCAATCAATTCGGTCCAATAATCCATCTATTTTGTTCCACTTCCACTCAGCCTCACTTATCTCTCTAATCAAATATTTAAATTGACTCATGCAACAGTTAACTATCCAATCAAATCCTCTCAACAATTTTAAGTCATTGATTTTCTTAGTCTCTCATCAGATCTTGACCATTAATCAATATCTCCAAATCTATAATTTAACAAACCTATCAATCATCAATCTCTCTCTCCCAGATATGTGCAAAGAAACTATACTTGATTCATTTAGTTATTTATGCTATTGTGCTACGTAAAATCTAAGAACAAGTACTATTTCACTTTTCTCCAAGGTGAAAAGAGAACAATAGAGCAAAGTGAAGGATTCACATAGGTTTATGGTATTATTTTTGAGTGATTCTTTTATGCTTCATTGATATGATCTTTTGTTGAATTTGATTATGGATTTCGCTTGTTTGATTGCTTGTTATTGGTTTTCCTAATCAAATTTCTAGGTCATACATTTTGTCATGCTCAAGTCCTTGAATTTAAACTTTTTTCTTGAATTTTATGCATTTTTAATAGTTACAAGCTTGTTTGGCGTATTTGTCTAGAACTTGGATGCAATTTTTTGAAACTTGGGCACAATTTCCTAAAACTTGGGTGAAATTATCTTGAACTTGGGCACAATTGTACAAGGGAATGACACATTTGTGTCTCAGTTAGGTGCATTTGTTGAACAGTAGCTCATAAAATTTTTGTGATCAATTTTCTATTTTTCTCTCATAATTTGTGGTTTTCTAGGGTACTTGTGCTTGCTAGGTCTTTATTAACCCTAATTTTGTAGATCTTTAACCTTGGACAAGTAGATTTAGTTCATAAATTAGGGTTTTTACTCTTATTTTTTATAAATTTTATGTTTTTATGTAGAGTGGTGCAATTGTAGAAGGGAGTGGTGTAATTGTAGAAGGGAGTGGTGCAATTGAAGAAGGTAGAGGTTGATTTGAGGCTCAGATAGGCACATTTGTGCTTCATTTTGGCACAATTATTCTTCTATTGGGCACATTTTCTATTCAAAACTATGCATCTATTAGAAGGTATAAACCACTGTTAGTCATCTTTCACTTACATTGGCACATTTGTTTGTGAAATTTTAGGGTTAATAATTTTTTTGAGAAACTTGTGGCATTCATTGGATAGAAGACCAAACACCTAAACTATTGACATATCTATTGCAATATCTTGTGTTTGAGTTTTTATAGAATAGAAAACACTTCAATTTTATTAAGGTAACTAAACATTGTTTGTTGTGTTTGGTAGGTTTTAGACTATGTATGATCTCCCCTTGTGCTTAGTGTGAACTTGGGGATCAAAAATACTATAGGATTTGCATTTTGTTCATTTACCCAAAGAGGTATTGTCTACATGTGTTGTCTCCTCATGCTTTGAGTGATCTTGGAGATCAAAATAACAACATTTTTCCTTTTTATTTTAAAGTAGGAGGCCTACTCGAGGATTTCATCACCCCAAGGATGACCTCAACCACATTTATCAACAGGGTATAAAAAGGGGGATAATGAAAGTTGTACCCCAAGGTGTGGCCAGTGTCCTTTAAGCCAAGCCTCATGACCCTCAATCTGTTAAGATGTGTATAGGTGAAGAGAGAGAATGAGACTCATCTAATCTCAAGAATCCCCAAATGGGCTCACTGTTCATGTGTTGGAGTGAATAGGACATTGAGAGTTGGGGGGTGAATCAATGTCATGAAAAAATTTAACAATTTTCAGAAAATGAAACAAAACTGAATTAGCTCTCACTATTTCAATGATTAAATCATCCATAAATTGAATGCAACCATTTAGAACTAAAATGAGAAGTATGACAGTAAAACAATGCATAATAAAGCATTCTCACTGGGGAGCAATGAAACCACAAATGAACAATGAGACACAAGATTTTTCGAGTGGAAAACCCTCTTGGGGTAGAAAAACCATTCCTAAATTGCTGCCATACTGGCTTGTATTTTCAAATCACTGTATACAATGCCTTACAGGCTAATTTATGAGCACCAACTCAAGGAGCACCAACCCCTCATTTAGAGACACCAATCTCAAGGAGCACCAACCTCTTTTCAATTTACAGAATTACAATAACACAGAGGATCTCTTTGTTTTTCAGATAAGCTCATAGAAACCCACACCCTTAATCTATCTAATACTCCAAAGATTCAAAACCAAATGAATCCCTAAAATATTAAATAAACTAAGTAAAAACATTTGCTCAGTTTCATATTATCTATATGTATTACAGAGCATTTCAGCTTTTTCAACTTTTTCTTTTCTTTTTGATACAACAACAAGTTACAGTCTTATCAATGACCTCAAAAACTTACAGTAATGAAACACTGTATTTATATGTCAATAAAATATACACAAATTATGTCTTGTATCTTCACCGAAGGTTTCAGTTACAATAGAGTGCAATGTCATGACCATTTTGACCTCAGAACCCTGAATTCAATAGAATCTACACCAATCAAATCACCTGTTCCAGGAATACCAGAATACAGTAACATATGCACCAAAAAATATCACTTTTCTTTTTCAAAGTGTTTATAAAGAACAATAATACCCTTATGAATCTGATTATAAGAGAACCTCCAAATTTAATGATAGGTGGAGAAGGAACAGAGAAGAAGCTATATCCTTCACATAACGTTTTTTCCATAATGATAAAAACAAGATTGTCATTGCTAAAACCTATCATGACTTTGTAACCGATTTCCCACATCATAAACCCAATACCAAACATAATAAGCTCTTTTAGAATACCCATAATGAATTTGTTTTCAAAAATCCTTATGCAGATAACCATCATTTTTGTAACGTATGAAACATGTCCATTTTGAATCCACAATGATAATGATAGATTTCACAAAATGCATGATTACCCACCAACCAAAAAACACAACCCCTCATAGCATAACCAAATAGATATGATATTCTATCAGGGTATCAATTTCAACTTAGGTAACCAAAATCTTGTCATGCCTTGCAGGAAACCACTCAAGCATTTTTAATTTCGAAACATAAAATAGTAACTGCCTTACATTTTTAAACTGAAAGCTTTCTTCAAATAGGGAATAGTAATACATGTTCGAGCTTATAATGCTGCAACTGAAAATACCAGATGAGTTTGAAAGGAACTTAGCTGGAGAAAACCTTTGAACCTTCTTCCATTCTCGTGCCATCTCCTTACCAACTTTGTCATAGCTCTCATAGAAGGTAGAGACGTTTTTCAAATTAAATGCAACAAGAGAAAAATGACAGAGTAACGGCTGTGACTTAACATCCATAGCGGCGACAGAGTCTAGGGTTTTAGACCCTCAAGTTTAAGAAATACTAAAATGAATGCCCTAATATTTCTTCAAGTCATTCGATGCCCCAAGCCAAAACATAATCATGTTTGAAGTTCGAAAGGACTTAAGACATAAGTAAAGACGTCATAATGCATTATAAAATCCTCAGCCAAGAAAATGCCAAGTATGCCGACAATCTCATTACCTCTGGAATGCATACAAATCGTCGATCAACTTCATCATAGCATAACTTTAATGGATGACCGATGATCAAACAAAGAAAATGCCGACACCATTATACCTATAATAATTTGTCATGACCTCTTAAAACAAATGTCGACCACCTTATCAATCATTGTTACCAAGAATTCAAATCCATGTCACTTTCATAGTGGCTTTTAAATAATTAATTCCTCATTCTTGCTATCGGCCTTAAGGCCTAATGAATCAACAAATATAAGACCCGATCCAGGAAAGACTTCTCTCTAAATCATGTTCAAATACATTATAACAATTGCCATGTTAATACCTTTTCCTAAAAAATATGCCAATTGATATCAACTTATCATATTCCCATGCCAAGAATATCAAAATTATCAAATGTTTAAGGAAACCCAATAGGGTTTTCTTAATATTAAATGCCAACTCCAATTATGATTCCAAAACCAAGTTGCCTATAATCATTACCTGTATGAGGCTAAAAAGAGGACATAACTATGATGTTGTTCAAAACCTTATCAACGCCAAGTAACCACAGAAATCTGAACATGCCAATACCATATAAACATGTAGATCATCTTAGCATAGTATAGCTCAAAATGTCAAACCTGTCAAACTAGAACTATACCACTTGAGCATTGAATCATAATCTTGTAAAAAAGATGCCTTGTAATCTGCACATGGAGTCAAGAGATCAGTACCATCAAAAACATCATCACAATGCCGAAGCCAAAACCAAATATGCCAAGACAAAATATAAACAAGAGTGCCAACCATCTGAATATAAACTATGTAACTGATAATCAATCACCAAGATGCCAATCTGAAACACATTTTTTGTTTGAACCAAATTGTATGAAAGAATAACCTTTATCTGGTGTAGCAATAATAAAGAACCATCCTGAAACTGAAACCATCTATCAAACTTAAAAACACTGTCCACGTTAGCATCATCAAATAGAAACCTGAAACCAAGAATCATGCCTGGAAACCAATGATCACTAAGATCAATATGAAATGATTAACATGAAAAACTAGAACCTATAAAGGTGACAATGTCATAAATCTAAAGTTAATGAATGCCCTGACATAATGAACACCACCTTAATAACTTGTACCATGCCTTATCAACACTGTCAGTCCAATATAGTCATAACCATCTGAAAGTGAATATCATGCATAACCAGAAATAGAATCATCAAGAACATAATCAACCAATCCAAGATACCATCAACCTGAACCGACACCTATAAATACCATAACATCATTTGTGACTTTGTCATGAAGGACAAACAACTGAGGGGTGAGATCAACATCATGGTCCCACTATGAACCTGGCTATTTAGAAGCCTTAAGACCATCGGTTGTTACCATTAGTGGGGTGTAGTGTACAACATCATGCACGAAGTTACCCAACATGTATCATTTTAGGGTGAGGTAGAATTATTTTGGAGGTGTAAAAACCTACAAAGGAAGGAGGAAGGTGAGCCCTTATGCCACTAGAGACCTACCTATCCCACTTTGAGAGTGGAGCCATGTATCTGTGGTCTTCTACGATATTTTATTGATGGGCCTCTGCTAATGGGACACACCTTTAACACTAATTAGGTTGTGCTTCTTAGAGTGTCTTCTTTGTTCAAACCAATGATACCATTTAGCATGTCACCTTGAAAAGTGTCAATAAATACCATGTCTATTATGTGATGTTTTTTCTTGCCATTTTTTTCTCAAAACATTCAAATTAGACCAAAATTAATTAGAACCATAAAATTCAACTTTAGTTGAACTTAGAAAACTTAGTTCTAGGTCAAATTTTTACAAATTTCTAACCATGTGGCCCAACAATAGCTAGTTTGGTCATAATTATGGCTTAGATAGGCACTTTTATTGCTTAGATAGGTGTGTCCATTACACATAGTGGTGCAATTGCCTGAGACCTCCAAAATTCATTTTTTTAAAAACTAAACTGTCAGCCATTTTTATTAGAGTAGCATAATTTAACCTCATAAAAAATCACTTATTTATCCTATTGTATAACTGATTATCATTCAACACGACTATTTTTCAAACAAAAGTCAAAAAACTCAATTTTAGGCTAGATTTTCACAATTGTTTAACCTTTTGGCATAATTGTGGCTTGTTTGGACACAATTGTGTCTCATTTAGGTGCAATTGTTGCTTAGATAGGCACATTTGTAGCTTTGGTAGGTTCATCTATTGTACAAAGGTGCAATTGCATAGAACCTTCAAAAAACCAAGTCTACTCTAAAAGTAGAATTGCCACCCCTTTTGGCTTAGAATAAAGCATTTTCACTTCAAATTTTCATGATTGTATTGTAATGTGGTGCAATTTTGATGTATCCTAGCATAATTGTATGTCAGTCAGACAACTAGTTGTCATTAGACCTTATTGTCTTATAGACAAACTTGCATTAAACAAAATTGATACCTATTGGTTTACACAAATTCAGTCCTCAGATTTGATCATTCACCTCACCCATTTTTACATTATTCACATCTTTCAAATAGATTCGGAATTGGGTCCAATATACCACATCTCCATTATCATCGTTTTTTGTCCAAAATCTAAACCATTAAGTCTACCTAGATCTTACATTTACCCCACATTAGTTTGATATTTTTTCTTGAAAGTTTGCCTTATTAAGGTAGAATATTAAGTTATCTTATCCATGGGTAGTTTGAATTAGGATCTTCTAAGTTAACCTATTCCACCATCCCCCAATTTTTTTGACTATTGGACTAAAAGTATAGTCCAAGATTTAACATAATTTATCCAAATCTTGATTATCAAAATCATAAGATCTAGCTACACTTCTTGTTCATATCCACCTCATTTCATCCATTCAAAAATATCATTCAATTCGAAAGGTCATAAATCTCTTACATTCCAATAGAAACAAGGTCACAAACTAAGAATAAAATACAAAAAGGGTTTGACATGATACCCCGGGTATAAACCCTTTCCTCAAGATACTAGGAGAATTCATGAATAGGTATTCAGAGAGTGGTTTTGAAACACCACCTCCACTAAGTCCTAGGAATAGTCCAACATTGGTGGGTTTCTTAAATACATAACTTCTGAGGAGTTTTTTGAAGCCCAACAAGATCCTAATGCAATGAAATAGTAGACACAATTCTAGCAACTAATCATGATCAATACTTCTTGGTACTTGCCCAATAGGGAGCTAAATTTCCCTTCACATTCAAGATATCAAGCTCATCTAGGATGTCACCAATAATATTCCATCCTCTACCTTAGGGGAAACTAGTTCCAACAAGATCATACCACCTTCCATGCAATCAAATAACAACCTTGTTCTCCAACCTCCTAACAATCCTCCCATTAATTCTTCACAAATTATTATGGTCATCCAAAAAACATCCATACCCACTAACTCCACACAAGTGACAATAGAACATGTACATACTCAGGCTCCCATATACTCTATGCATATCACCAAACCATTATACAACACAACATCCAATAAAACTATTGCTCCCCCCTCAATAATTAATCCACATACATTATCACAATCATCTCACCTTTCCCAAGCACCATCACCTAACTTGAACACCATTGCAAATAACAATCAAAATCATATTGTCGTAACCAACGCCTTATATCAACACCAATTGACACTTAATAAATCCAACAATACACAAACACCAACAATACACAAACACCAGCATATACAACCTATAATTCCCAACTAGCTACATCTAATGTTCATACTTACATACCAATCAACCAATACATCACCCATAAAAACTAAAACTCCATGACACAACATCTATAAAACCTCACCTCAAACCCTAATCATAATGTAAACCCACTTAATCGAAAAACCTACCAACACAAATCCACCTAGAATGGTATGGCTTCACAATAATATATCAATCCAACAAAATACATGCATCCACACCACACCATCCATCCATAGTATCAAAATCAAAATATCATGAACCAACAATGACAATCCACCCCATTAAACCATTTTTCTGATTCCAATGCATATGCTCATGCTTACAATACCCCAAACCATTCATACATTCATCAAAATATGTCATCATCAAACTTCCCTTAATTCCATCCATCATCACATCCTACATCCAATTATAATTCCATCAACTTAGGTCCCCTACCATGCATTCCAATGATCTAGCTCTCCAAATCCAGAATTTGCAATAGAAAATCTCCAATATCCACATAGGGCCGATAAAAAATAGTTGTATGCTAGAATACATATACCCCTATCCATTTGACATGACTATACCTATGCCATCCTTTCAACATCACTTTGAAATGCCTAAATTTGATAAATACAAAGGAAAGGGAGACCCTCACAATCATATTAGATAATTTTGCATAGCTTTCTTAGAGGTTATGCTTAATGATACTTATCCCATGCGCCTCTTCTCAAGAAGCTTAGGAGGGCAAGCTATGGAGTGTTTTTCTCAATTCCCAACTGACATTAGGACCTTTAGTGATCTAGTTGAGAAATTTATCTCACATTTTTCCTACAATATAGAGCATGAATCTTCAATGACTGACTTATGCACTATGAAACAAAACACTGGAGAAACCTTCATGTCCTTCTTACAGAGATAGAAAAACCTAGCTATAAATGTCCATGTCGCATCCCTGAGAAAAAAATAGTTGAAATGTTCATTCAAAACATGAATACAAAAATTGGGTTCCATATAAAAATGTTATGCTCAAATTATTTGGACAAAGTTATAAAAAAGGGGCTTACTATCGAGAAAGCCCTTATTACCAAATGACTTGTCATAATTTTTGAAGATAACAAAGACTATCCAAATTATTCAAATGACAAATCATGTTATTAGAACAAAAATAAAAATATCATTAATGATGGTGGGGTTGACACTAAGATGGCTCAACATTCTCAACCCACCTTACACATACAAGCACTAAACAATGTTCAAACCTCAATGAATATCTAGGAAAACACACAAAGAGCGCCTCCTAGAAAAAATAATATCCCACAATGGAAGTATACTCCTTTAGGAGAGCCCATTGAGTCCACACTCCAAAAACTTAGTCACACTCCCAAAAATTAGGCAATATGTACTTGAATTCAAACCCACATGGTGGAAGGACACAAATTTTTGTGAGTACCATAGGACCAATGGACATAAAAATCTAAGTTGTTTCAAGTTAAAGAATATCATTCAAGATTTTGTTGATCAAGGTGACATCACTATTGAACATAATCCTAATATTCATCTCAAAATAATTACATCAATACTATTCATAGCTCACACGATGAAAAGTTAGACATATATCAAGATACTTTTCCTAAGCATGATCAAAAACATCCATCTATGTCTAACTAACAATGGACCATCCCAAAATAATTGCATTAGTCATGGACATAGCATATCCACCTCATTTGACTTCATAATAAGTCATATTGAAGAAGCATGCCCACAAGAAGCCTCCATCTCTCCTCCCATTCCTTCATCCTTGAAACTTTGCAACATCAATCCACATCATCCCCATCAACTAACTCATCCAATAATAACACCTTCCAAAATTTTCCCTAAGAGTCATCCATAATGGATAATCCACTATTTGATATAATTCCAACCTATGATCAAGAAATCCTAGATCAAATACCATCATGCATCTTATCGCCCATCATACCCAGTCTAGAGAATCTATTCAAATTCTAGTACCACCATTCCAACATATTGAGGCTACCCAAGAGTCCTTTATTCCTACCACATTTTTAAAACTTGATCTATGTCAAGAATACAATCTAAAGCACCAAGAATAAATCCCTTAAATGAATCAAGAGTAAGTTATCCAAATCCTACAATCTCATCCTATCCTTGATCAAGATCCCATAGTCCCTTTCCATGCCATCCATGATTCCAAAACAAAGTTGATCCCATCTATATGCTAACTACCTCCACTTCCACATATGAGAAACTTGCTTCCACTGAAAACATAGATTATCTCTCCCTTGCTCATCTAGAACAAGAGTCATTCTCTCTATACATATTTGAGAATGACGAATCAACAAGCATGAAATTAGAGAAAGCACCAATAGCCTATCAACTTGGATCACTCACTTTTGTCAAAGCCAACTTTCTTACAAATGAGAAGATAAACATCATTTATGATTCTCAATGGCACAAAGAAGAGTTAGCATCTTGTTACCAGAACAACACATATCCTATTGCAAATAGAATAGTTGAAACATGCAACATAAAGGAAAAGGATTAAGCTTACATGAACAAGGTATTCTAGAGCCCATACAATTTTTTGACCAATCCTAAATATCAAGGACTTGGTTCTTATTCATCGATCAAGAAATATAAGGATGTTAGTGACACCTCCATGATACTAGGGGCAACTTCATAAGATACAAATACCAAAATAGGGGCCATGAATAGTCCTTATAATAGGGTTGTTTCCAACACTCCTCTAATCTACATCATAGACCATCATTCCCAAATCCTCCAATCCACTAATTGGGGCCAAAAAAAGAATAATCTTTACAAAGAAATAGATCAAAGTCAAGCCATTGAAGCTAATAAATCCAAAAATAAAAGTAGACACGTATAGTCAAAATGGATCATGCAAAGCATCCAATCCAAACCAAAAAATCAATGAAATTATTGAGCCATCTTAAAAAGGGGCTTTCATCTATCAAAAGTGTCTACCTACTTTAAATGAGACTTTAATACCAACACACAAAATGTATGAAATCGTTGGTCCCAAACATACTCAGGCTCCCATATACTCTATGTATATCACCAAACCATTATACAACACAACATCCAGTAAAACTATTACTCCCACCTCGATAATTAATCCACATACATTATCACAATCATCTCACCTTTCCCAAGCACCATCACCTAACTTGAACTCCATTGCAAACAACACCCAAAATCATATTGTTGCAACCAACCCCTTATATCAACACCAACTCACACCTAATAAATCCAACAACACGCAAACACCAGCATATACAACCTATAATTCCCAACCACCTACATCTAATTTTCATACTTACATACCAAGCAACCAATACATCACCCATAAAAACTAAAACTCCATGACACAACATCCACAAAACGTCACCTCAAACCCTAATCATAATGTAAACCCACTTAATCTAAACACCTACCTAGAAAAATCCACCTAAAATGGTATGGCTTCACAATAATATACCAATCCAACAAAATGCATACATCCACACCACACCATCCATCCACAATACCAAAATTAAAATATCATGAACCAACAACGACAATCCACCCCATTAAACTATTTTTATAATTCCAACGCATCTTCTCATGCTTACAATCCCCCAAACCATTCATGAATTCATCAAAATATGTCATCATCAAACTTCCCTTAATTTCATCGATCATCACATCCTACATCCAATTATAATACCATCAACTTACCCCCTACCATGCATTCCAATGATCTAGCTCTCAAAATATAGAATTTGCAATAGAAAATCTCCAATATCCACATGGGGCAAATAAAAAATAGCTATACGCTAGAAGACAAATGTCCCTATCCATTTGATATGACTATACCTATGCCACCCTTTCCACATCACTTTGAAATGCCTAAATTTAATAAATACAAAGGAAAGGGAGACCCTCACAATCATATTAGAGAATTTTTTGTAGCTTGCTTAGAGGTTATGCTTAATGATACTTATCTCATGTGCCTCATCTCAAGAAGCTAAGGAGGGAAATCCATGGATTGTTTTTCTCAATTCCCAATTGACATTAGGACCTTTAGTGATCTAGTTGAGAAATTTATCTCACATTTTTCCTACAATATAGAGCATGAAACTTCAATGACTGACTTATGCACTATGAAACAAAATGCTGGAGAAACCTTCATGTCCTTCTTACAGAGATAGAGAAACCTAGCTATAAATGTCCATGCCACATCCCTGAGAAACAAATAGTTGAAATGTTCATTCAAAACATGAATACAAAAATTGGGTTCCATCTAAAAATTCTATGCTCAAATTATTTTGACAAAGTTATCAAAAAGGAGCTTACTATCGAGAAAGCCCTTATTGCCAAATGACTTGTCATAATTTTCAAAGATAAAAAATACTATCCAAATTATTCAAATGACAAATCATGTTATTGGAACAAAAATTAAAATGTCATTAATGATGGTGGGGTTGACACTAAGATGGCTCAACATGCTCAACCCACCTTACACATACAAGCACCAAACAATATTCAAACCTCAATGAATATCTAGGAAAACACACAAAGAGTGCCTCCTAGAAAAAATAATATCCCACAATGGAAGTATACTCCTTTAGGAGATCCCATTGAGTCCACACTCCAAAAACTAATCCAAGAAAACTTATTCACACTCCCAAAATTCAGGCAATATGTACCCCAAGTCAAACCCACATGGTGGAAGGACATAGTTTTTTGTGAGTACCATAGGACCAATGGACGTAAAAATCTAAAGTGTTTCAAGTTAAAGAATCTTATTCAAGATTTTTTTTACCAAGGTGACATCACTATTAAAGATAATCTTGACAATTCATCTCAAAATAATTATGATCAAGACCATCCATCTATGTCTAATGATGGCCCATCCCAAAATAATTGCATTAGTCATGGACATATCATATCCACCTCATTTGACTTCATAATAGGTCATCTTGAAGAAGTGTGCCCACAAGAAGCCTCCATTCCTTCATCTTTGAAACTTTGCAATATCAATCCACATCATCCCCATCAACCAACTCATCCAATAATAACACCTTCCAGAATTTTCCCTAAGAGTCATCCACGATAGATAATCCACTATTTGATATAATTCCAACCTATGCTCAAGAAATCCTAGATCAAATACCAGCATGCATTCTATTGCCCATCATGCCCACTCTAGAGAATCTATTCAAATTCCAGTACCACCATTCCAACATACTAAGGCTACCCAAGAGTCCTTTATTCCTACCATATTTTCAAAACTTGATCTATGTCAAGAATACAATCCAAAGCATCAAGAAGAAATCCCTGAAATGAATCAAGAGTAAGTTACCCAAATCCTGCAATCTCATCCTATCCTTGATCAAGATCCCACGGTCCCTTTCCATTCCATCCATGATTCCAAAACAAAATTGATCCCATCTATATGCCAATTACCTCCACTTCCATAGATGAGAAACTTGCTTCCACTGGAAACATAGATGATCTCTCTCTTGCTCATCTAGAACAAGAGTCATTCTCTCTATACATATTTGAGAATAATGAATCAACAAGCATGAAAGAAGAGAAAGGACCAGTATCCTATCAAGTTGGATCACTGAATTTTGTCAAAGATAGCTTTCTTATAGATGAAAAGATAAACATCATTGATGATTCTCAATGGCATAAAAAAGAGTTAGCATCTTCTTACCAGAACAACACATATCCTATTGCAAATAGAATAGTCAAAACATGCAGCATAAAGGAAAAGGATTAGGCTTACATGAACAAGGTATTCTAGAGCCCATACAATTTTTTGACCAATCCTAAATATCAAGGACTTGGTTATTCATTGATCAAGAAATATAAGGATGTTAGTGACACCTCCATGATACTAGGGGTAACTTCATATGATATAAATACCAAAATAGGGGCCATGAATAGTCCTTATAATAAGGTTGTTTCCAACACTCCTCTAATCCACATCATAGACCATCATTCCCAAATCCTCCAATCCACTAACTAGGACCAAAAAAAGAATAATCTTTAGAAAGAAATAGATCAAAGTCGAGCCATTAAAGCTAAATAAATCCAAAAATAAAAGTAGACACATATAGTCAAAATGGATCCCAAGGAAAATTGGATCATGCAAAGCATCCAATCCAAATCCAAAAATCAATGAAATTATTGAGCCATCTAAAAAAAGGCCTTTCATCTATCAAAAGTGTCTACCTACTTCAAAGGAGACTTCAATACCAACACATAGTGTATGAAATCGTTGGTCCCAAACATACTCAAAATATCACATCCACACTCCATCATCCACCATACCAAGTTTGGAATATAAAAATTCCTACATTCAAACTACCAAGTAACTCATCCACATCTCACATCCCCCACCAAAATCCAAAATCCCACATTCATTGTGTCTTCGCAACAACACTTTATCATAGGGAATCTAATGGCACTCTATCACAATGTGTGCATTTAGATAAAGACAACTCTAGAATCAAAAAGGATCACACTGGCATCCCTAGGCTATATACAAGTGCCCTTATCTTGGCAAAGCAACTCCTCAAGGTAGGACATTATTGGCACAAGATGACATCAACATCTCTATCAACACCACCAGATGGTCTTGCATAGTTGATTATCATTCAAAAACACAAACAAAAAAAGGAAAGATAAATAATGCATCCAATAGTGAAAACCATTCTTATGGCACTTTGGGAAAGTACCATGATAAAAAAATTGGAAAACAAGCATCATGTGTAACAATCAATTATCTATGTGTACCATTCCAGTTGGGATCATATTATCTCATACATCATTCCAATTTATCCTAACACCACTACCCATCCAATCCATTCCACTTGCATCCATCTTCCCTATTCACCTTGATCTTGATAAAGACTTGGGGCATATACAAGTCAAAACATGATTTTGGAAAAACCTTGACATGGTTATTTTCCTTTGACCATATACTAACCCATGTCATACCCTCACCTACATATCACTATCAAAACATTTAGCTTGGATCAAACATGTTATCCTATTATGAGATAGTCCTTGGAAGTAAAATCCCTTATCTTAGATCTATTTGTGTAATGCTTATTCTTCATATATCCATTTATATTTCACTAGTTCATCTAACCAATCATAGTGTTGCATACATTTATATACACTTGAGGGTAAGTAATTGCATCCGAATTTGGAAAAAATCTTGATATATGTCTTCTAGCTCACTTTGTGATATGGACACCTTCCAAAATACAAAAAATAAAATATATTGAAAAATAAACAAAGACACTTTTAAGCATATTCCACCATTCTAGGAATAAACTTTCTCCATCAAACTCTCCTCCATCAGTATCAACCCAAACCATCCCCATTGATTGCATCTCACTTACACTCTACTGGGTTATCAAACTATCTAACAAATTTTGTTCCTAGCCTGGCTACAAATCTTGATCCATCTTATCCAATCAATCATCATCAGGATGCATCCTTCCCTATCATTATGTTGTTCCTATCTTAACAACACTATCATCATATTATTCTCGTCTTAACACACTATCCTTGCATTGTTCCTATCTCAATAGAATTATCACTATCATCAATCAATCAATCAATCAGATCAATCAACTTTAGATTGGCTAGCAACAAGATCTCAAAAGTTCTTTAATATCCCTACACATCCATATCTTCGTATCATTTTTCATCATTATCATCATCATCACCATCAAAAAATCCAAAAACATTAAAAAATTCTAAAAATCCAAAAAAATAAAATATTACAAAATCTCCAAAAATAAAAAATTCCAACAAAAATCCAAAAATGCAATATAATCCACCATATGCATAATGAATTTCCATTTCCTAGACAAAAAATTCAAGAAAGAACAAAATATGCAATACCCAAAGGCATCAAGCGTTCATGAAACAATCACAATAGAAGACTTGAGTTAAATTGTCTACAACCTATTGATCTGTTACCAAATCAACTTTAAACATCTTATCAAAACTATCATATCTTAATAGATGCATCCTTCCCACAATAGGAATTTATCCATCTTGGGAACATATCTCTTGGCAAGAAAACCTATTAGTTGTTGATTTGTTTGGTCAGTGAGTCTTTTTATTTCTTGATTTATCTTATTATCGCATTCCTATGCTACTCAAGGATATCTCCCTGATATTAGAGGAGTAAGAATGGGAAAAGGTCATTATTTTTGTATGCTATGTTTGTGGAATGTTCTTGTTGGGGCATGTGCATTCCTTGTGTGTGTTGGACTGGCTTCTAGCATTGACAAACTTCCTTTGCATATAAGGTCATTTAATACCTTTTTTTCACTAGGCCTATCATGCTTTGAAATTATTTCCCTCATGCATTCTAACAAGGTTCTATCATGTCGAGTACAAAAAAGGACACTTCTTGTTTGCAGAGTCAAATTCCATGCAAGTGATACCAAACTCACATTGGTTTTCCATACCTTGGTGTATATATATCCATTTTCCATAAAACGCTCTATGATGATAAAAATAGCACAAAATAGAAAGCACAATCTTTATCATTTCTCATATCCATCTACATTAGTCTATTTCTATCCATCTATCTCATT
Organism: Sequoiadendron giganteum; assembly: GCA_007115665.2. Classification (NCBI taxonomy): domain Eukaryota; kingdom Viridiplantae; phylum Streptophyta; class Pinopsida; order Cupressales; family Cupressaceae; genus Sequoiadendron; species Sequoiadendron giganteum. The sequence goes on along the minus strand of CM021100.1, from coordinate 676,936,590 downwards.
TCTATCTCTTTCATTCTATTTATCATACATTCCAATGTGTGACACTGATCAACAAATAACTATTTCCTCATTATTTTCTACCATCCTAACTTCCATCTATGCATGTATCATGACACAACAAAAACAAAAGCATAACACATCCACATTATCCATATATCTTTGCATACATATGTGCCATTTCAAGCAACATATGTCCCCTCCTTCACTCATTTATTTCACATAACAACTAGGCACCATTTAGGTCATACCCTCCATTTGACAATCTTGTGCCTATTTACCAACAATTACACCCACCTACCATGCAATTGAACCCATTGAGGGCATAATTGTGCCAACCTACCATGCATTTATGCCCATTTAAGGCTCAATTACACCCACCTACCATGCAATTGCACACACTTAGGGCACAATTGTGCCTAGCTACAATTACACCCACTTAGGGCATAATTGCACCCAACTACCATCAATGTAAAGAGCGGAACTCTTTAAAAAAAAATCAACAAATACTTTAAATAAAATCATTTATATTCAAAATAAAGTTGATAACTCATTCATTTAGACATCATTAAAATTCAGTCGATTTCCAAAACGACATAAAGTCAATAGGATAGATTCATATACAATTCCAGTCTAAAAACATTCATGTGTCATATTACACAATTTTGAAAATAATACAATAGAAGATAATATTATCAGTTACAATTTGAGACATAGGCATTCAGTCGCCTTAAGCTCTTCAATACATATTTCAAGAAATTATAAAACATAAAAGAAGATGACATCCTTTGATCTTCAATCCAATAGTTAATCTTCATAAAGAAGACGAGAACAAGGATCAGGCACTTTTTCCGCCCAACCTCGAAGATTATGCTTCCCCAAAATTCTTAAATCATTCAAAGAATACCCGACCCTGCACGAATCACTTAGCAAAAGGTAGTCTATGAGCAAGATGGAATCTAGTGCGTGCCTAGTATAACTAGTAAAACCACAAGCATTTTCATTTTTCTAAATCATTTAAGAAACAAGCAAGTTCGATACTAGGATATGGTAGAGAGTTCAATAATTCCATTTGTTTCAATGGTCCTTAAGTTACTTGGCCAAGTAAAATGTCATGCATGACAAATAAAGTAGTTTTGGAAAAGCAAAACCACACTCTCTAATAACCCATATTCGGCACCCGTCCCGGAAGGTAACTTTCCCAAAAACATAACATGCACAGTCCTTTATCAAGAATGCATGGTTCCAAACAGTCAAATACAATCTTTCACAAACAATTTATCGAAAGTCATGATTCAATCAAAAACAGTTTAAAATATTGTTCTTTCATCATTTTTAACCAAAGATATTAAATTCACATTTAAAAATTGAATAATTAATTAATCAAAAATAAGAAGGTGTATCTCCATTATGCAAATTAAATACATATAAAAAAAGTCATAAAAGAGCACACGTTCTTTTGTTCTTGTACTCATCTATTTAATACTGTTCAAGTTCATTTTTGATTCTAAGTAAATCATATTTTAATTTAAATGGTTTATTTTCTGTTTTACACACTTTCAGAAAATAAATAATAACTTTTTCAAACAGAATTAAAATAACTCATTTTGTCTCTATTTTGACAGTTTTGTTTGCAATTTTTGCTAAGTTTAATCTCTATCTTGAAATTTTGTTTTAAAATTTAAAGGAGATTTTTATCAAAAATATTTTGATTGGAACATTTTTAAAGTGCTTTTAAATCGAAATAAAACAATCGTTTTCTATTTAAGATCTTTTAAAATCTAAATGTAAATGATGTTTTCTGGTTTTGCATCTCTTCCTAAATTTAATCGGTTGTTTCTCAGTGTTTTCATATCAAATTTCTTCCTAGAATTTTTTGTTTCTAATTTCAATAGTATTCTGGAAATTGAATAAAAATATTCACAGTTTGATATTTAAAGGTTTAACAGAATTTCAAAGTAACAAAAAATTCTTTAAATAGTTTTCAAAATCCACAAATAAATAACGTTGCATTCAAATTTAATCTATTAGTAATTTGCTTATTTATTTCAAGATCCTACCTAGTAAAACTCTCAAATCAGGAAATGATTTTGAATTTCCTTTATGCCTTCTTCAACTCCTGTCCTATGTTCTTGAATTCTTCTCCTAGATTGTTCTTCTTCTTCTTTCTCCTCGTGCCTTTACCTCCCTATCACCCAAGTATCAATATTGTTTCCCTGCTGGTGTCTCCCTGATGCCTTTTGTTCATGCGTGGAAATTAGAGAGGGAAGATGACTTCCTTGTGATTTCTCCTTGCGCGTGCTTTCTCACCTGGTCGCACCCTCTTCCTAGCTTCCCAAGTGCGTGGGATGTGAGCAGGTGAAGGGGAGCCAGTCCCTTGGGCCGCGTGGGTTGGAGAGTCCTTCTCCCTGCTACGTGGAAAGATGGAGTGTGAGGGGTGTGGACTCTGGCTGCACCTTTCACTAGTCCCTGTGCACCCCTCAAGTTTCCTTAATTAGCTGCATATGGGACTTCCATGGCTGCGTGGGGAGAACAGTAACTCCTTAATTCAATCTTTCCAGACCTCTCTTTCTCCTGGCTGCGTCTGGGTAAGGGGAGATCCAAAATAAAATGGCAAAACAAACAAAAATTCTTCTCCTCAATAATACTCTGTCATTTATGTTTTTACTCAAGAACACCAAAAATGGAATTTTTTTTCTGTCTCTCTCCAATTTTGAAATTCTCCAGTGTGATTCTTCTTTCATGCATTGATTTTAACAAGAAAATGAGATCCCCTCTTTTAGATTGATCTCTAGATCAATTCTTTAACTCCCAGATTTCAAATTTGATTGATTCTCATCTTGATTGAAGATATTTCTTCAATTTGTTGACTGAAGTTTCATTTGAATGCAAAGTTCAATTTTGCACGTGAATTTGTTTTTCAATAACTCTATTTTAAGATTTTAGTTCAATTTCTAGTTTTAAATCTTTTCTTCTTTCATATTTTCAATTAAAAACATTTAAATTTATAATACACTTTATTCATTTAAATTTTATTAAATTTCGAAATAAAAGCCAATTCCATTTGAATTTCGAAATACATGCATCTTATTTTCAAATAATAATAAAATATATAAACAAGAAATCCAATCATTTAATTTAAATCAATTTCCTCAAATTTAACCAAATCGTCATTTTAAATCAACATGTATATTTTTTTTTCACAAATTTTGAGAAATTACATTAAAACTAGATTTAAAATTTGCAAACACGATAAACACAAAATGCATTAAAATATTATCTAAGTGAGTGTGTGACATTTCATCTTCCTTATAAACGTCTAACGACTAAACGACTCTACCTGATCGTTGTTCTCGCCTTCAATCACGTTCACCTGTTCCTACGTTCACTTGCACTCGATATTTCATCAGTAATGACAAACCCCAAATTAAATAAAAATGCATTTCAAATCATGGTAATTGCCTTTCAATTTCAATTTAACTTTCATTAAAATAATCATTTAACTTCAATTTAAATAGCGACATCATGATTACTAATTGCATTTCATTAATCAATAAAATCCATACGTGACAATCAAATGCGCCCATTTAGGGAAAAATTGTGCCACACCCTCATACATTTACACCATTTACTTCTCCATTTGCACCCATTCCCTTATCATTTGCATCTTAATTCCTCATCCTCATCTTGCATTTTCTTCTACCATACTAACTCATCTCCTTTCCCACATTTCTCCACAAATTTGTCATTTCATCTACATGACTTTTCTCACTTAATTTACCATATTCTTCATCCATTCCACCATATTCACTCCTTTTCAAGAGTTTGACCCAAAAATTTAATTTTTCTATCAAACTCCTAAGGGGGCATCCTAGCTCCATTTCTTCATTTGCTAGGACAAACTAGGGCATGCCACCAAATTTCCATACTTTATTTGAAACAATGCTATAAAAATGCATTGTCTCAAAGAGGGGAAAAATGTAGACACTCATATTTGACTAACATAATACTACAAAAGCATCATCATTTTCCATCATTAGGTACCATCAATCCATCTTCCACATTTAATTGAATAATTTTAATATTTAATTAAATTACCTTATTTCACCAATATTCATCTATTAATTAAATAATGTTGATTATTTAATCAATTTACTAATCATTCTTCCATTAATTAAAGAATTTTGATTATTAACTAATTTACTAACCATTCTTCCATTAATTAAATAATTTTTTATCTAGTTAATTTCCCACCTCTAAATTAAATAATTATTATCAATTATTTAATTTATTCATTTCCACTAAAATAAATAAAATCATTTATTTTATTTATTTATCCACCTTGCACATGTAATTGATAAATAATAACCATTTATTTATTTAATTATTTATTAACTACCCATGCATTTCCACCTCACAAGTTAACTAAGACTGACATTCAGTCCACTCATCAATCAATTTAGTCAACTTCCACTCACTCCAAGTTTACTGATCAATCAAAAAAGTCCAATAATCCATCTACTCTATTCCACTTCCACTCAATCTCATTTATCTCTCCAATCAAATCTCTTAATTGACTCATGCAGCCAGTTAACTATCCAATCAAATCCTCTCAATAATTTTGAGCCATTGATCTGCTTAGTGTCTCATCATACCTTGACCATTGATCGATATCTCTAAATCTATAAAACAAACCTATCAATCATCAATATCTCTCTCCAAGATGGTTGCAGAGAAATTATACTTGATTCATTCAGTGCTTTATGCTATTCTACTACCCAAAATCTGAGAGCAAGTACTATTACACTTTTCTCCAAGGTGAAAAAGGAGAACAATGGAGCAAAATGAAGGATTTGTGCATGTTTATGGTATTATTTTTGAGTGATTCTTTTATGCTTCATTGATATGATCTTTTGTTGAGTTTGATTGTGGGTTTCACTTATTTTCTTGCTTGTTATTAGTTTTCCTAATCAAATTTCCAGGTCATACAATTAAAAAATATTTAATTAATAGTGATGATGAAATAATTAAATAATTAAAATTTATTTAATTAAAGAGGGAAACATGTTAGCTTAATCAAATAATTAAAATTATTTAATTAATAGTGATGAAAGGGGTTGATAAGGGATGATGACGAGAAATGATGATGTTTTGGAAGAAATGAGTTAGTCATTTTTAGGTGTCTAAAGTATGAATGACAACACTAAGGCATTGAATATAAGGCATTGCACATATGCATGGATTCTTTTGACTAGAGAATACACCAAATAGGGATACACTTGATTGGGAAAATAATGTAAGGTGGAAATAGTAAGAAAATTCTCTGACCAATATACCACTACTTGAAATTCTTGTACTCTATTTACAAGAAATAACACATACATCACCATCCACTAGATGATACATGCTTGCTAAACACATAAGACATATTCTCTACTGATCCCATAAATAATTATGAAGAGTTGATTAATCACATCCAACAACACACCAAATATAGTGAGAGAATATTTCTATGTAAGAAGGGCCAAAATGTAGAATATTGATATAAAATTCCATGAAATTTCACCCTATCATGTGATGAAAAAATTATGAACCAACAATAAATGACACGATAAACATCCAAAATCATGAGATTGTTTCAATGTGGAGAGTTAGTATAGAATACCAACCTATCATCTCAAAAACACTTTTTCTTTGATATATTTGAATGTATGCATCTAAACCTAAAACAAAATTATAAAATTGTGTAAATATGTTAACAAGGATATGCACAAATTAAGGATTTGAAGTTGAAGCTTTGATAACTATAATTTTTTCTTTGTGATATATGCGCATAAGAAACATGCCATATATCTAAAAATTACCTCTTCTTATTTGCAATAAATTTTTATATTGTTAAATGTTGGCAAAAAATTACTTCATCATCTTTCAAGAACTATAAATGAGATCCAAATACAATCTAACTACCTATTTTTCTATATGCAATGATCACCTAACCTAGAAATAGTAGCATGAATTGAATCAGCAAAATCATTCTCATGTGTTCCTTGTTGAAAAGGATTTAAATGAAAGGAGAGGAAAGAAGCAATTGTGAATATATTTCCATTATTTATATAATTCCAAATGACAACTAAAATAAAATTTAAACATATATACATTTTTTACATACATTTTTGTGACATTAACACAAATATAGGTCTAAAAAAGAAATAATAAAAAATGGAAACACATGAAACAAAAATTACCATGTATGGCATATTGATTGCATAATGCAAAGTGATGATAACCATAAAAGTAATAAAGATATTAATCTAAGAATACATACACAATATATAATATAAGCATTGTTACCCAATTTCACTAACAACTCAATCAGGTAGAGCTTCTCGATTTTAAAACTAAAAGAGAGGTAGATTTCTTAATTCTTTCCTACATTACATTCAAGTGCATAGGCTGAAATCAAAAGATTACAGTAACAAATCATTGCATTTATACAATTGCATGTAACATAGAAAATATTTACACAAATCTTTCTGAAAAGTAATCTTTATTGATACAAAAGTGCATATTTGTCTCACACAAGCCATGAGACTAACTTGTTCAATGTAAATAAGAAAAGTTTATACATTGATGTATAAATAAAATAAAATGCACATATAAGGAAAGAGGCCAGTCAATTCCTGAATGACTAGTTCAATTTGAGTTTCCTTGCTTATGTTTCTATCTCGAGCTGCCTTGTGTTCTCCTTAGTTCCTTGCTCCTAGTTCCTGCATCAAAATGATTAAGTGTTGTTAGAGCAATAAGGGTCTCTCACATTACATGTACAAGTACCCATGAACATTTAAACTGATCTTCAAACACATTAAATAAACATAAAAACTTTGGATGCCCTAGAAAATAATTGAGTCATCTAACACACCCAAAATATGCATCTTTTTTTCCTAACATGTTTGTTTCAGTTTAAATATGTTTTGTTCAACATGTGGGTTAAAATGTGGCTCCCACAAGGGTTGAGCCCAACATGCTACCCTCTTGTGCTTTAAGAGGGGTAGAAGTGTAAATCCATCTTATGTTGTCTTAATTGAACAAGTACACATTACTCATAATAATGGGATAGTGGGTCACTGTTATAAATAACATATGCCTGCTCCATTAGAACACCATATGGGACAATATTCGTGAAGGTGCAGGGGATACAAATGAATTTTTGTTGAATTTTTACTACCAGTGACAATGCATGCCATCGTATGAAAGTGGCAGCCATTACTTGCACCCATGACAACCTAGAAAATGGAACAACAAAAGAAGATATCCTCACATGATGAAATATGAGGACAACATAGAGAGCAACATGTTATGACAGAGATAACTCTTGTTCAGAAGAGGATTGTTGATCACAATCTCCAATGATAGTTGCAAGAAAGCAACTGAATAGCAAGTTATAGGAGAAGATGGGTATAGGCCTTGATAAGTTAAAAGCATAATAAATACTTGACATGAACTAGAAGGACATACAAGTGCATTGTGAGAGGATTGGTGGAAATTCAAAATGTTATGAACACATTATGCACAGTTGAGACTAGAACTTCCACTATGATCAGATTGTTGATGGTTCATCATCTTAATTATTGGAGCATCTTTAATGAATTATGGTATTCTTATTGTGTATGTCCTTGATGGATCTATTTATCAGCTCATAAGGAATACAAAGGGACAGCAACCTGAATTATGTGATAACAGTGAGGTCTCCATATCAATGCATGAAATATTGTGATGAGCAAAAAGAAGAGACAAGTATGACAATAGTTTTGAATGAAACAAAGAGATCAAGGAACAAACAGGATAGTGCAAAAGGATTGCAGGTTACTGTCATTACACAAATGACAAGGAACTCTTACAATCTTACTCTATGTAGCATAAAAAATACATTGAATCGATAGCAATTTTGTGTTACATAGTTAAGTGATTATGACAGAGTCATCAGAGGAACACCATTGTGATAGTGTCTTTACATGAAAATTCAAGAGTTAGCAGTAAAGATTGAAACAATTAACTATAAGGCAAAGTTTGTGGTTTAGGCTTTTGGGCAGTAGTGCAACAATATCGGATTGAGCAACCAGTTTCACAATGTAAAGACATGGAAAATGCAAGGGCAACATATGAGTTCCTGTATTTTCAAAAGAAGTTATTTTAAATAAATACAACAATTCTCATTCAACAAGCAATAATGTTCAATCAAAAGAGTCTGTAAGAACACAGTATATCAGGCCAGAGAATGATTCAAATGATAATGAGTCCTTGTCTCACAGGTTTTAAGTGAAGCAGTAAATAAAGCCCTTTGTACATCACCCATGGACAATAAAGTTTCAAGAAATGAGAGGCATTTAACATTTACATCCATAGATTACGAAGGAAAAATGAGGTCACAAATTGTAAAAGTGGGAGATTTTCATGATTTTTTGCCTGAGTGAGAACAAATTTGTTCATTTCTATGCACAGAGGGTGATAGCAGAGAATAGAAAAACCATGGCCTATGGCGTTTTTTAATCTAAATCTACAGAATATTCAAAAAGCAAAATGTGGAAGATAAAGAAAAGATTTGTAATTTATTTTTGGTGCAGAGGTTTTCAGCTACAAAAAAGCTAAAATGGAGACTAAAAAACTTAGAGTTTGAGCCATAGAGCTCGAAAAGAGCTAATTTTTCCTTCAAAAAGATAGGGTTCTATAACCTAGTATATGGAAAAAATAGAGGATGAAGAGCAACAAAAAACCATTGCAACCACTATAAAATTTTAAGTCTTGTGTTTTTCACTTTTTTTTTGAGAAAATAAGAAAACCCAAAGTGAGAAATAAAGAAGCCCTTGAGGGGTTCTTGCTACAGTAAAACCCTCGGCCATGGAAATGGAGTTCCCTTTTTGTTTTGCAGAGTGGGAAAATATTAGCAACAGGAAAGTAGGAAAACCCAGAATATGAGAATGGGGCCGAACTGAACTATGGCCATGAATGCACAATACAAATTCAACAAAAGAAAATTCCTACAACAAGTGTTCATGAAAGATATGGTCGCATCCATTGAGATAGTTTTTCTATTTCTTTCTTTCATAGATAAATGAAAATAGATTAAAGCATTGTTTTGCATAGAAAGAACTTACCCATTGTTTGTTGTAGAAGAAACTCATCAAGAAACCCGTGGGTTTGGTGATCGATGCTCGAAGAATGGCGGTGCTTCCAGTATCTCCAGAAAGCTCAAAGAGTGGAGATGAAAATGCTTTTGCATTTTGCATATTTTTCTTTAGGGATTTTTACTGTAAGTTTTACCAATGAAATATTAGGCATTTTGCCTATCTTTTAATAAAATACAATGTAACTTATTTCCACTGTGGGCTAAGACTATGTCTTATGCCTTATCTATGCTCTTTTCCTTGTAACTTAGGCACATTAAATATGTAGTTTGACTTGCTAATGCTTTTGTTTAAGTCTATAACCAAAGTCCATGGAGATTTTTTTTATTTTTGTATTTCATCACATTGTAAATGCTTGAGTTTAAGTGATGATTCTATAAATCACTTAAATTTAAGTCATTATTTTTTAAAAATGCAAAAAAAATAGGAGCATGTGTTCATATGACCAAGTCTTGAGGGAGAATATATGTTTGTATTAATAGCATGTCAAGCATCTAAGAGTAAGTTGGAGGAGGTTATGACTGTTTTGAGACACATGAAGAAGATTTAGGCATGTTGACTTGGTTTGGAGACATATGGAGAGTATCTAGGCAACTTTTTCCTGAACCTTTATGATGGACTTGGTCAAAGTTGACCTTTTCAACTTTTTGGAGCCTTTTTGGAGAAGAATCAGTTGCTAGATTTTAGGGTTTATTGTTTCATCCGGCCTTGAGTGCTTCTAGAGCCTTTTTTGGTGGGAGATGTAGTTGGATGCTTATATTCTCATTTTGACTCTTTTCAAGAATCAATTCTTACTTGTATTTTTTTTGCTCTGTGACTTTTATGAGTCCTTTGGAGAAAAGACAGTGCTTTGCTATTTTGGACATGTTTGATATTGGATACCTTGATGATTAATGGAGATAAGAAACATTTTTTCCTTCTCATTCTCTATTTTATTGTGTGCATGCTAGTTGATTGATATAGCTACTTGTGAAGTTATTTTGTTTCCTTATAGTTTTTGTCTCAATAAAATAACCTTTTGTAGAAAATATGTATGTTACAGGTCATAGGATGTGTTAAATGCAGGTTTTCTAGCTGTGAGAGATATCTTTCCTTCTAGAGGTGAACTATTCAAGCCTTCCTATGAAACACTAATGCAAGAAACATATAATTTTGGGTTGTGTAAGCCAAACTTTTCCATTGATTAAACTGTGTATGCAAGTTGTTTGCAGTTCTAATGAACGTTTAGGTGCATCACCATATGGTTTAATTATTTCAGTTTATGTTATCTATTGCCCTTTTCCTCAAAAAATCAGTAGATTAGTTTTAGGTGAGTACCAAAGGAAGTCGGCCTTCTCTGAAGGTTCTTTTCCATTACAAGTGACCCATAGCCTAGAAAAGTTCCCATGTTTCTTCAAAGTGTTAAGTTTTTAAACTAAACCAGGGTGCAAATTTGGGTGATAACAGTTTTTGGCACGCCCGGTGGGATCGAGAACTAATTTTCAGTCTCTTCTGTACTACACATTGCTATTGTTTGGTGTGTACAGCAGTAGTTTCAGCCTTTAGAGGCAAATTTTCAGCACACCTAGCAACTCTAGAAGGATGACTAATGGTTTCAGTAGTCTAGGTGTTGGTATGTTTCAAAGTTTTAACATAAGTTCTCATTTATCAATCAATTTCTAGTTTTTATAATTGATTCAATATGTCCACGTTTCATGAAGACATTCTATCACCCTTCATTTCACGAAGATGCTGCTCATATACCCTTTTATCAGTCATATCAAAATGAGCATGCAACTATTTTTAGTCCAAACACCATTGCTATAGGAGACTATCAATATTCTCCACATGCTTGCCACCCACCCACCCCTGCCCATGTTTCATGGCAGCCTATATATGCTCATAACCATGCCCAAGAAGACCATTTTTATTTGCAAAAGCAATTTCAGCAGGTTGATGACAAGAGCACAAAAGATACACTGTCAGCTTTTCATGAGAAAATGAGGGTTGTTGAAAAAGAATAGGAGATGGAATGGAAAAGGAGGCAATTTGAGGAGAATATTGCTCAACAACTGGCTGGAAAGGATACAAAAATGAGGCTAAAACTTACCAAATGGGAGGTTCCCAAGGTTAAAATCCCAAGTTTCAGTCAGGGTGAGTTTCCTACATATTCCAATCTTGAAATTCCAAGCTTTAAAAGATTCCCTTCATGTCAGGAGCCTAGGTTTCAAAACCCTTCTCCTCTTCCTATTAGTCAAGTTGAGCTTACCAATAAGCCTTCTGCCTCTAAGATTCCAAGCTGGAAAGGGCCATCTTCTCTACCCTGCAAGGTTCCTCCACCAACCATTCAAGTGAAACCATGCCCTGACATTCAAAAGGTTGATGAAGAGAAGCCCATTAATCAAGATGGCTCACTCATCTTGGAGAGAATGAGATATATCAATCCATTGCATTTAGCTCTAGAGAATTATAGATTAGAACATAAAAGGATTGAACTAAAACTAGAAAATACTTTTCCAGATGAATCCTTGAATGTTCTAGCCAATCAGCTTCCTTGCTTGGTAAAAGATGATGAAAATGTTTTAACAATTCAGCCAGGACGACAGGTTGGAATATTTAAAGAGGCTGAGCAACTGGAGCATTCTACAATTTGGATGGGTGAGTTACCTTCTTTTATTCAACTTGATGAGGAAGATGTGAGTTTGATTACAACAACAACAGTTTCAGAACAACAAGAGACTAAACGGTGTGAGGATTTGATGATTGAAGCTCAACAAATCAAGAATGGGGTTTTGAATCAAGTGAAAGAGTGCAAAAGTGAACCTTTTGAGGAACCTGGAGAGCTGGTTGAGAGTTGTGATGAGATAAAAAATAGTTTTCTTTCATCAGGGGTTCATAAGGATAATGAGGAAGATCTGTTTTGGAATGAGCTTGCAGTCTTTGCTGTCAATCTGGTTAACAATGATGAATCAAGGCATATAAGAGAAGTGAACGAGTTTGGTAGTCTTAATAAAATTGAGCAACCAATTCATAAGCTTGAGCAGGTCTTGGAGCAACACAATAAGGAGATCCATTTGCATGAAGTGTTGGTTCATGAGCAGATAAGTGAGAACAGTCTTGACTTGACTAATCAAGAAAGCAGTCATAAAGAAATCTCAGAGATCAACGATGGATTTGATGAAGTTTTATGTGCAAATATCATAGACCAGTTCTGCTCAAAGCTAGATGGCCTACAATCAAGTGTTCCCAACCAGCAAGAAGAGACAAATGAACATGAAGAACATGGTGGAAAAGAGGTTGGTATGTTTTGGCTTGATGGGCTATCTTATTTTGTTGACGAGGATGAGGACTCAAATCAACGAGAAGATATGTCTATGATAGCACAAGACCTAGAACAACCTACAAATGTTAAGCAGTGTAAAGAGTTGCTCATTCATGAAGCTTTGTCTCAAGAATTAGTTTCATTTTGGGATGATCTAAAGTTTGTTTTGATACATGAGGAAGCCTCTTTTTGCCCATTTGGACCAACACCTTTTGTACCAGAAGATCAACCACATGAATTGGAACATCAAGAAACCAACATGGAGAGTTCTGAATTCATTCTTTCTAGAGGATGCCCAATTAGGCATCTAGCTAGAATGGAGGCCAATAGGAATATTTCCATCTTGTTTGCACCCAAGCATGAAGGTGTAGCTGAGAAAGAGTAGACTCAAGTCATTTTTCCACCTCAGGACAACAAGGCTGATATTACATATGACGAGGTTAGTGAGCTTGTGTATTTTCTTCAAGGGATTATGTAGCTCTTTACTGAATTTCTGTATATGCTTCATTTATTTCTAGCTATCCTCAAGCATGGTAAACATTGTAAGTTCTATAGAAAAGGTAGCTACTTTACCCAACCAGTGAATGGTTTCATTTGAGTTGGTGTTTTCTTGGTTAATATAGGGTAGGTTTAGATGCAGTTTTCATTTCCCTAAGTGTTGTTCCAACACAATTGAGTAGTTTTCCTTCTATAGTTTTCCTATTTTCAACAAGTATCCTAGTTTTTTGATCAGTCTCTTTGAGTTAAAACCATGTGCAAAGTTGTTTTAGGTCTTTTTTTTAGTTTACTAAATGAATCCATGCCCAATGGACAAGTCTAGGAAATTGGTCTTCATGTTTAGCAAGCAAACATACAACAAATATCACCAGAAATGTTACCCAATTTCACTAACAACTCAATCAGGTAGAGCTTCTTGATTTTAAAACTAAAAGAGAGGTACATTTCTTAATTCTTTCCTACATTACATTCAAGTGCATAGGTTGAAATCAAAATATTACAGTAACAGATCATTGCATTTATACAATTGCATGTAACATAGAAAAGATTTACACAAATCTTTTCGAAAAGTAATCTTTATTGATACAAAAGTGCATATTTGTCTCACACAAGCTGTGAGACTAACTCGTTCAATGTAAAGAAGAAAAGTTTATACATTGATGGATAAATAAAATAAAATGCACATATAAGGAAAGAGGTCAGTCATTTCTTGAATGACTGGTTCAATCTAAGTTGCCTTGCTTCTGTTTCTGTCTCGAGCTGTCTTGTGTCCTCCTTAGTTCCTTGCTCCTAGTTCTTGCATCAGAATGATTAAGTGTTGTTAGAGCAATGAAGGTCTCTCACATTACATGTACAAGTACCCATGAACATTTAAACTGATCTTCAAACACATTAAATAAACATGCAAACTTTGGATGTCCTAGAAAACAACGAGTCATCTAACACATCCAAAATATGCATATGTTTTTCCTAACATGTTTGCTTCATGTGCAATTTCAGTTTAAATATGTTATGTTACACATGTGGGTTAAAATGTGGCTCCCACAAGGGTCGAGCCCAACATGCTACCCTCTTGTGCTTTACGAGGTGTAGAAGTGTAAATCCATCTTTTGTTGTCCTAATTGAACAAGTACACATTACTCATAATAATGGGACAGTGGGTCACTGTTATAAATAACATATGCCTGCTCCATTAGAACACCATAAGGGACAATATTCGTGAAGGTGTAGGGGATACAAATGAAGTTCTGTTGAAGTTTTACTACCAGTGACAATGCATGCCATGACATGAAAGTGGCAACCATTACTTGCATCCATGGCAACCTAGAAAATGGAACAACAAAAGAAGATATCCTCACATGATGAAATATGAGGACAACATAGAGAGCAACATGTTGTGATAGAGATAGCTCTTGTTCAGAAGAGGAATGTTGATCACAGTGTCCAATGATAGTTGCAAGAAATAAACTAAATAGCATGTTGTAGGAGAAGATTGGTATATGCCTTGATAAGTTAAAAGAATAATAAATACTTGACATGAATGAGAAGGGCAGACAGGTTCATTGTGAGAGGATTGGTGGCAATTCTGAACACATTATGCACAGTTGAGACTGGAACTTCCACTATGATTAGATTGTTGATGGTTCATCATCTTAATTATTGGAGCATCTTGAATGAATGATGGTATTCTTATTGTGTATGTCCTCGATGGATCTATTTCTCAGCTCATAAGGAATACAAAGGGATAGTAACCTGAATTATGTGATAACAATGAGGTCTCCATTTAAATGCATGAACTCTTGTGATGAGCAAAAAGTAGAGACAAGTATGACAATAGTTTTGAATGAAACAAAGAGATCAAGGAAAAAACATGATAGTGCAAAAGGATATCAGGTTACTGTCATTACACAAATGACAAGGAACTCTTACAATCTTACTCTATGTAGCATAACAAAGACATTGAATCAATAGAAGTTTTGTGTTACATAGTTAAGTGATTATGACGGATCCATTAGAGGAACACCATTGTGATAGTGTCTTTACATGAAAATTAAAGAGTTAGTAGTAAAGATTGAAACAGTTAACTATAAGGCAAAGTTTGTGGTTTAGTCTTTTGGATAGTAGTGCAACAGTATCAAACTGAGCAACCAGTTTCATAATGCAAAGACATGGAAAATGCAAGGGCAACATATGAGTTCATGTATTTTCAAAAGAATTTATTTTAAATAAATACAACAGTTCTCATTCAACAAGCAATAATGTTCAATCAAAAGAGTCTGTAAGAACACATTATATCAGGCCAGAGAATGATTCAAATAATAATGAGTCCTTGTCTCACAGGGTTCAAGTGAAGTAGTCAATAAAGCCCTTTGTACATCACCCATGGACAATAAAGTTTCAAGAAATGAGAGGCATTTAACATTTACATCCATAGATTATGAAGGAAAATGAGGTCACAAATTGCAGAAGTGGGAGATTTTCATGATTTTATGCCTGAGTGAGAACAAATTTGTTCATTTCTATGCACAAAGGGTGATATGCAGAGAATAAAAAAACCATGGCCTATGGCATTTTTTAATCTAAATTTGTAAAATATTTAGAAAGTAAAATGTGGAAGATAAAGAAAAGATTTGTAATTTTCTTTTGGTGTAGAGGTTTTCTGTAGAGGTCGAGCCATTGTTTCAGCTCCAAAAAAGCTAAAATGGAGACTAAAAAACTTAGATTTTGAGCCACAGAGCTCGAAAAGAGCTACTTTTTCCTGCAAAAAGATAGTGTTCAATAACCCAGTAAATGGAAAAAATAGAGGATGAAGAGCAACAAAAAACCATTGCAGCCACTATAAAATTTTAAGTCTTGTGTTTTTCACATTTTTTTTGAGAAAATAAGAAAACCAGAGTGAGAAATAAAGAATCCCTTAAGGGATTCTTGCTATAGTAAAACCCTTGGCCATGGAAATGGAGTTTCCTTTTTGTTTTGCAGAGTGGGAAAATATAACAAGCATCAAAGTAGCTCTGCATCAAAGATAGTGTCTCCTCCTTCAATGGCTCCACATCAAAATAGCACACCAAATAAGGATCCCAGGGTAATTGGTGCCCCTCCATCTCTACCATCTCTACCATCTATACTAACCTCACTAGGAAGTTCTCATTTGTAATCTCTTGAGTCTTCGGTGTCTGAATTAGCAACAAATTAGGAAAATTACATTGAACATAATATCTCCTACAAGTCGGAGCAAGAATGGACGAAAATAAAAATGAAAAAATCTCCCCCCTCAAAGGTCAAACACTCAATGATTTTAAGATCAAAAAAATATGGGGTGGAAAAGTAAGCTTTATAATCGAAGAATTTGTAACTCTGATTTCAAAGTAATAGAAAGAGTGTTATCCTCTCTGATAGCAATTTGCCTTAAAAAAAAGAAAAAAAAATATAAGCATGTTTGAATGGGAATTATCATCTCAAATGGAACTTACTAACATTGTTAATTGAAATGCTTAGTTGATGTGATTTCAACAATCGCCTATGTGACAACCATGGTATTCCTACTTATTTACATAACACTAAAATTCATTTCATAAACATAAACCAAGTGTCTCAAAGAGAAGACCACTTCCCCTCACATTTGTATGAACAAAAATATAAATTGTCACCAAAATAATAGGTAACACTTACTATCATCATACACAATTATATGGATTATGCTTCAAAGTAGCCACTACATATAGTCATTCAAGGAACTACAAGTACATTAAAGTCATACATAATTAGTTGCATTAGGAATTAACTTCAAAATTCAACATCAGAAAAACTAAACTCATTCCTTGTATTCACTCCTTCAAAATTGACATTCAAACATACATGCCTTGATAAAATGTGTAGCCCCAAATATTTCTATTAAATAAATGCAACCATTACAAGGATAATCATTGATAATATTTCAAGAAGATGTGAACAACATACAATGCATCCTCATCAATAGGACGAGCTTCATAAGACAAAAGCTACTAATAAAAATCAATTGTAGATTATGTGAGGCATTTCCCTACCAACAACTCCTCTACTTTAGTCGAATATCTATAATTATTATAATTAAAATTGATTGGTTGCCACCTATTAAAAACAAACCTATATATGGTTCAAAATATACCACATAAATCCTATGAACATAATTTATATTATTACATTAGAAATAATATCTTAACAATGGGGTGACAATGCAACTCAAGGCTAATTTTTCCATACATTACAAAACATAATAAATGCTAAGCCAACACAATATGATTGGAAAGTATTAATTATACAAACAAAACTCTAACAAAATCTAAGAAACAAGATTTTAGCCTCTCAATGCACTTATTTATGACAAATAATCAAGTCACATTACACAACAAAAATATGCTCAAATTACTAAATATTCTAATTACAATTATTATTGTAGAAAACACACGATATAAGTAAAAAATTGATGATACTGATGAACAATTTCCCCAAGCAATTCTACTATGCATGGGCCAAAGAGTAATGCAAACTTGACCAAATTTTGGATTCAAATTGGCTTGCTAATGGATTGATAAGAGAAGTCAAAGACATTGTTCATACAATTGACTCAAAACCACTAGATTTGCCTATGCACATCATAAGATTTGAAAACTACAAAGGTCCTATATGGGATAAAGAAGACCCAACTATTATACTAGTAATACCAACATCATAAGGTAACCAACTTGACAAATACACTATCTATGGCATGAGTGATTACTATGCATAAATGTCAATGACTTATACTAATAATGTTACAATTGATATTGTTAAAATTAAGACAAGGATTAATAAGGTCACAATTGATATTATTAAATATAAAAGACAATGATTAGTTCATTTATAATTATATTAAAAGTTAAAACCACTAAAATGTCCGACATTGACCCATCATTCTCCTTTGACTATTATTATAGAATACAAAACAATCCCTACAATATTATCTGAAAGAAGAGACTTGCCTACAATTAATCTCTTCATAGCAAATACAAATATGTAAACATCTATTATTGTTAATTCAAATTATTTGCATCAATCTTCTATTGATCACTATGTTTTATACAACACTCATTCATAACTAATTTATTATAATGTCTTTAACTTATAAGTGGAATCTCAACAATTGAAAGATTTTTTAGAATAAGATTTGTCCTCCTTATCAAGAATATATGCATTTTGTTTTAATTAATTTATTTTATAAAAAATAATAAATCAATTTCTACAATATAATCTTAAAATAACAACTATTATCCATCTAATGGTTTGCATGGAATATCATTCTAATTGAATTATTAGGATCCAAAGGAAATTCAAATAAAAACCTTCATAATTTAAATAGTAAAATATAAACCATTCAATACAACAAAGATAAATGGTGAAAAAATCTTTTGCAAAATATTCATCTATACAAATATGTATTCAAGAACAATATTGTAAATCCAATACACCTCTTCTAAATACTATTCTATATAAAATAATATATCTTCTAATCTATTTTAGAATTTGTAACAATTTTTTTTTAAACCATCTAGATAACTCTTATACCCTTAAAATACAATTGCAAGCAATATTTTCTATTAAATTTAATGGGAGGTGTATTTAGTTACAATATAAGATATCATAGTAATCATGGTCATTATCAATGGTAAAAGATGGGAAAAAGGTCAAAAAAGAAAATAAAAGATGCTTATTTAAATTAAAAAATAAATAAGAAGAAAAAGATGAAAACATTGAAAAAAATAAAAAAATAAAATTAACGGGTCAAAGATGCCTAGATTCAATTAATGTTCCAACATCCAACTATTGTGTAGTAGCAGAGGCGGAAGCAGAGGTGGAAGGCACAAACATTGGCATGGGTGTGTCGTGGAATTCCGTGTATTTGGAGACAGTGTATCAGATTCTGGGATGGTTTGCGTTTATCGTGTGGTCTTTCAGTTTCTATCCGCAAGTTCTTCTCAATTACCGTCGCAAGAGGTGGGTTTGGGTGTTTCTGCCGCTTCTTTCCTCAGTGGAATCAGAATTGTCCTCATAATAATCTTATTGAATTCTTTTTCAGTGTGGTGGGATTGAACTTGGACTTCTTGGTGTTTAATCTGACCAAACATTCCTCGTATCTGATATACAACGCAGCGTTATTCTTCAGCCCTGTAGTGCAGCGCCAATATCATCAAAAATATGGCTACAACGAGGTCACTCCCCACTCATTAATACCTCTTCATTCCATCACCACAGCTCGTGGAACAGATTTAGCAAAAAAATAAAATAAAAAAATTCTCTATCTTGTTATTTTAGGGTGATTACTTTTTCTTTTTTTAAAGAAATCGAGTAAAATATACAAAGTGGCAAATTCTTGCTACAACATTGCCAGCTTTTCTTTTGAAAACATTTTTGGATTGACTATAACAATACATTGCATCCGGTTTGATGAGTATTTTAGCTCTCTCTGTATTCATCTCCTTTTGTTAAGATGGTAGATTTTGCCAACTCTGCTACACTGGATGGAAGCAAACGTACTATTACTACTGAACGAGGGATGGATAGGTGGGTGAATTCCTCATCTAGGTGGATTTCCCTAAATTATAGAGGCAGTTAAAAATCCGTTGTAACTACTACTTGTGCCAGCATTTCTCATACATTTAGAGCTCGCTGACACATTCAGATTGTAATCACATTTCTAGCTTCAGTTAATCTACACTTTTCTGTATTGATTATCTTTTGTATTGTTGTTTGTATCGTTTGAAGGGAAGCTGCCATTCCTAACAGCAAAGGATTGGTAGTGTCAGGGCAGGATTGAAAACTCATAAACAAAATGCTTTCAAAATTATATATTGAAAACAACAGAGCCAGCGATTACATAAAAATATAGAGGCAGACAGTTACATCTCTGCCGTAACTATTAAAAACAGAAAACTAAACTCTATCAAACTACACTAACGAAAACAAAAACCAAAACTGCCCCGATATGATTCACGGTAACACCGCCGCCCCCCCCCTCCCCTTCTTAATCAAAAGGGGTTAAACCAAGCATTCCTCTGAATCTTTCAAAATTTTCTCGTCCAAGAGCCTTTGTAAGAATATCCACAGGCTGATCTGCAGTAGGACAATACTTGAGCTGTACACTGCCATCTTTCACATGGTGGCGAATCAAATGAAGCTTGGTGCTAATGTGTTTGGTTCGATCATGAAAGACTGGATTTTTGGCCATTTTAATTGCAGATTGATTGTCAACAAAAGATGGTGTGGAAGAAACCTGTTGTTCTTGTAAATCTATGGAAGTGGATGGTATAGCTATAGTATCCTCAACAAAAAGCCATAATAGGAGCCTTAGCCATGAGACCAAGCTATGTATGTGGTGAATCTACCCCTAATGATTCACCAAACTCATCTTCTCAAGCCTCATATGCTGCCACATTTGCTTGCCATTTGACTTCAACCCCCCCCAAAATCAGCGATCTCATTAGTAGTAAACAATGTATTTATATCCTGAGCAACGTAATTTGAATATGGGTCGATGGCATTGAGGTCAAGTGTATGATGTGCATCTTGCCCTTATGCCTTCTTTTTATTCAATCGAAGGTTGTACTACATGAACACAAGGTCATTCAAGTGCTTTGGGTATATCTATTGCGTTCTTTTGTGTGAGTGGCCTAAAAAACACTCCAGTTGTGCTCACGACTATAAGTGTTATAGGGCTGGGATATAATGTGGAGGACAAGCTTTTGAAGATTAGGCATTGTGGCACCAAAATTTTCCCACCACAAATCTTCAAGAACAATATTTATAACTTTGTAAGTAATTAAGAATTTTAGTAAAGTTGGAAAAAATAAAATTGTAAACTAAAATTAAACATAATGTTTTTTACTTGGCTGTAGAGTCTCTCTCCTACAAATGCATAAATTTGGAGAAAATAATGCCCCTTTCACCCTCTTATAAGTTTTTAACTCATTGTGTATAAGGTCTCAAAGGTTGTAATTAGGGATCAACCTTTCGTTATATGCATTGAGGCCAAGTACAGCCTCTGCATGTACTTTATATAAGGGGAGAAGAAAAACTTGGGTTTCAAATAGTAGGCAACAACTTGAATATATTGGAGTTGTCAATTCCATTTGTGATCAATAATGTGCCATATGGGTTAATATTTGGTTCTTTTCGATTCATACAAGTGTTGAATTGCTTCTTTGGCCCTAGCCACGCCTTCATATGGATACAACATGGGGTTTTTAGCCCCATGCACCAACTACAAAATCCTAAGTAACAGTTTTGACACCTAAAACAAGAGAGTTAATAAAAACAAAATTAGAAAATTAAAGTAAATTAGAAATTAAAAAAATCAGCAAACTAAAAATAAATTTTTACAAAATCAACTTGTAACATTGTAAATTTTTTTAAATAATTTTTTTGATAAAAAAATTTGATCTCCTCCACAATCTTGACAAATGTATTATCAAAAATGTTCTTCACAACCCTCTTTGCTTCAACCTTCCCACAATAAGGACTCTCCAACCACTTTTCACTCACAAACATACGCTTTAGGTTGGGCTATGTAGTTGCTATACTTTGCAAGGTAAGGAAATTAGTGGTAAAGTGTGTGACTCCTGAATGCACGAGCTCCTTGCCATTAATGTGCTCTCTTATGAGATTTTCGACCCATGTGTGATTGTAGATATATTTGGTAATATTCCTTCTATCTTTCACTACATTTTTCACCTAGCTTAATTTTGTTATGTCCTCAAGGAGAAGGTCAAGGCAATGGGTAGTGCAAGGGCTCCAAAACAATGTAGGGTGTCTTGCCTCTAGTACTATACTCGTTGCCACATATGCAGATGCATTGTTTGTAACTATTTGGATAACATTATCCACTCCCACCTCCATAACCACCTCATCAAACCAACTACACAAACCCTTGGCATTTTTACTTCACTTGAGGCATCAATTGACTTCAAAAAGATCGAATGTCTTCCTTACGCCACTCAAAAGTTAATGAGTGTCCTATTCTTGACATCCGTCCACCCATTAGATAAACTGCTGCAACCTTTGTTTTTCCAAATCTATTTTTGTTGCTCTACTAGCTTATGTGTGTTTTGGACCTCATCCTCTAACAATGAGCCACTCAATTAATAATTTTTTTGGGCCTTGAACCCCTTACTTGCTATGGTCAATGTAGTGACTGTAATAACCCACCTTTAATTTTTTCAAATTTTGCACTTGTTAGCATTAGCAAAATAATCAAAGATAATCAACTGGAATAAACTACCTTCCACTTTCTGATCACCTAGATCTTGATGTGGGCAAGGTGAGAGCATACAGTGGTAAGGCTTACAATGCAATGCTACTAAAGTAAACCATTTGTTCAGTGGGGTGAGTAGGAAATCTCCAAAACATGCAAGGAAACATCTACTTATCCAGTGGGAATTACAACTTGCAGAAAGAAAGCATCAGGCAGCTAGCCTACCAAACCACTTATGCAGTGGAAAGCATAGCTTACTAGAAAGAGATCATCTGCTTATTCAACAGGCATTACATGAAGCAAGAAAGAGTTCATCCGCTTATTCAGCGGGAATATAGAGATGCCACTTATTCAGTGGGGTTAGTATCAAAAACCAAAGATGAGCAAATCATTGAATGGCACTACCAAATTAGTGTTACAATGTGAGCTCAAAACAAATAATACCAACAAATTAAAATCTGCTATATGGCTGGAATATATGACTGAAACATGAAATAATCAACCCCACATGAAAGCCCACTAAGCAAACAAACTAACCCTGCAACATATAAACAAATATTCATCACAAAACATGAGGAAATGAAGATATATCAGGTCTGATATGTTGTTGCAGCAGTCTGATATGAAGTCACAGGTCTGATAACACTTCAAACAGCAGGCTACAAGATGGCACACCACCCTAGGATGTCCTCCAAACACCATAGAAAGACTCCAAACTATTTTCCGGGCAATAAGAAGTTCAAAGTACCACAAAATGAGACTCCAAGGGCAGATTAGAAGGGGCAGCAACCTCCACATGCCCAAACATCAGAAACCCCAATTGTACGGCCTGTTGGGAGGGGCGACCAGCCCTTGAAAATCCATTTCCTCCTCAAAAAATCTGCAAGTTGGCAAAACAGGTCGTGCAAGGAAGAGAAACAAGATGAACCAATACCCACAAAATGTTAATTGATGGTTTAATTGGAAAGAGCCAAGAAGTGGTATGGTCTTGGCATGGAAATAGTATGGCCCAGCAATAAGAAACCCTTTGAAAAACTCCACAAATAAATCTGCAACTCAATGGATTAGCTTAGGAAATACTAGCAAACAAAAATCCTCAAAATCCCATACTGAAAAGCATTGAAAGAAAGCTTCACCATTAGCTCGAATGGTGACTCTTGAAATGAAGCCACACTAGTCTAGCTAGGGAGTATCTTTCAACTCCGAAACTAGAATGAACCTTGAGGGTTTTCGTCCTCAAAGCCTTGAAGGATCCAACCTTATACGAGCAGCACTTTGTTATCAAATTTCAACATAATGAAATGAACTACCCCATGCCTCTTTTTATAGCTTTTTCCTTGCGTTTTTGAAAAAACCTTTTTGCTTTTTTTCGTTGTTTTTTTCGAAAAAAAACACTTTTTTCTTTTCTTTTTATAAAAAAATAACTTTAATAACCATTTCATTTTATAATATTTAACACTAAAGTAATATTAAAACATTATTTTATAACTTTAGTGTAAATATTAAAATAATTTCAATCATTTAACAAAAAGCACCGGGAGACATCCGAAACAGAAACTAATCACATCAAGAAGCTGCTGATGACAAGGAAAGATACTAGGTGCCAAAATGGGCACTTACTAAAAATAGTAGTGTTCTCCAAGAAATGTGGAGAACGATCCAGATGGCCAAAAATGCAATGAAGATCATTACCACCATCTTGATGACCAACAAAATGCCAACACACCACTGGATGTTGAGGAAAGCCACCATTGGGCTCTCCAAGAACCTTGGAACTCTCCCAACTCACTTGGGAGCCTTCAAAAAACCTTGGAAACTGGCCAATGCTTACGAAACAACATGGCATAAAAATGGGCATATTACAGTTATTGGTTCCTTCGAATAAGGACTTGAAGCAACATGAAAGGGAATATTATTGTATTACCAAAATTTGACATATGTCAACTTTGCCTCATGATGCAATTCTCTATTCCACATAGTACCTTCTAAGGAAAGTTGCACACCAAGAGTGTTACAAGGAACAAACAAATTAGAATCATTGCTGCTCACATTGCCTAATCCTTGTATTTGTGGCCTGATGGAAGTAGAGCCCCCCATATTTTCTCTAATGATTGGCCCTATAGAATTGTGAAATGTGGTTGAGGCTCCCATGGCCTTTGTTGTCCTATTTTGTTCTACTTTTTTCTGCTCATATTCTGTAAGGAGAGCTCTTGCCTTATATTGAACCTCTAGAGTTGCTATAGTACATGGCATAACATCTTGACAAGTGATCTGTGCAAGGTGATATTGCATTTGATTTATACCTCATATCCTTAGCACAATGGATGCAAATAACCATTCCCTTTTATGGACTTCTGTCCCATGTTTCCAACAAGGATCCTTAGGCTTGCCACCCTTCTTGTTGCAGATGCCATATTCTTTCAAAAAAAAGGAAATAAAACTTGCCAAAAAAAGAAATTCAAAAACAGAATTAATAGTGATACTGTAGCGGTGTAGCCCATGAATCATCACATTTATTATTTAAAATTTTAATTGCACACACCAGCTCATGACAGCCATTTTTTATTACTTGGGACAGGGTAAAACGATACTAGTGTCAAGGTCGAACATGGTTGTTTCAATAAGGGTTACATCAATTTTATTTTGGCAACTTCAAATTTTCATTTAGTAAAATCTTTTTACAACTATTTGGAATCCACATTCACTCTTCATAACAAAATTCATGCCTCCAGAAATGTTTCTTTTATAATATCCCAGAAGTTCAATTTAGTCTTCATGACAAAATTCATTTATCAAGAAATCCCTTTTATAATATTCTTGATTTTCCAATGATAATCATGAGTGATTGCTTTGTGTTGGTTGGGAAGAGGCCAATTACTTACAAATAAGCAATGTCAAAGCTTTGGAAAAGTTTATTTCTTTAATATAAATCCAAAACATTACCATGATTATTGGTGTTAAATCAAAATGTTTCTTTGTATACATACAATGATCAAAAGTTCCTCAACAGGTTTGGATTTGGACAATGAAGGCATGAACGCCACATTGAAGTTTTGAACAAAGGCATAACAAAATACATATGTAAATACTAAATAGCAATCCTTTAGGAAATTTTACAACATTCTTTAAAAACAAATTATGTTTTTGAAGGCTGTTATAAATTTATAATGTAATTTAAAAACTTTTGAAACAAGTTAAAAACTTGGAAGTGGAACAACCAACAACATGCAGAAATGGGCAATAGAGGCATGGCAACAGTTAAAGTGCGCCATAACCGGAGGAATGGCCCACAAAAAATATCCCTGCAGCACTGTAAAGTTGTCTGAAATCATGTGGAGGGTTCGTGTGAACAAAGGATTTCTGCCCACCAAAAATTCAAGGTGAAAATAAAAGAATCACGTGTGCATTTTATACCAAATGTTGGATGAGTTTTTCTCTAGGTCCAAGTAATTTTTATGCATTTTATTGCAAGTTTTTGACAAAAACTGCCTCAATTTTTAGCAGAAACTCGTCAGAGTTATTGTTGCGATTATTTGCCATAGAAAATTCGAGCACATACTCGCTGATTTTTTAATCTATGGCACATACAACATTTTTGTTTGAAAAAAGAAGTAAAATCAACATAAAATGACATGAAAACTTAATTGAATTGTTTGCAAACATGCTTAAACATGTAAATGTAACATTTATGAATGAAATAACATTTTGGAAATGCTTGAAAAAGGGAAAAAAAAGACAAAACTTGGAACTAAAAAATTGTAGAATTTTGCACCCTAAATCACCTTCAAACTTATATGATTGCTCAAGCAAGGTTGTAAACACAGTGTGAAGAATATGCAAGGCTTAGATGGGTTTAAAAAGACTGAAATTCCACATATGTGGCATGTCTACGCATTTTATGTGTGAGAGGCTATGTATGGTGAGTCCACATTGCAGACTCACTAGAATGTAGTACAAGTAGATGTGCAAGTAACTCATTCCAAAAAATGACTAGCAAGTTCTTGGTGAGTTTTTCATCTATGGGTCAGTTTACCTGTCATTGGAAGTTAGAAACAAAGATGATATTAATATGAGGTTATGTGGGGAAGTGACCATAGCAAATTAAGCTGACAATTAAATGATAAAAAAGAAGTGAATTGAAAGACCCTTATGCTGATAATTCTCTTAGTTGACGATAGAGTGTGCATGCCTATTTGAAATATTTACAACATTGATGCATTTGGGACAAGATTGAAGTTTGTTTATGAGGTGAACAACAAATGAGTATGATACCTCATGCAGAAGCTGCATACTCTAAAGAGGTTGGGAGATTAAAACTCCAAAGAATTCTTGATGTTATTGACAGATGTAATGAACCAGGTCTTGGATGTTGAACAAAAAATCAAAGACAAGAAATTGATGATGAATGTTCTTGCTGGTTTCTTTCCTTTTTATATTTTTTTTGTCAATTTGTTGAGTAATCAAAGAAGAGATGTCAGCTATGCAGAACAGGTTAGCTTATCTCAATAGTGGAAAGCAAAGCATTCCAGTGATGGGGATGAAGAGGAGAAGGCACTTTCTTTCAAGCAGAATGGGAAGAAATGGGGATGAAGAGGAGAAGGCACTTTCTTTCAAACAGAATGGAAAGAAAGTTCCCCAGCCAAAGTAGAAACAGCAATTTTAGCAAAATAAGAAGGGATCCCTTGAGAACCAAAAAGGATCATAGGACGAAGATAAGGTATTGCATCAAGTATGGAAAACCCCATGATGGCAGAAATTGTTGGTACAATGGGCTCATGTAAAAGCACAAAGGGAGTCAAACAAGGCTGTGGATTCGAAAATCAACAACATCAAATGATTGTTGTACATAGTGAAGAAGAAGAATGATGGCAATGGAATCGTCCTAGTATAGCTCTAGTCACATGTAGTTACCAAAGAGGAAACATAGATTTCATATATAGACATGGGTGTGACAAAGTACATTGTTATAAAGTGATTTTTGGAAATATTTAAAAAGTAACTTTATAAAGTCACTTTATTTATTTTAATGAGTAGGAAAAAGGTAAGTGATATAAAAGGTGGAATTGGAGCTCATTTGTACTATGATTGCTTATTTTCTCTAATGCACATTTTGAGGAGCTTTTCGGAGTTCTTGGCTTTGGGGAAGGAAACCCTAGGGAACTGGTTTCGGTGGTGAAACAATTCCACCCTAGCTGGTTTGGTTGGAAGGATCACTTTAGGTCTTTCATTGGTGTGCGATATTGTTCAAGTGCTTGAAAGTAAACAAGGAATACTCTTGGCGGCAAGCCAACCACTTCCACTTTTCAGTGGGTAACAAGGAAAGTAAGGCATTTGGCTGGGGGCAACAAGAAATGAAATATAGAAACTCAACCACTTATTCAATAGGAGTGAGAGGTACATAAAGGAAATGATCAACCACTTATTCAGCAGGAGCAACCACTTGTTAAGTGGGGTAAGTATCAAAAGCCAATACAAGAGCATTCACCAACAGTACTACCAATGGTGTTACAATGAGCTCAACTTAATCATATCAGTCCATTAGATACTGCTGTTATGAGAGGTAAATGATAGAAATATGAAGTAGAACACCCTCCCAAGAAGCTACAATGAAGAATAAGAATGCCCCTTTCAAACTAGAATAATTATACCTCAAGATTAGTCCACTGGAGGTCAATGGAAGGACCAACAAGCTGCTGCTACAGGTCTGATACCCAGAACAGCAGTCTGATATGCATGTACAACAAGCTGATTGCGCCAACCAACAATGGTAAAATGAACATAACTTCGCCCAAACTCCATAGAATCACTCCAAATCACTTGCAAATGTCTAAGCAAGGCTGGGTGCCCAAGACTAGATAGTTAACAACCACCAACAAATCTGATCAGCAAAGTCACATGCCAAAACATCCTCCAGACAAGTTGTACAGACTCCCTAGAGGGGCTACCAACAAGGCAAAAACCATTTCTCCATCATAAAATGCCAAACTTTGCAAGAAGGGGTGCTCTAGAATGGAAGAGCCAAAAAACTAACACCCACAAAATGTTATCCACTCCTCAAATCAGTGTGAGCAAAACAAGGGTACAGCCAAGGGTTTGGAAAAAGCAACCAGCAATCTGAAACTCCAAGAAATCACTTCCAAAATGCACCCAAATCTCTACACAAATAGTTATCATACCAAAACATAGCTAGAATTCATCAAATGTAACCAAAACTGGAAACAAACCATCACCGTTAAGCTCCAATAGTGATTACTGAATGCGATCACACTCCATCGGCTAGGGATTATCTTTCAAATCCGAAACCGACAACCTAAAGAGGGTTTTTGTTCTCCAAAGATTTAGGAAAGAACACTTTGGTTCCAATCCGGTAGAATAACTTCATCTCCAAATTGCATAACCAAATGAGAGCAAGAGAGGGCTTATAAATAGGTTCCAAGACCTAGAAGTTTGAAATTATTTTCCCTCTAAAAAGGATGCCACCTTTTGGAGCAATATAAAATTCAATTAAAAATCACTTAACTCTCATACGTAGGCATCCACCCTTGATATGCATAAATTCATCATTTAAATTGCTTTAAATCCTCAACTAGGCGTCCACTTTAGCTTTGCATAATATTTGCTTTAAAAATAACTTAAGTCATCAAGCTAGGCATGGGGTCCAAGGGGGCCACTTGACATTATAATATTAACTTAAGTTGCAAACCTTCTGTTTCCGAACTCCAATTGCTGAGAATACCAAGATGCCAAACATTGCAACTGCCACCATTGCTAAAACTGGAAAACCTGCTCTAAACTGCTCCCAACACCACTGCCAAAAATAACACTTACTAAAATAGTATACTGCTAAAAATAGTAAGTGACTCCAAACTCAAAATGAGCATATTCTGGGTAGTTGTCATGACCTGCTAAAAATAGTAAGTCTAAAAATAGACACTACTAAAAATAGTAGTGATTGTCCACCAAGGTTCTCAAAAAACCCAGAAAGACCCAGAAAGCAAACTGGCAAACTCTTGCAACAAACTTCTGAAACATTGACGAGAAACCTCCAAGAATCTTGGAAACCCTAAAAACGCTTTCGAGTAGCCTATGAGACTCCGGAAATAGTCTATCGGCCATTGAAAAGCTTAGGGCTAAAAAGGGGACATTACAATATAGTAGCCACCACCCTAGACAATGCCTCAAAAAGGTGAAGTGAGGAATGTATGAAGAAATTGTGGAAGTATTAAGGGAATTGATTCCCAAATTCAAAGTCTTGGGTTACCAAAAAAGCTGTCTGTTCCATTTACAATTCATTTCTATTGGAAAAAAAGTGAGATGTGGTTGATAGGGAGGCATAAGGTGAAAGTAACAGCAGTTTGAGATAATTCCTATGTATATATGTCAGTGAAGTTGGGAATTATATTTGTTGGTCAATAAGCAAATATATCAGTTCAGGACCAATAACCTGAGATATATGTATTCAGTTCAGCAAAAAGATTAAACAGATTTGGAGGCTTCTTTGGGTTTAATAACTTGGGTGCACATGTTTAATTAATGCTCCAGCAGTGTATAAGGTGGGATGCTGCTTTTTTTTGAGGTAGAAGGAGTGTCAGAAGGATAAAATCAGTCCTCTATCATTGGTGTTACAGTGTACATCAGACTTAACTGCCTATACAATTTTTTTTTGTTCAAGATTATTGCTCCATGGTTCTTGCCATTGCTGATCACATTTCAAGTAATATTAGTCCAGCATCTTTTATAACAGCTAAGAGGTCAGAATTGATTTATCGCAGTCTTGAATACTTGACTATTTGTTATCAGTTTCATGTATGACAACTGTTTGTCAAAATGTCTATGAAGTGTTCCATGATTACAAACTATTTGTGGAATATCTATGATCATTGATGTTAGTTGCAGCTATTCTACACCATAAATCTCAGAAATATTGTTTGGTTTGCTACTCTATCAAGTGTTTGATGAAATGTCTGAGTTAAAATGTTGGAAAATATGCAAGTTTGTTAAAAATTCTTGGTAGGGACGTTACACAATGGAACCCCGACCAATCCCTCCTATGCCTCCTTGTGAACTTGTTTGGCATCTTAGGCATTGACATTCCAACATGCAAGTAGAGTTTGATGATACTCAAGAGAATGTTGATCTAGAAGTCACAAGGTACTATGCACATCCACTAGCTTCTTTGATTGTTGATATATAAGCCTATTCCTCTCGATTGACTAGATGAAGCTATATGTCAATCAATTCCTTTTCGCACCAATGAAACTAAAAACATGTGAAAGGAGATGAGTGGCAAGTATCCTCAACTTTGGTGCACCCCTTGCCATGCCATGTCCACTATCCAATAGACTTATTTTGAGCTAATGTAGCTTTGTAGTCCTCATCTCTAGTTTGCTAAGTTTTGGACCACATAGATTGACAAAAGTTAGCCACCGTGTTTTAAGCAAGGTAGACTCCTCATCACAATACATTCTTTGAAGGGTCTTCATGAGCTCTTCTTTCACCTCGTTATCATTAGATGGAGGCACTCTCCTAGGCCTTCCTACATACCATTTGAGATTTAGAGCTAGGTTGCCATATGAAGTGGGGTGGTCATAGTGTTCCACCGTCGCATAACATGCCTAATATGCTCCTCATAAAATTTCAAATTAGGCTCCCTGCTATGAATGGCTTGCTTCATTTGCTTAAGCAAACTTTCAAATGTCTCATAAATATTTCCAAGGCTAGGAGAGTCTATATCAAAATATCTTATGACTTGCACAACAAGTGAGATGGAGGAGCAAACATATCTATAAAGAGTGAAAATAATTGACAAGCTAGAAACTTAGGAACAATAAAATCAGAAATTTAATAATAAAATGAAAATCAACAATTTGATAATAAAATCAGCTATCTGCCTATTTATTAATAAAATCAACAATCTGCCTATTTATTAATAAAATCAACACTTTGCCTATTAATTAATAAAATCAGGAATTTATTAAAATCAACAATTTAATAATAAAACCAACAATTTATTAAAAATTAGTAATTTCTTATTTCACTATGGAGTATGGACCACCAATCATCATTGGAGATTTTTTGTTTCATAGTTTTTCCTTGAGCCATACTTGCCTTTGACCATCTACCCCACTTTGAAATAACCATCATTGACTATAGAGACTTTGAGCCTCAAGCATCCTCTCCAACAAAATAAAGTAGTTGGCATATTTGATATCCATGTGCTTGAGGAATTCCTTCCTCAAAAAAGTCTTGAACAAAGCAAGTGAGGTGTGATGGTTGCAAATGAGCATCTATATGTCTCTAGCTTTTGCCACCACTACCTTGACCCAATCTATCTTCTCAATGTCTTTTAATGTGTTGTTCAACACATGAACACAACATGAGGTCTAGAAATTGTGCTTGTAAACACCCTCTACCATCAAGTTAGGTAACTTACATGGCCTAAATAAGGCATCACATTTACAACATTAGAGGGCACAATCTCTTATATTTCATCCTTCAAAATTTGAAATTGGAAGTTTGCATCCTTCCTCTTCCCCAAACAATTAATAGCTCTAACAAAATAAGAGCTAGGTGGGCGTGAGAATGATATTGATGAGTGATTGATGTCTAATATCAGTCCACCCATCAATGATGATAGAGTAGCCATTCCTTACCCAAACTTGTCTCATCTCCTCCATCACTTTACTTACCTTGGAATGCTCTTTATCAAGGAGGGAGGTTCATAACTTATGTTCTCCATGGGGTGCAAATGAAGGACCAACAACAATTGCATCTTAGAACATATGTTTAAAATATGGAGAGTGTGTGACATGAAATGGTATGGCATTGGCATAGAAGAATTCAGCAGTGGAAGACTCAACTGCTTCTTATGATTGCATATTAAACATGCTTGCAACACTAGTGGCCCTTTCCTTTCCTATTTGACTCTCAACATCTATGGATTGGGTAGGCAATGACACACTAGGCCACGAAGACTCTATTGGCGTTCCCTTATTTCTTGTATCACCCTCCATGTGCAACCTAGTTAGTTTGGCCTTCTCAACTAGGTTCAATTTTTCACACCCTTTTACTCTTTATCCAGTTATGCCCAAAAGATGAGAGCAAACCCTTGCGTAGATGCTCAATAGTCCTTTATGCACAAATGACGTAGCCATATGCTACTCTTGCACTCCATCTTGCCCCAATTTTTTTTTGTCTTTGCCTATGCTTGTTGCAAATTGTAAAAGAGGTTTTCTTTTATAAAATGGACCCTTTGCATAAGTTTTGAGAAGTTCAAAAGGGCATTCAAATAGGTTATTTGAACTAATTGTCTTTGCAACACTCCCACTCCCAAAAGAACTTCCAACATTACTTCTACCACCATGAAGTCTTTGTTGAATTTTAATTTCTATACCCTCACTACCTCATTTCTGCTCTTTGGTTTTTTTTTTTGTTAAAAATTCAAATGACAGCTGCAAGTGCAAACATAAAACAAAACAATAAAAAAAAAACCTCTTAAATGTTTGAAACTTTGACAAAAACAAAAAAAATGCAAAAGAATTTGTGAAAATGATCAATAGATAGTAAACTTACCTTAAATGATGTAGATTTGGTGCTCTCTTGCCCTCTTCTCACTATCGTTCTCTTTTCTCCTCATAACCGTTCTCTTTGTTTTTCTTTTCACAAGTTGAAAAATGACAAAATAAGTTTCTTTTTTGTTTTTAGATGTTAGTGTTTCAATTTTAGGTTTAGGTTCTACGTAA
The DNA here is from genome assembly GCA_007115665.2 of Sequoiadendron giganteum. Taxonomy (NCBI): domain Eukaryota; kingdom Viridiplantae; phylum Streptophyta; class Pinopsida; order Cupressales; family Cupressaceae; genus Sequoiadendron; species Sequoiadendron giganteum. Next base: position 676,903,608 of record CM021100.1, on the reverse strand, counting down.
AGGGATGTGAGGGTCCTGGTGGGCCTCCCCATCCCTTTATTTTTAAAATTAAGTGTTTTGAGTGCTAGCTATCCCCTACTAGTGTACTTGGATTTTTGATAATTTGGGGATGAAGGGGATGTTTTCCACTTGTTCCCAAAAAGTCTCCTATTGGGGATGAGTCCTTTCTTGTAGGGGACACATCTGTGGGGTACATAGATAAGGATACATTGTGATAGTCAAAGTGGAATTCGTTTGGCAAAGAACCCTATTTAACATGCTTAGACAAAGCATATCGATGTCCAATATCATTGTTAGATACATTGTTGAATACAAGGTGTTGTTGAAGAAGGTTGATACCTTGAAGAATGTTTTTGACCATAGTATTGGAACTTGTCAGGCCCTTGCCTAGATTCACGAGTTCAAGTTCGAGGCAACCTTGGCGACTTTGTGGCTCTGACTTGTGGATCCATTGTCTTGTGCTTGGTTTCACGGTTCTCTATAGACTCATGAGTTTGTAGAGACTTGTTAATACCAATATGGAACTTGATGAGTCCACAAGGCTTGCACCCACGGTTAAAAATCATTGAAAACAAATCACTTCAATAAAACAACACATTAAATGTAAATCTAAAAGACCCCTAAAGACATTAGACACATTTCATTTGCTCTTTTGACCATTTTCACTTGTCCATTTGCTTTCAAACTATTTCACTCTATTTGGATATCATTTTAAATTCAAAGGAGTTTGAACATTCTTCAGCAAGGAGCTGAAAGGGGTTGGTTAATGGTGGATTTGTGCCAAGGAGGAGCTGATATAAAGGGAAGTTGAGCTACACATTTCCAACTTTCGACTTCAAGCATCAAATAAAGGGAAGTTGAAAATCTTCAATTTTTTTCTCTTTCTTTCTTTTTAACATTTTATAGCTAAATCTTTTCAGAATTTCAGTTTTGTACGTTGTAAAATTTAAAACCTAAAAAGAAAAAGAAAAATGTAAGTTAAAAGCCTAGGGTTATGTTATTTTCATATTTTTTCCTTGCATTATTTCTTTTATCTTTCTTGTTTGTTTTGTAAAGTTTTTGGTCCATTTTTATTAGCTTTGTTGCTTGCACTTTTTATTGACCCTTACTTTGTTTCTCTCCATGTTGTAGGGTTTTCAATCCTTAATATGTGTGAATCACAAAGGAAAGGCCTTGCTTGGAAGCTTGATATGCTAAGCACAAGAAGGGCAAGTTTTTTGCAAATATTACAGTGTGGAGTTTCTAGGAAGAGGCATTAATTGCCTCAAATATCACCTTTCCTGCAAAGTTGGATATAATGCTTCCTTGTGTCCAAATGTTCCACTTGAAGTTTTGAGAGAGTTGACTGCATAGTCAGAGACCTTTTTAGAAAAGAAGGAACAAAGATTAAAACAAAACCAACAAATAGGTAAAAGTGCAACTTCTACTACTTCAATGTTTGGAAGTGGAATACCTCTTCTAGCATGGGGCCTAGAGTTCACAATTTGGGGAGTTGGGTTGTTCCAAACACTACTCCTAGTTCCCAGCCATCATTGGAAAGCATGAGTTGGAAAGAAGACAACCCCATAGTGGCAAGGAACAAACAATTTTTGATATTTTTGTGACATTCCCTTCAATGCAGCAAAGTAACATTTTAATTGTCTCATTTTTATTATAATTTGTTAATTATTACCTTCATAGATTTGTTGAGGGTTTATGTTTTTCAATTTACTTTTTAAATTTTGATTATTTTAGGTCTCCTTATTGGCAAGCAATCATTGATACAATTGCTGTAGCTGATCGAGGATTTAAAGCCCCTTCTATTGATGATCTTTGGGACCCAATTTTGATAGAGAAGGTGGCTGATGTACAATCTATCATTGAAGAGCAGTGGGCTATTTGGTTGAAGAAGGGTTGCACTATCATGTTCGATGGATGAGCCAATAGAAAACAATAGAATGCTCCTGATTTGGTTTCTTATTTCAGGGGCACAATGTTTTGAAGTCAATTGATACTTCAAGGAAAATAAATAATGCAAATTATTTGTGTGGTGTTTTGGAGGAGGTGGAGTTGAAAATGTAGTGCAATTAGTCATTGATAATGTAGTAAATTATGTTGCTGCAAGTAGACTACTAATGGATAGATAGCCCTCCATTTTAAGGAGTTCTTGTATGATGCATTGCATTGATCTAATGTTGGAGGACATTGACACACAAGATTTGGTTAAGCTAATTGTGGAGTATGGATTAAAACATTTGCAAATACATTCATAACCATGCTTGGGTACTCTCTTTAATGAGAGAGTTCACATAAAACAGGGAGTTCACCTTGCTGTCACTCAATTTGCAACCTCATTCATTAGCCTGTAGTGTTTGCTACAAGCAAAAGCTTCTTTGAAGCAAATGTTTGTTAGTGAGTGAGAAGTTGAGCGAGTCTTCCTATGCAAAGACAACTGTTGGGATCAATGTGGTGGAATGGTTATTTGATGATGCCCATTTTTTAACTCTTGCAAAGGAGATTGTAGATGTAAATTTTTACATTTTTCTTTTGTTTTCTTTTCCTAATGTTTATAAATCTATTTTTCCCTCATTTGCATTACAATAGATACCTTTTTAACAATTTGAATTTTGGCTTTTTATGGTTGTTTGGGCCATTGGTTTCTCTCCTTTGTATTGTTGATGGAAAAAGGCCAGCAATGGGGTACATCTATAAGGGAATGGACTGAGAAAAGGAGCATTTTAGACAATATAATGCGGTGTTGAGGCCAAATATGTGTCCATCTAGGATATCATTGATGAGTACTAGATAAGACAACTTCATAAGCCACTTCATGTTTGTGCATACTTTGTCAACCCAACATTTCAATTTCTTGATAGCTTCAAGGTTGATGAGGAAGTTATTGGAGACCTCTACACCATAATAGAGGCTATGGAGTGAAGTCCACTGATGAGGGTGAAGATCATGTCTAAGATTGAAATTTACAAACAAGCTCTAGGAAATCTCTTTTCTCGAGACATGCAAGATAGCGAGAACAACTAGTACCCCATGTAAAATTTTTAGTCATTGGAATTCAAAACATTGATGTAAACTATAATGATTATCTTTCTTTGTTATTAAATTTTTTATTTCTCCAATTTGCAAATCTTAGACATTTTAATTTTGTCCTTACAAATACATGGTGGGACAATTTTGGCACCATGGTGCCTAATAAAGAATTTCCATATGAGTTTTGAGCCAACTATGTAACACATTGGGTTGTGAGTGCAATTGGAGTATGTTTGAGCGCATACACTCCAAAAAGCACAAAAAAGTGTCAATGCAAATGTTGAAGGATCTTGTATTTGTGAATTGCAACTTATGCCTCCACCACAGGAGAATTTTATTCATAAATGGCGAATTAGCCATTGTGGAGCTGGAGGAGCATGATCCTACATTTTAGTGGGTCACTAAGGATGACCCTATATTTTAGATGAGGACCATGCATCAGGTTGATTGTGAGTGGAGCTTGTAGTGATGGGCAAAGAGGTTTGAGCCTGTGCAACTAGAGAAAAATAAATGTTTGAGATAATGATGCTACTTCTTCTATAGATAGAATGGCTGCAACAAATTCTTTGACACACTCAAAGAGGCACACTTCTTTGACATACTCAAAGAGGTGCAGGATCCAACAAATTGGAGCTAATGTTGGGAGGAGTGGCTCCTCTTAACCTTAGTTTAGTTTTTCTATGATCTTTTTTCTAGTACCATGTACATGGATTTCTAAATCCATTGTTTGAAACTTTGAACTTTGACTACGAAACAATGCTAACTGTATTAACATTTAAAACAGATTTTCTTTTGTATTGTGAGTTCAACTATGAAGTTTGATGCATTTTTTACCTTTTTTGCTGTCTAAACATGTGTATTGTAGATCTAATTGATTAGTTTATGTTTGTATTTGAAGTTATTTTAAATAAGATGCAAGATAATTGGTTTGTCCCTCAAAATTTGATATTTTCAATTTGCCAGGTTTGCCCTGAGTTTTGGCACAAAATTTGAGTTCAAGGCAAAAAATTGTTTGTTGAGTTTGTGTGAAGTCCAAGTCTCAACACACTGTTGCTGACTCATTGATGAAGTCTTTTAGCACTGAAAAGTTCTTTTGGTGTAGGAAAGCAATGGGTATAGCTGCCATCATTAACTGATTTTCAGTATGTATGGCTCCCCATGCAAAGTAGTCAACTAGTGGGAGATTGTTTGATATGTGTTGTATATTTTGCATGTTTTGGACCTCTTATAGAATGTACATACAGTCAGAATTGGATTTTTTGCGCCTTTATAGATGGTTTCACAGCCCACGGTTTATACCGATTGTATTGTAATACCACTTAGTGGTTTCCAATATAGATGTGCCTATAAATGCTTGCACATGTATTTGGGTTAAACAAAATTGCAAAATATCTTATTGTATCGTGAACATTTGAGTTATATAGTGAGTGTTGTTTTTGCTGGTTATTTCCTGGAAGGTTTTCCCAAGGTAAATTCTCTTATTATTACCATGAGCATGCCTTCATTTATTTCTGTTGCATTTAATATTCTGTTAGCATTTCTTCTTCTGCATAGATTTGTTGGTATTTTTCTCTTCAAAAAGGTTTGGCATAATTTTCCTATAAGTCGCTTATTTTTGATGAAAAGTGAACCTTTTCTATATTGTCCATGCAGATGATTCCTGTAGCTCCAAATGATGTTGCTTTCTCAATACATGCAGTACTTCTTACAGCCTTCACCATATATCAAGTTTTTATCTATGAAGTAAGTGGATCTGAAAACTAACACTCAAGTATATTTGGCTGAACTCTATACATTTTTCTGAAATTGGGAAGCTAAACTTGAAGTAGAGGAATCTATTATGTTTATGACATGTAAACAGCCATAGACAAATAGCATGCTGCATGTAAAAAGAGGCATATAAAGAAGGAATTGCAATTTGTTTTATGTTGGCAGAAAGGAACACAAAAAGTCTCTAAGATATGCATAGGGATCACTGTGGCAGTATGGGGTTATGCTGCAATCTCTTTAATCATAGCATGGCCTGATGGATCATGGCTTTGGCTTGTTTCTTGTTTCAAGTAAGTTGTTTTGTAACTTGATATTTTTGTGAAGATATAAGATATGGAATTTCAGCTTGTTGAAAAACCTTTATATAGATTGCTACTTATAAAATAAAAACTGAAGGGGGTTTTAATTCCTCACTTATTGTTTTTCGTCTATATGTTTTGTGCATTTGCATCCACCTTTTGGCATTGGATGTACATGTCTGTTGTAGGTAAGTGGGGAGCATTATTCCCTTTAATGAGACCAAATTTGGATATTAAATATTTGTGAGAGGTTAGGCAGAGGCTGAGATGCTGAATCAAGTGTATCATCACACAAAACTATGCTGATTTGTAAAGTTTGTTTTTTTTGCTACTCGAAATTTATAAGGTAAGCCAAATCCAATGAAATTGTACTAAAATCCAACATAGGCTGAAAATTAGATGTGAGATATGACTACTAGCTACCCCATACATCCAATGTGCAGGATTAGAATGTATGATTGTTCAAGTATCTTTTGCACACCCATAAGACTTACAACTACAACATTACTTAAAGTGCAAAATGTTTAAAGTTTTGTCCATTAACAAAGATCATGCAGTCCATGAAAAATACTATTACAATATGTTAGCATTTTAATTCACACTTTTTAGTGCAATGAAAAACAAAATAGATATGCAGTAAAACCACTCTTCAAATTAGAATGGGAAGCTCCTTATAAAGTGAACACTAATATAAAATTGAACATGTACACGCAATTTCAATTTTTACAATGAATTTTGTGGTGGTTCACGTTTATGTTGAACAAAATGTAAACGCATCTTTTTTTGGTTTTTCCTAGGGTAGAAGGCTAAGACACTATTCAAAACTAGACAAAGGATTTTATGTTTTTTGAATAAAAGTAAATCCTACAGCTAAAAGCTTACACTGTTTAGTTAAAAGAAAGAGATTGAGGAGGGCAAGTGCACATGGATTGGATAGATTAACATGTAAACACAAATGCTATGGTAAAATTCAACGTAGGACTTGGTACAAAGCCATGAATGACACCTTCAAGATCACCTGCAATACAAAGCTTGCAAATTTATTGAAGCCATTTAACCTTTAGCAGACATAATGAGACATCTCAATAAGCATTCATAAGCAAGATAGGCACAACAAATGTCATTGAGTAAATTATAAAATCATAATAACATGGGATAGTTGATAAATAGTAACTCTAGCAACATGCAAGCTTGAGAATTGCCATTGATCGATGAAACTAAGTGCAAAAAGACACTTATTTTATGACAATTTCCATTGATTGATGAAACTGAGTGCAAAAAGGAACTTATTAATACTGTTTACAAACAATTGCATGAAAACAAATAAATTAAACTAGCTGCACTTATCTCCTAACTACAACTGCTTGCATGCTGTGCAAACTTTATTGCAAATTATCTTATCTGCTAATTCTAAAATTACAATCATACAATTGCTAATTGGATTATTGATCAAAATATTATAATTATCCCTTAGAATCTCTCATCTCTCACATGATGAGGTGGGTGATCTAAAAATAGCCAACTTGAAGTTATAAATAGCAAATGCTAAAAATAGCATGGGCCCTTTCGCTTAAAATAGCGTAGGTTACAAATAACTGTGATAAAAAATAACAAATCTTTGAATACGCTTTTCTCTTTGAAAATGGTGATGACTAAAAATAGCTCATGGGCTAAAAATACACTTTTCGTCAAGTGAATCTAGATGAATTTAATGATTTTGCAACTTTTTCTTTGGTCATGGCTAACCTGGAATTCTACTCATACGTCCCTTCTTTGTACATGCTTGAATATGGGTTGACAAAAAAAAATGATTTGTATTGGCATGATGCAAGCCAACAGACATGCAGATTTTGCCATATCCTCAAGTGGTACAATCCTTTTGTAAATTCCTTTCTAGTCTTCTAAATTTATTCCTAGTCGATTCTCTTACATATTCAGAGACCTTCAGATTGAATTGAACCTCAAATTTGAGTGATATCATCATTTGAATAATGCACAACACTCAGTTTACTCACTCTTTGTCTCACAAAAATTTGGTGGTAATTATCCAGAGGTTAAAAATCCCTTAGAGCATCAACCATGGCATGGAGAGGCTCTATTGTATCTGACAAATACAAATTCACACCTTTTAGCCTTTGTCAAATGCCCACTGCATCTTGTTATGGTGTAGAAGTTTATACTTCTATACTGTTCATGTGAGCAAGCATGGACAAGCATGTGAATGGATTTTTAGGCTATAAGAATACACATACAAATTTTGGTTTCTTTATATATTTCTATGGATGCTACACATGCCTTATGCATTTTGGTTTTAAGGTACTCTAGTCAATGCCACTACTTTACAAATATCATTAAATGCACATTTATCTTATGTAATGTTGCTTGTTTTACAGCCTAATCCAAGTTGTCATGACTACTATCAAATACATTCCTCAGGTATTGGAATCTTTCCATTTATGATTTATTAGTAGGGTTATTTTTTATGAAACATGTAAGTGGTCCTCATGAATCTGTAACTTGTCACTCTTCTTTTTATTTGTAGCGCAGAAATTTTTGTATACTAACAAACAAGGGTTAATAACATAAATTATCATTATGTGATACAAGGTAAGGGTTAATGTAGGATATAAGTTGTAGCAATACTATCTTGTAGGAAAGTAATGAATGATCTATTGAGTTCTCCGCTGTGACATATTCCACAGATATTTTGTTGGTCAAACACATGCTGAAGATCATGTAGATTATATTCTAATGATTAATGAAGATATTCTGAGTAAGTTGTAAAAGGGTAATTAATGTTGTGCAGATTGAAGGAGGTTTTCCTGTTTGAAATTAAGATTGTCTGAAATGAAGAAATTCTGGTTCATCTGAATGAAACAAAGATGCTCTGAAAGGAAGATATTGGTAAAATGAAGATCTGAATTACAGAAGCTCTGAAATGAAGTGGTCTGATATGAGAATTTGTGAAACAAAGATTTGAAATTGGGTGTTCATCTCAGCCTGTTAGTACCTTGGATTTTCCAGCTTGTGAATCAAAAGTAGAAACATTGATTTTGAATTGAGGGAGTTTTAGCTTCATGCAACTTGCATCTGATGTTAAGAGCTTGCTTCTTGCATCATGTATAATGCCTATAAGTTTGTGATGTCCCCATCTTACAGTCATAATTAAGATAAGTATATGATCTAGTTGAATTGCATTTTTCAAATAAAAGATATATATATATATATATATATATATATATATACATAAATGTAAATAAATGGCTATATACATACATATAGGTATATATGAATAAATATATAATATTATAAATAAATAGAAGTAAATATATATATAAAAATAAATATATATAAGTAAATATAGATATAAATATATAGAAACATATATATATATATATATATATATATATATAAATATATAAAAACATATATATATATATAAATTCACATACATACAATATGTAAGATAATACATAATACATAATCTTTATTGATATTAAATTAACACTAATTTTGACTTGATGTGCCTAGGAAGAGAACCGCATCTATGACCCAGACGCGTCACTATGAAAGAGCGCCTATGAAAAGTTGCAGATGATGAGGAAATACATATAGCAGGATGGAGACCAAACGAAGGGAAGAAAACGAGAGAGGAAAAGAATGCTGTTTACCTCGCGGAGTGTTTATATCAACGTACTATGTACATAGGAAGTAGACTGAACTATATGCAACACATAGATTGAATAACATAATACGATTGAATCATGAAACACTTCTATTCATTTCCAGCAAATATCAACCTGTACAATCTGACTGTCATAGTATCATTAATTCCACTCATAACTCCCATCCGACTACATGATCCCAGTACATATAGTGTTTGGCGGTGGTTGAGTAACCAACCGTTGTGTCACTTCATAACCATAACTAATCAGGACTTAGTTACATGCCATTAACCATACTTACTTATTCCCGCTACGACTAAGGTTTTATTATCAAAGCAACTCGCTGACTATGCTAAGGCCGACTACACTAAGACTGACTACGCTAAGGCCTTATGTCGTCTTACATCATCCCCCCCCCCAAAAAAGAAGTCGGCTTCCCAGATGACTAACACAAAAATTGGGAACCATTTTACAGAACAAATTTAGTGAGAAGAGGGTTGAGAGGACATCATGTTGTGACCTTTTTCACACATCACCCCATCCCAGATGGGGACCCCCTAATTTTTGCTCCATTCTGGTCTTTTGGCTTTGGTTAGTGCGTCTCTCTCTCTATCTCTGGTCCTTCCGGGGATGTCCCGTCATTTGACCTGGGTTGAAGTATTGTTCAAGTCTATGAAATTAGGGTTTTCATCAGTCAGGCTTATTAAAGGTCAAACTGAGTTATAAAATTGAAATCCAAGCTTAGTACAGCAGTTAGAAGGCTTCCAGTAGAGTCCCCCTAAATTTTCACTGTATTCCGGCAACTTGCTATTTTTAGTAAGTATTCAGTTTGAGGCTATTTTGTCGAAATTTTGGAATTCTGTCAGTTCCACCACATTCAGGTAACATCAAGCTGTTTGCACGTAAATTTTGAGCCAGATCGGACAATTTGCTATTTTTAGCAGCTCGGGCTTCAGGAGCCATTTTCAGGGGTCAAACATATGATTCTTCATTGCATGTCCAGAGATTACTTCTGGGTTTTTCAAGAGCTACGCAACAGTGTGACATGTGAACGGAGGAGATCAAATTTCGAGGACTTACTATTTTTAGCCAGTACATGCATGCAGACTAGTTTTCTGGGTTTTTCTAGGTTTCTTGAGATCCCACAGGCAATATGACATGCAAAATCATCCGGCAGTGGATGAGTCACTTTTCAGGCAGTTTCTATTTTTAGCAGGTACACTCTGGCAGCCGCCCAACACTCCAGTTCAGCAAGCAGAACGACATGCGGAAGGAAAGAAGTCAAACAGAGACTGTTTGGGATACATGCAGGTCAAATTAGGGTTTCCACTTTTATAGGGGGTGAAATCCAAAAATTGTCAAGACGAAGCACCTCACCAACATCAGCACACTTCAAGGTACCTGCTGGCAAAATTTGAGCAAAATCAAAGAACTTACTATTTTTAGTAAGTTAGGGCACGGCTATAAATAGCAGGTCTACACCCGAGGTTGGCATCAGAGCGACACTCAAGTTCTCAGGATCAGGCGTTGCAAGTTTCAGGTCAAACAAAGCTACTGAAGTCAAAAATCAAGAACTTACTATAAATAGCAGGTGGCTATAAATAGCAGGTCAGGGCAGAGAACTGACAAAACAGGTTCACAAGGTGAAGAAGATCAGATGGTGAAATTTTCAGGCAAAATAGAATTGAGGAAGTCAAGGAAATCAAGGACTTACTATAAATAGCAGGTGGCTATAAATAGCAGGCTGACATGTGGCACTGGGCAAAACGGGTTCACAAGGCAAAGAGGGTCATATGGTGAAATTTTCATGCCAAACGGAGCCATGGGAGTCAGAAAAGCAAAGACTTACTAAAAATAGAATGTGAGATCAAGATCCGGCAGAGGCGTGAAAATTTGTCTAAGTATGGAAAATGAAAGTTCACCCTCTCAAATGCGCCCACCTTGAAGTAAAGGAAGCAAGCCTGAAATATTCTAAGTATGGAAAATAAAAGTAGCCTACCTCATTTGCGCCCAAGGTAAAGTGAAGACCCTCAAAAAGTGCTAAGGCGTGAAATTGGAAGTAAGCTATGTCAAATGCGCCCATGTTGGAGGATGCCTAGAAAAATCTAAGGCATGGAAAGTAAAAATGTGAGCATGAGGTGAGAATGCGCCCTCAAGTAGAAGTGGACTATGTCAAATGCGCCCTTGTGCTAGGAATAGTTGGGCCGAAATTTTTCTAAGTATAAAAATGAAAGTAGCCATGTGTATTTGCGCCCTCAACTTGAAAGTTCAACATGCCAAATGCGCCCTCACCTTGGAAGAATATTGAAAATGTTGGAAAAATATTCTAAGTGTGAAACAGGAAGTCACACATGCCAAATGCGCCTTCATTTGAAAGCACCACCCTCAAAATGCACCCACCATGGAGACCTCTTGAAAATCTTCTAAGGCATCCGAAATTTTCTAAGTGGCAAAATGAAAGTAGCCACCTCCATTTGCGACCTCATCTTGAAGCCCGCCATGCTATTTGCGCCCAAGGATATTGAAGGCTAAAAAACGCCTAAGGCATAAGATGGAAGCTCCCCTAGTGAAATGCGCCCATGATAAAGTGAAAGCTTCCTATGTCAAATGCGACCAAGGTTATTGGAGCCTAAAAAAACGCCTAAGTCATTGAAATGAAAGTTGAGGGTATGAAATGCGCCCACTTCATGAATTGAAATTTGCCTAGCTGAAATGCGCCTAAGGCAAAAGTGGAAGTAGACATGTGTATTTGCGCCCTCAAGTGAAAGCTAACCCCTTGAAATGCGCCCAAGTAAGATGGAAAAACGCCTAAGGCAAAAGTGGAAGCTTCAAGGGTGAAATGCGCCCAGCTTGTTGTGGAGGTAAGTGAATATTTTTTCCAAGGCATAGATTGAAAGCTTGCCACTCAAAATGCGCCCTTGAAGAAGTTGAAGTGGAGATTTTTTTTTATTTGGCAAAATGAGAGTAGACCCTCTAGAATGCGCCCTCAAGTAAAGGTGAAGCATGAAAATTTTCTAAGTGAAAAACGTCTAAGGCAAAGTGAAGGCTTAGCATATCAAGTGCGCCCAGCTTGTGGGTGATTTGAAAATCTTCTAGGACATGAAAATTAAAGGGTACCAAGAAGAAATACGCCCAAGAAATGAGAAGGATTTAAATTTTATTCCTAAGGAATGGAGATAAATATTTCACCAGAGAAGTATACGCCTAAGGGGGGTGAAAATTTAAATTTTCTACTAAGTGTATGAAGTGGAGAAATTCCTAGGGCGTGAGAATTTGAAAAATTGAAAGAGTGGGTGAATATGAAAATTTTCCAGAGGCATTTAAACGGGGTTGACAACTTGATGAAATATTTTCTAAGTAAAAATTAAATGAACCTGTTCAAAAGGCACCCATGAGTTAACAGAGTTTAAAATTAATTTCCTAAGGGAAATTCTAAATATTTTCGGAAGAAATTCGTTTTGCCTAGATTATTTTCCTGACGGAAGTTAAATCTCGGAGGATGAATTATTTCGAGCAGGCGAGTGATTTTAAATCATCCAGAGTTAAATATTTCAAAGAGAGAATTTAAAATGTCTAAGGCAAATTTTATGAAATCGAGGATTTAAATGACAGACATTTTAAAAGTTGGAAATAAATTTACAACTCCCACGAATTTTTCGAGTTGAATTCAACACTGTGAGATTTTAAAGTGGGATTTTAAACCGAATCAAGTGATTTTTCTTGCAAGTTGTTTAAATCACCAAGAGTTAACTGGCAGGCCAAGAGGAAAAATTCGAATTTTTACAAGGAAGGAATCATTATTAATGGCAACTGCCATAATGACTGGCTGACAACTAGCCCACTACTACGCTTGAATTAGAAGATTCCGAACGAAGAGAGTGGAGAATTGATGAGGGTGCTAAAAATAGCCCCAGCCTTACTTGGCAGGATTCTTCGAGAAGAATTATTTAAACAGTCTCTTCTCTCATTTCTCCTCACATTTTTCGAAGTTGAAGTTGCTGAAGAAGTTCTTGAGAGATTGAAATATTTTCGAAGTTGTTGAGGAGAGAAATTCCTTGAGAGTTTATTTTATTTCGGAGTGTTGAGTTGCTGAAAGTGCGAAGTGCTGGAGAAATTTTTATCTGCCAAGACTCTTTCTTTCGAAAGCTGAAAGTGTGTTGCTGCAATTTCGAAGTTGAAGGTTGAAGTTGTTTTCCGGAGTTGCTGGAAGATTTATCTTTTGAAATTGCTGTAGAGCATTGAGCTGCAGAAGTTTATTTTGTGCTGAGGAAATAACCACATTGCTGAAAGTTAATAGTTGGCTGTGATTTTCTTCGCCAGTCAGAAGTGCAGTCGTTAAAAGCTTCTTTATAAGCTCGAAGTTTTTACACAGTACGAGGTTTGGAGTTAGTAATTTATGCTGAGAGTTTTTATTTCCAAAAGCTAACTCCACGTCCGCAGCCGTCTCGGAGGCTATTTATTTTATTAAAAATCTGCACCCTGGCTTATTGTTATTATATTTTATTCTTGCAGATGGTTGGAGCAAAAGATGTTGCTGGAACAAGCAGAGCCGCAGGCAGAGCTGCAAACACTGAAACGGCCAAGGCTAGCTCATCCCGACAGGCAATGATTAAAAGGCTCGCCAAGTCATTTCTTCCAAAATCGGCAATTGTCTCCAAGCTGGCAAGGTTAAGTGACACCAACCTCGGGTCATTTAATCTAAATGCACTCAAGTCTAGGATGTACGGACTGGGAGGCCATCAACCATCAGTCACGGCACATAACATCATGAAGAGTGGTATCTATGCAGCCGCTGGTTTTCCACCAGCAATTCAGTGCCCGGAGCTAATTATGGAGTGTGCGAACCACTACAAGCCGGAGCGTAGAACCATTGTCTCGCCGGATGGCAAATTGCTTGCCAACTTCACGCCAGATGCCATCGGAGAGGCATTTGGGATTCCTACTGCCGAAAAGATGCTCTACAGATCAAAGGAGAGGGCGGATAAAATGTACTCCACCTCCTTCGAGAGGGTTGCTGCGGTCATCAACAGAGTTTGGATGCAAAAGCCAAAGCCACCTCGCACTAGACTCCCAAAGCAGATAATTGCCGAAGATGTAAAACAGGAATACTGCGACTTGATGATGATGCTGAGCCGAATAAATGGGAGTGCACAAGCCTACTTCTTCGAGCCTTGGATGTTCTACTTCATCGAGATCATATTGGAGGGAAAGGAATGTGTTGACTGGGCAAGAATGATCAGTGATAACATAGATGAGCAGTTCAGGAGCCTGAGGGGGACGAAAACCTTTTACATGAGCTCGTATGTGATATATATGCTGGCAAGAATGACCAAGTATCGAGGGATTACATACAAGGAGCCAATAGGCTGTGCACCTGATCAGTTCAAAATCCATGAGGCCTGCACACAGTTGCATCTAGCTAACCCTGCCAGTTACAAACGGGCTAATGATGCATTCACAATGCACATCACGAGGACCCTTCAGCGGAGAACGCAACAAAGAGTATCCAAAGAGGCACAAGCATTGATCGAGGAATACGGATATTGGCTCATCCAATTTCCGAAATTCACTTACATTAGGCTGCAGGGGTTCACTTCGTATCCATACCGGCTACCGAGGTACCCCACCGATCACATTATAATGCTGGAAATATCTAGGCAGTTGATCGCCTATGATAAGATTCAAAAAAGAAGAAGAAGGGTGGACTTGACTTTCCTATTGCCATGGGAAATTCCACTGAGGTGTGTCCCTCCTTGCAGGCAGCTCGAGAGGCAGAGGATGAGCTGCAATTCTATCATCTATCGTATCACATAGGCAGACAGGATTTTGATCCGTACAGAAACATCCTAATGATACAGAACGTCGAGTACCGACACAAGGCCCACATTGAAGACTTTTGGGCAAATGCTGTTGATGAGGTTGAGATAAGGAAAAGGATGTTTTCCAGGCTTCCCCTCAAATTGATCAGGGAATGTGAGATCATTCCAATTCCCGACCAGGTGGAAGAGGATGTCAACGTTATGCAACCCGACTATGGTTCAGTTAGGGATACTCCGGTCCCACCACCTGATTGGTCCGAGCCAGAAATCATGGACTTGGACACGCTCTCTATTCCGGTGTTGACTTTCACAAGGGCTTGGGTCGATAGACATGTATGCAGACTTAAGAGCAGATCGATCGCCCTTACTTATAGCTTGATGGGTGACCCAAGGCCGCTATCGGTGAGAAGGGGAAAACAGGTTGCTCAAACACCGGAAGCACAAGTAGAAGTACCAACCCAGCCGATACCGTTGAGGATGGAACAAGCATCACCTATGCACTCACAAACTCGGTCTTCGAGTTTGAGAGTGATTTCATTATTTGCTGATCAGAGGGCAGGATTGGGTGAAGAGCGGGAGCTTGAGGAGGTGGATCAACCCAACATCCGAGAATCAGATAGTATAAGCGTCAGTGTATCTAGGGCTGGCCAACAAGAGGAAGAAGATGAAACAGTGGCTGACACTCGTTTCCAACAGATGTTGGACATGACATTGGAGGAAGAGGAAAACACAGAACAGGGGACCCAAGGGTCCGGAGATACGCAGCTCGTGGAAGATGATGAGCCCGAGCAGAGCAGTGCAAGAAGAGAGGAAGTGCACGAGGTGGAGGCAACAGAAGAGCAGCCCCTTGTCATTTGCAATCCGCAGCAGACGGTGCCGGATTGGCTTTCAGACAGAATGAGAAGAGAACCCGAGGATGATACGGATCCAGCCATCGAGATGGAGGAGTTCCTTAGGAGGATCAGTGCGCCACCAGAAAAGAAAAGGGCCAGGAAGTTTTCAAAGATCTCGACTGATGAGTCAGGCTCTCGCACGCTTCAGGTGGCTGTTCCGAGGGAGGAGTATGATCGAGCCGAGGAGAGGCCCGAGAACTATGTGATCACCACCGTGGAGTTGGGTCGTCCTACGGGAGCCCAAATTGTCGAGGAGTTCGATAACTCCTATCAGGCGCTGAAGGATCAGTTGCTCCGCACGGAAGGGAAGTATAAGAAATTGAAGAAGGAGCACAAAACCTTGATAGGATATGTGCAGAGTCTAGCACGTCCAGGTGAACCGGCAAACCCAACAGTAGAACGTCCACCAGAGCTTCCGAGGGAGTCAGTTGTCGGCTTAGAGGATTTAAAGAAGATGGAAACGGAAGCGGACAAGTGGGTTAGCCATGTTCGTACTGAGACAAGGAAATTCATGGAGGACCTCGCCAATGCTTATCGGCAGGCCTCAAGTATTTTGGCACGGATTGACATGGTGGATCAGGCCTGGGGCGATACCCGCATCTATCAGACGAAGACTGTACTTCGTTTGGGGGCTTTGATGCATATACCTCTACAAACTTTGGTGGATGGAGGTGTGATTCAGGATGGTGACAGGTATGATTTCACCAGTTGGTACTCCTCGGTGGTCACAGGCCGTGGATTTCACGATGCAGCAAGGTCAGATTCAGCCAGAGTGAGGAAAGCAATGGGTAACATCTTGGAAGGAGTCCTTAATACATTAGAAGCCATATTTGCTAGAAAGTTGGCCCCAGAGGAAATAACTGCTGATGGCTTGAAAGATAAACTGGCTCCGTTCTTCTCAGCTGCGAGGTCGCTTGTCCTGGATGACTTTGAGAATGTCTCCACTTTCTCTAGTATTATTCAGCATACCCAGGACGCCTTAGCGGCATGGAAGAAGTCTTACATCCGGCACGGACAGACGGTAGCGGTCTTGGAGTTCCAGCTCAACCACATTCCACCGATTTCTGCCCAGGAGGTTGAAGCGGTATTGGCCCGGTTGATCGAGTTTGCTATCCGGGAGAAGGCCAATGGGAACGCTCTCATGGATGAGGATCTTCTTGATGATGGTAGTGGGCATTAATTGCTCATTATGATTCCTGCAGGGGAGTGGAGAATATTCTGTGCATTCATTGCCCACTCCTCTCTGTGGCGGTTTTTAGGGCAGAAACCCTAATCAGGGCATAGGTGGCTCGATCTGAGCCCTTCATTGTAATTCAATCTGAGCCGTCCGTTGAAGTGGGCTAGCTATAAAAGGGGCATCCCCCCTCATTTGTAATCTATTAGAATTAGACTTCAGATCAGAGCTAGAGAGTATTGGAGATAGAAGTTAGAGAGTAGAGCTTAGAAGTTAGCTTAGATTGAGGAGGGAAGAAAACTTTCCTTTGAAAGTTTTGTAAACGGTTGTTGTGAACACTTTTCATAATACAAAGAGTTTCATTGCTTGGTGATTTCTTCTTTGTTATGAGTAGCTAGCAAGGCCATTTCATCTTTCCAATTCAAGGTAGATAGAGTAAAATAGACATTCATTTCATGCAAGTAGTTGTTAGCTGTGGAATGTGGTGTTTAATTTGAGCAAGTCTTCTCTCGTCCATACCACTAGCGGACTTGCTGACGGCTGGTTCGCCTTGCGTGGTCAACTGGAGTAATAGCGCTTAACTTCGATTGTGGCTCATATGTCCATATGCATCGTTGTGATGGTATGAACATGTTGTGTCATGGTTTGAATATTTCTCTCATCCTTTGAAGATTGCACCAACTTTGTGGAAGTTGTCCGAAGGGAGGCAAAGCGGAGTTTGGTTTGAAGATTGTTCGAATTGATCTTCACATTCCACCCTTTAGAAGTAGATTGTAGACTTCCCATCCTTATTCCCTTTAAATTCAGCATTTTTCGGGTCAGTCCAGATACCAGAACAATATTGTCAAATCTTTCATGTCCTAATTGCTTCACAAAATCGAACAACTATGTAAGTCCCCTTGGAATAATCCAGCAAAACACATCAACCAACTGAGTCTATTCGCAATAAAAGGAACCTTGGAGTCGAACACATGAACTTTCAAGCAATCTTAGCATGTGGGACACTTTGATCAAGAGGGAATAGAGTGATCGTTGGACAACTTTATTCTGTGTTGATGTCGTCATAAAAAACACGTCAACACGTCCCTGGCGGTTGGGGGACTGAAGAAGTGGCTGCCGAAGTGGTGAGCTGTCGCAGCCGGTACACCTCCTCAGTACGCTGTTGCAGGTGACGAGTGGCCTTCAATTCCTTCTCTCGCGTGGTCTTCACCAAATGCATTGCCTCCTTCAAGTTCTTGCTGGCCTTCGCCAGTTCTTCGTCCTTTCTTGCTAACTGTTTAGCCATTTCTTCTTCTCGCACCTTCATCCTCCTCTCCATCTCCAGTATGGTGTTATCTCGGTCGGTCACCTTCTTGTTTTCTTCCTCTAATAGGTGAGAGAGCTCCTACCTTTGTTTCTCAAGAGATTCTGCCTTGGCATGAATGTTCTGGGAGAGTGTGATTGCTTGGTTTGCCTTCTGCGCCATTTTGTCTACCCTCATCTCAAACTCCTTGCAGGCTAGGAACAAAGACCTGTATGCTGCCTCCATCTCAAAAAGCTAGGCCACCAGCTTATCGTCCTTCCCATGGAAAGATGGCCTCTTGGGATACCAGGCTGCCATCATCTCGGGTGTCTTTTTGCCCATCCACTCACCTGTAAATATTCTGTTGAACTCTTTTTCACTCTCCGAGTTCATAAATTGAATGATCCGTTTAGCCTCCTGCTCTGCTATGGGTGAGTAATTTCTGTTCAGTGTCTTTGCAATGTCTGACACTTCCTTAATAACCAACGCAATAGGCTCGAGGCTGTGGATGTACCTCTCGATTGTGCTGATTGGGTCCTCTCTGTCAGGCTTGGGAATCACCACAACAATCCCCTCAGATACATCCTCACTAGGCTCCCCATCGGTACTAGCGGCTGCAGGTACAACTGGCTGCTATGCTATCGGAGGCTCCCCATCTGATATGATGTGTATTACCTGTGGTGCCAGTTCTCCCACTTCTCCTTTTGGCTGTTCTGTATCCGCCTGCTGAACTGTTGGTATGTGAGTCGTCAGCTGTGTGCTCTCTGCTGTTCCCATCGGCTGAGTGCTCCCTGTAGGTACTCCCTCCATCTCCTGCAAGCCAGGCGAGTGTATGGGAGAAATGTCCTCTTCCCGAATAGGGGAGCCCATTTCCATCAACCATTCGTCTACATGGAGTACCTCCTCAGGTGGTGCATCCTCACCCACTGTGCTGTCCAGGGCTATCTTCTCTACTTCCACCCGTTCAGCTGTCACACCTCTTGTCGATGGTATATCCTTGGTCATTCCTCCTTCGGGTGCTATGTCCTCTGTAGGCATCTCTGGCTCACCCTCAATTTTTCTAACCTCGCCAACTTCCTCTACTGACTCCTGTTCGATTGGTGCTACTACTCGGGGATTGATCTCTACCGAATAAATGCCAACTGGTGCAGTACTGTCGGCTGAGGAGGGGACTGCTAACTGATCATACTCATCACTAGCTGGTTGCTTCCTCTTCCTCCTTATCACCTTTGGTTCCTCTGTTGTGCCACTTGCTTCTAAGGTTGTCCACCTGAACACTGTCGGCCAAGAAGGGTCATAATCCTTGGTTGGCTGTTGTTTCCCTAGTTTACCTTGTGGCACCTGATTGTAGACGACATCCAAAAATGGTGCTATTAGATGTTGGGTCATGTAGAATGCTTTGTGTTTGCATTCTAGAAATTTTCTAACCCTTTCTGACAGGTATAGCGCCCAATTGTAAACCCGTCCTACACTCAACCCGAACATGAAGTCAACCATCCAGGTTGCTATATCTGATGCTTGGCTGGCACCTGTCAACTTGCATTTGATGAGGTCCATAATACATTTCCACTCAGAACTAACTAGCATGTGTTTCCTCAGTCCCCGCGCCCCTGAACTCCACACCATCTCCTTCTCTTTTTCTGTGATATCAGGCTTGCAAATGCGTTTAATGATCATTTCTTTCTGCTGGGCTGTCATCTTTGTGGTTGGTCTGGCAACTACCTTGCCAGACGCAGGTATGCCAAAGACTCGTCTGAAGTCCGCTGGTGAGAAAGCCATTGTCCTTGGAAACCCTTCGTACTCAATTGTGCTCCGGTGACCATGCTGAATATCCCTCAAGTACTCCTCAAAATCTCTGGAGTTAAAAAATGGGCACTGTATCGCCTTGTCAACCTATGCCGCTATTAGAGCTTGCTTCATCGGATGATCGGGTGCCGTCTCCTGCCACCAGGTTTTGCAGTCTAAGCCTGTGAGACTCTCCCATGTCAATGAGTCTGCAGTCACATTGTCTGTTTTCCCCTTATTTGCCTTACTTCCAGCCACCTTAGGTCTGAGTGTTATTTTCTTCCCCTTGGCGCTCGTGCTGGCATCCATCGTCCTCAGCTTACAAGAATGACAATGATTGATAGTGACTTTTCTAATTAATTTAAGCCTTGAATCGTGCCCTGGTACGACAGTTACTTTTTCCTGTTGCTGGATGCTAACATTGCCTCTTGGTACGACCTTCTTTGTTTCTGCGTGTACAGTGCCTTGTCCTTTTCTTGGTTCGATGGTTGGTACGGATGTCTCCTGTTTGGTCCGTACGAACTTTCTCCACTGCATGCGTACTGTTGATGTGTGTTTTATGACAACACCAACACAAAATAAAATGTCCAATGGTCAATCTATTCTCTCTTGATCAAAGTGTTCCGCATGCTAAGATTGCGTGAAAGTTCATGCGTTCGACTCCAAGGTTCCTTTTATTGTGAATAGACTAAGTTGATGTGAATATGTTGGGTATTCCAAGGGGACTTACGTAATTGTTCGATCTCTTTATGTCAAGCAAATGAAGGATTTTGACTATGATGCTCTTGATGTCTGAACTGACCGGGAAAATACTGAATTTAAAGGGGAAAGGGATAGGGATCTACAATGTATCTCTAAGGATGGAATGCGAGGGCAGGCTTTAACAATCTTCAAACCAAACTTTGTTTCGTCTCCCCTTAGAACAACTTTGACAAAGCTGGTGCAATCTTCAAAGGATGGATAAGATGTTCAAATTGAGATTCAACATGCGCACCCCTTCACAACGAAGCAAGTGGGCACACGAATCACAACCGAAGTTTGGTGCTGAAATTCCAGTTGACCACGCAGGGGCAGACTTATCATTAGCAAGCCTGCTAGTGGTATGGATACAGGAAGATTTGCTCAAACCAACATTCCACAATTAACACTACTTGCATGAAAACAAAATCTACTTTACTCTACTCTATTCGAATTGGAAAGACGAAAAGATCTCGTCAACTGCCCACAATGCAAAATGAAGTCACCAATCAATGAAATCCTTATATTATGAGAGTTTTATACAACAATCTTTTGCAAAAACTTTCAAAGGGAAAGTCTTTCTTTCCTTTCCAAACTAAGCTAACTCCTAGCTCTACTTTAACTTCTATCTAGCTCAACTCTATCTTTGATTTCTGTCTAACTCTGATCTATATCTAATTCCTTTTACAAATGAGGGGGGATACCCTTTTTATATCTAGCCCAGTCTAGTGGACGACTTAGATTGAAATACAATGGAAGGCTCAGATTGAGCCACCTAAGCCCTGATTAGGGTTTTAGCCCTAAAAACCGCCACTGAGAGGAGTGGGACAATGAATGCGCCCTCCACTCCTCATCAATGAACCACTATCTGCCATCAATGCACGTCGTCTCCTTCCAGAAGGTCATCATCTAGAAGGGCGTTTCCCTTCTCCTTCTCATTGGCTGCAAATCTGATGAACCTGGCCAATACTGCCTTAACTTCCTGATCCGAAATGGGAGGAATGTGATCCAACTGAAACTCTAAAACTGTAATTGTTTGCCCATGCCGAGCACAAGATTTCTTCCAGGCAACAAGGGCGTCCTGGGTGTTCTGTATGATACTGGAGAACGTAGAAGTGTTCTCAAAGCCATCCTGTGTGAAGGTCTTCACCTCAGAAAAGAATGGCGTTAATCTGTTCTTCAATCCATCTGTAGTTACCTCTTCAAAGTCAACCTCCTGGCAACGATTGCCTCCAATGTGTTGAGAATTCCATCTAAGATGTTCGTCATGGCCTTTCTGACCCTGACAGAATCTGTCTGTGATGCATCGTAGAATCCCCGGCCTGTGACTACTGAAGAGTACCATCCGGCGAAGTCGTATATATCCCCCTGTTGAATAACACCTCCCTCAACCAAAGTCTATTGAGGCATGCTCATCAAAGCCCCTAAACGGAGAACAACTCTCGTCTGATAGATACGCGCCTCACCCCAAGCATGGTTAACTACATCCATCCTTGCCATAATATCGGAGGCTTGCCCATAGGCATGTGCAAGATCCTCCTTAAAATTTCTTGTTTCGACACGGACGCTGGCAACCCATTTGTTTGCCTGTTGTGTCATTCTCTTCAAATCCTCTAACCCACTGATTGATTCCCTGGAAAATTCAGTTGGAAGCTCAACTGCCAGATTCTCTTGCCCACAAGGACGGGACAAGTGCTGCACATAGCCAATTAGTGTCTTGTGCTCTACCTTCAACTTTTTGTACTTGCCCTCAACATAGGACAATCTATCCTTGAGTGCTCGATAGGAATTATCGCACTCCTCTACTACTTGTGCTCCAGTAGGGTGGCCGAGTTCCATAGTTGTAACAACATAATTTTCGAGAACGGCCTCATCCCGATCACACTCTACCTGAGGCACCGCCACATGTAAAGTTCGAGATCCATCCTCATCCGTGGATATTTTGGAGAACTTCCTAGCCTTCTTCTTTGTTGGAGGTGCGCTGATCCTCTGTAACAACTCCTCCATCTCAACTGCGGGATTAGTCTCATCTACAGGATCACACCTCATCCTATGCCTTAGCCATTTTGACACCTCCTGCCGTATGTCTGATATAACAAAAGGTTGCTCAACCTCGGTCTCTACCTCATGAACTTCATTTCTGCCCTCGCTTCGACGAGGCTCATCATCATCAATAGGCTCAGTGTCTCCTGAGCTCTGGGTGTCTTGGTCGGAAGTAGCATCATCTTCGAGAGCTGCCTCAATCCCCTGCTGAAACTGAGTATCGGTGGCCATCCCCTCATCTGTCTCTTGCTGATTGTCTTCTCGGGGCATGTTGATGCTCTGGCCCACTGATTCTCTACGAGATGGCTGACTTGCCACTTGCATTGTCTGCTCTACATCCAATCTCTCCCTCTAATCAACAAACAATGATACCTCCTGTAAACTTGGAGAGTTTGCCCGAGATGGCGTATGCAAGGACTCCTCAACTCTCAAAGGCTCGGGCTGAACTGACTCTTTTCCTCTTGGCTCTGGAGTTTGACCCACCGGCCTTATCTGTCTAGCTGCTGGAGATCTGTGATCTCCCATCAAATTATATGTAAGGGGAATTGATTGTCCCTTAAGTCGGCTAACATGCCTCTCTACCCAACTCCGTGTAAATGTCAAGATTGGGATACAGAGAGTATCCAAGTCGGTAATCTCTGGTTCCAACCAATCTAGGAGTGGTAGAGGCGTATCTCTCACTGTCTTGTAGTCAGCCTGTACAACATTTATGTCCTCTTCAATTTGATCCGGCACTGGGACAATCTCGCACTCTCTGATCATTACCAACAGTATCTGAGAGAACATTCTCTTCCTGATCTCGATCTCATCCACTGCACTGGCCCAAAAGTCTTCAATCTGTGCCTTGTGCCTGAACTCTTCTGACAGTATCCATCTGATGTTCCTATGGGGATCGTAGTGGTGCTTGCTGGTATGGTAGGAAAGATGGAAGAATTGGAGCTCATTTTCTGCCTCCCTAGCTGCTTGCAGCGATGGGCAGATTTCATCTGAATTCCCCATGGTAATTGGGAATCCGAGTCCACCTTTCTTCTTCTTTTGAATCTTATCGTAGACAATAAGTTGCCTAGATACTTCCAGCATCACTATTCTGTTGGTGGGATACCAGGGCAATCTATAAGGATAGGAAGAGAATCCTTGCAACCTTATGTAGGTAAACTTCAGAAACTGGATAAACCAACATCTGAATTTCTCAATCATCTCTTGTGCTTCCCTGGATATTCTGTGATGGGTTCTTTGCTGCAAGGTCCTCGTAATATGCATAGTGAAGGCGTCATTGACCCTTTTGTAGTTCGTTGTGCTTGTCAAATGCAACTGTGGACAAGCCTCATGTATCTTAAATTGATGGGAACCACACCCAATTGGTTCCTTGTAAGAGATCCCCCTATACTTTGTCATGCGAGCTAGCATATAGACAATATAAGAGCCCATGTAGAACGTTTTCGTTCTTCTCACACCACGGAGCTGCTCGTGTATGCTATCACCGATCATCAGTGCCCAATCCATGTAGTCTTTGCCTTCCAGCACCAAGTTGACATAATAAAACATCCAAGGTTCAAAGATGAACGCTTGGGGGCATCCTCCAACTCTGCTCAACATCATTATCAGATCACCAAACTCTTGTCTCAAATCCTCCGAGATTATCTGTTTGGGTAGTTTTGTACGAGTTGGCTTGGGCTTGATCATCCACCTGGTGTTTATCAAATCAGCACATCGGTTTGTGTGGATGAATACATTCTTTCAGCCCTTTCTTTTGTTTTATAGATCATCTTCTCATGAATTGGAATCCCGAACGCTTCCCCGATTGCTTCAGGTGTCAGGCTGGCCAAAATCTTGCCATCTGGCGAAGTGATCGTTCTCTGCTTTGTGTTGTAGTGGTGGGCGCATTCCATGATGAGTTCTAGACACCGAATAGCTGGCGGGAAACTGGTAGCTGCATACAATCCGCTCCTAACAATATTGTGTGAATTCACTGATGGGTGATGGCCTTCGGTCCCCATTATCCTTCTTCTGAATGCCTCCAGGTTGAACGAGCCTAAATTTGTGTCAGCCAGCTTGCCCAACTTTGATGAAAAATTTGATTCCGACAAGAAGGACTTGCTCAATTTCTTGATCACTGCTTGTCTGGATTCGGTGTGGTTGTTTCTGCCTGCAGCTCTTCTGCTTGATTCAGCCATTCTGCAAAAAGGCAAGAGAGTTAGAAAACAAGATTTTAAAATAATAAAATAATCACCGTTGAGGGTGTCAGCAGATTTTTAAATAAAAAGGCTGCAACACTTTTTCACTTTCAGCTGCAAACCTCAACACTCTTGTTCACTTCAACTGTGAAATTTCTGTATTTGCAGCCGCTTTTGAGACTTCTCTCAAATTCGTATTTTTCCTCTAAAATGTACTCTCAGCAACTTGCTTGCTTCTCCTAAATGCGTTTTTCAGCAAGCTTGTGAACTTGAACTGCAGCACCTCACAAATGTCTAGACTTAATCTCGTACCTCAGCAGTCAAATGAGACCTCACAAATTCGTGCCTTCAACAACTGCAGCCTTAGCACATCAAATCGTACCTTTCATAGCAACTTGGGACTTCTCAGCAACTTCGTGTTTTAGCAAGCTCAGCCACTTCAAACTTGCTACTCAGCTTCCTTCACAAATTCGAACTCTTCTAGCAGCTTGAGAATATTTTATTTCTCTACAAACTCGTACTTTAACTTCAAAAAATGCTCTGCATTTAGCAACTTGTGAGGAGAATGAAGAGGACTCAAAATATTATAGCCAGGTCGAAATCCAACAGAGGCTATACTTAGCACTTTTTTTTTTGAATTCATTTTCCCTCTCTTTTTCAATCATAACACTTGTCATTCGAAGCATCAGAATCTCAAGCTTCTAGAATTATGAATTTCATCATCTTTGCATAGGCCTGCCTCATCATATTTGATCCTTTAAAATATTAAATCACTCACTCTGTTGAACAATTTCAAATTCATTTGGCTAAGTCATTTAACGTCATCTTAGCCTTGGCAAAATTATCCAGTTCAATCTTCCAGCGAAACATCTCATCCATTTTGCCTGTTTGCCTTAGAGAAATTCTTCAAATTTGCCTTAGGAATTTTATCAAAATAGACACCGGGCAAAAGTATCCACCGAAACGACGTGAGCAAGGCATGGAACAAGTTTAAACCATCTTGCAATCAACAACGTTCAATACCCAGAAGAAAATTCTTTTCAGAATCCATTGTTTCCATGTGTATCCGGATGAAGGGGTACTTTTAATTTTTATTATTTAAAAATAATAAAATGGCTAAGGTTTATTTCTCTTCACTACGGACGTCTTCCACACCTGCAATCTCAAGTTTCTTCGCCTTGGCATTTTTCTTTGATTTTCCCTCTGAAGAATTTTCTCTCTGGAGATTTTAGCATCACCTCCTAGGCGTATTTCTTACCTTTGAAAATGCCTTAGAAAATTATTTTAAATTTAATCACCTTACCCTTGAAGGGCGCATCTGAGTATGTCTACTTCCATTTTATCCTCTATGCCTTAGCAAAAATTTGCCTTAGGAAATATTTCCAGGAGATTCATTTCAAATTACCCATGAGGTGCGTACTTCAGCTTGTGCATCACTTTCACCTTAGGCACATATCACATGTGGAGGGGGAAAATTATCTAGCCTTAGCCTTTCTCAAAATCACGCCACCCTAGCCTTACCTTTACCCTTGGCGCATATAGCATGTGGAGGAGGAAAACACCTTGGGCGCATTTCACACATGACACAACCACTCTAGGGCGCATATAGCCTAGGCAACTTCCATTCTTGGGCGCATATAAGGGTGTGAGGAGGAATTTTCCACGCCTATGGTGACCCTTCACCTTCCTTGGGCGCATATTGCATGGTGGGCTTCCACTTCCAAGCGCACTTCATGTGTCAAGAGGGAAACTTCCACTACCTTGGCGCCTTTCTTTTACCTTTCAACGTTTTACCTCCTGTGGTCCCCCTTGAGCGCATTTACCATGGGTAAGAGTAACTTGTGGGCGCATTTGCCTTGGGTAGGAGGAATTTCCCACGCCCCTCATGACCTTTCACCTCCCTTGGGCGCATTTGACCTTGATAGCTTCCATGTTTGGGCGCATTTGAGGGGTCCTCAAGGAATTTCCATGCCTTAGTGAATTCTGCCATGTCTTTGCCTCATGTGGGCGCATTTGAACCCTACTCAAGGAAATTCTGGGCGCATTTTGGCTATGCCGCTTCCACTTCAACCTCTTGAGGGCACATATGAGGGTGTGTGAGGGAAATTCCACACTTATAATATTTTCTCCATACCTCAGGCGTATTTGATGTGTCTCCATGCCAGTCATCACTTATAAGCTTTCAACGCCCTAGCCATGCCTTGGCTTTCTATTTTTAGCAAACTCGGAGCAATTAGGGTTTCCTTGCATTTCATCCCGTCCTGAGTTGGAGCTGGCGTGGCTGTGCCTTCACTTGGCCCCGCTACCTTGTTCATACCTTATCTAGCACAGTACATACTATTTTTAGCCGTTTGCTATTTTTAGCAAACCCTAAAATTGATCAATTTCTGTATCTCCGTTTGCTCTGAAATTCGTTCCACTTGTTCTTGATGCTGTGAGTGACTTGTTCACATTTGTCTTTGACACAATACCTGCTATTTATAGCCATGAGATGACTTACTAAAAATAGTAAGTATTCATATCGTGCTCAAATTTTGCCAGTAGGCAGCCTGAAAGATGCTGGTCCCAGTGGCGTGCTTTGTTTTGACATCTTTGTATTTTGTTCCATCTATTTTTAGACATAGCAGGGGAAACCCTAATCTGACTTGCATGCGCTCCAGACAGCTCCCAATCTTCTTGATTTCTACTGTTTGTCACTCTGCTTGCTGGACTGAAGTGTTGGGTAACCGTTGGACTGAAGCTGCTATTTATAGCAAGTGTCCGGAAAGTGGTCAGTCTGATGTCGGATGAGTTTGCATGTCACAGTGCCCGTGGGATATCGAAAAACCCAGAAAACCCAAAAAAACCCAGAAAACTGGTCAACGTGCTAGCACTGGCTAAAAATAGTAAGTCCCTGAAAACTAACTCATTCTGTTTGCATGTCTTACCACTGCGAAGCTCTTGCAAAACCCACATAGAATATCTGGACATGCGCTGAAAATCACTGCATGCAAACCCTAAAAATAGCCTCTGAAGGCTGAACTACTGAAAGTCATCATCTCGGTTTGCATGTTATATCATGCCAAAGGTCTTGAAAGACCCAGATCCATTCTCCAGTCATGCATTGGAGAATTGTACGTTTAAATCCTGAAAATGGCCTCCAAAGGCTGAACTGCTAAAAATAGCCAGTTGTCTGAATCTGTTCAATTTTCATGTGTAGACACTCTGAAGCCCCCTGAATGTGCTGAAGTAGTTAGAATCCTGGAATCCTGAGGAAAAGACCTCAACTTAGGTACTTACTAAAAATAGTAAGTTGTCAGATTTCAGTAAGATTTTAGTGGGATTCCGCCTTGAGCCTCTTGACTGTACTGCTGCGCTTAGATTTTACCTTGATAACTCAATTTGACCTCAAACAAGCCTGAAGGATAGCAACCCTAATTTTGTAGACTTGGCAATCATTTCAATCCAGATGAAAAGACGGGGCGTCCCCGGAAGGACAAAAGACCAGAGACAGAGAGAACCAAAGCCAAAAGACCAGAATGGAGCAAAAATTAGGGGGTCCCCATCTTGGATGGGGTGATGTGTGAAAAGGTCACAACACGTACGTGTGCCTCCTCCTTCCGTACGATTCCTTTCCCAATCCTTTGTACTTTATTTTCCCTTGCTGTACGGTTTTCTTTTTGCAGCGTACAAATTCTTTCTGATACTGGTGTACGGATTTTTCTTGATATAGGCGTACAAATTCTTCTTGATGTAGCCGTATGGATAATTGTTTCCAATGTACGGGTTTTGGTACTTGATGTACGAACTTCCTGTCTCCTAGGCGTACGGATTTCTCCTCTTGACGTACAGACTTCCTATCTCTTGGGCGTACGAATTTCTTTCCTCTTGGGCATACGGATCTCTTTCCTCCTGGGCGTACGGATTTCTCTGCTTGGCGTACTGTAATTTCCTCTGAATGGCGTGTTGGTTGAAAATTTTGTATACTTGGGAAAGCATACAAAATTGTGGTTTCAACCACAGCACGTGAGATAAAACTCTCCTAATTAAGGGAAGGCTCCCCCTTTAACTAAACAAAACTAATATGGGTAGGACAACAATCGTTCCTCTTATTTTAGGAAAGATTATATTCTTTTCTCTTCGCAGAAAAGCAATAGCAAACATTAAGAAAACTTATTACAGCAACTATGCAGTGAAACCAAGAAAGAGGAAATAAAGTTTCCTGAAAGCACAAAGACTTCCGTCACTTCCTCCGGGACGGGAAAACAACCAACAAGCGTAAAGTCTTGAGGAGTGAAATCCTATCTATTCTTTTTAGAATGATTACCTAATGATAATATACAGCATAAAATAGCGCAAAGTTTGCAACTATGATGTACCTATTGACTACTCTAAATGAGAACTACCACGAGCACAAAGTCCTACAATTCTTCTCAATTTCTAAATACTAACTATGAATTCAATTTTTAACATTTACAACACAAAGTCTGCAGACATTTCAATTGAATCTCTCTTCAACAATATTCCACAATCTCCAAGTAGTCACAAAGTAATGCTCCAAAATGACATAAGAACACAAAGGATGCAAAGTAGGGCTTCAGCACAAAGTCTGAAATTCCAACTCTTTGATATTACTTGAAAAATCACAACTTATAACTATAAAGCTCAAAGTCTTTGAGTACAAAATTTTGCAGAAATTTCTTGCTTGCTAAAAAGATAAGACTACAATAGACCCCCTCAAGTATTTATAGGAGAGAAGCCTTGAGAAAAAGGTGGGAGGATTTCAACAAACTTGAGAAAATCTCTCAACCGCTAACTAACTGCAATTGACTTATTCAAAATTACAATCCAAATTGTGATTTGTCTTGTAAGAATTTACATGTAATTACATTTTCCAAAATTGCAAGAAAAGAACACTTGCAATTGCAAAACTTGTTTTACATATATTTTGTCGAAAGTAAAATACATAAAACAACCTAATATTTTTCATTCCGTCTCGTTCCTAGCTTTGAAAGATAGAAACTTGCTGATAATTCCCTACAACTCATCAGGATCGGGACCAAGTGTATTTCTAGCAACGACAACGGTCTTTATGATAACATCATAATATCTGATTGTCGCCTCTCTATGTTCTTCAAAAGCAGCTTGCATCTTGTTAAAGACCAGCTAGTGATTGACAAATTTATGGATTGTATCCATAGAAAACTGATCTGAATCTAGCTCCTGGTGAAGATTTGCAGTAATCTGAGAAACATCACTGGCTGCAAGCAATTCCCCTTCATGACTTAAAACTTTGCAAGGGATTTTATCAAAGTCTGAAAGTATGTCATGCTCAACTTCAGCACTCATCTCAAGGGTAGCTTGGACATCTTTGATAAGATCTTGAACAACTAATGACTTGTTCGGCATAAGTTCCTCAAACTCTATGTATTTTTCCCTTTTTGAAATCACTGAGTTGCTGCACAAAATTTCCAGCTTCACTTGATCCATTTCATGCCAAATTTTTAAATCTTTCTCAAGAGAATGTAGACTTTGCTGAAAGGCTTCTAGAGTTTGATTCATTTTGAATCTTGCTGCTTTGACAGTATTCAAATTCTTCAGTGCCTTTTCGACCACTAGTATTCCTTGATCAATTAATTGAGCTGTCCAAGAATCAATTGCTTTAGCTTTTTGTGCAATTCTTTCTAATTGCCTGACTGATTCCTTAGGAGAAAACGAAGATAGTGAACCAACTGTTTCTGATGACCCAGTAATCCTTTGAATAACTAAAACTAGCTGTTCATTTTCTTCTTTTAGTTTCTCCTTTTTGGCTAGAAGTTCATTGTAACTTTGTGCCAAAACTGTTATTGAACTCTGAGCATCTTGCATCATGTTAGCATGAGTCTGCTTGCCTAATTCCACCCTAGTGAATCTGTAATCAGACACCTGCATCTCTTCATGTGGTTTGTCTACAAGAGGTTCCGCTATCTCAGCATATTTCATCTCATTGCTATCAACAAACACCTGAGAGATTGTTTTTGCTCTCTTTGCAACCCTTGGTTTGGATTTCTTCAATTTCTGGAAATCAAACACATCAGGAGAGACTGCTTGTTTCTTTCTCTTCGGAGCAACTGAGTTTAACCATGGAGAAAGATCCAAGGTTCTCACGTCTGAAACAACAACTACAGTCTGTGTAGAAATGGACTCAGTTTGTGTTACAGTTGTAGTTCTAGGAGGTGCCTCAGTTTGTATAGCAACAATGGTTTGCTCAGAAGACAAATTGCGACTTGGATCAGCCATGAAACAATCAAAGCTAATTGTTGATGTATCTATCTCTAGGAGAGTTATCTCTGATATTGCTGGAAAGATTGGATTTGTATCAAATACATTCTCCAAGTTGTCATGCAAGCTTCTTATAGGCGTATTCATTATTGATGTAGCTGAGGAATGATGAATAGCTTCTGAAGGTGGGATGGAAGAAATGAATATTGTGGAGAAAGAAACAACGTCACTGTCAATGGGAGAGATAGGGGGTATTGCTGAAACAGGTATTGGAGCTTCAACGTGAGGAGACATTTCACTTAGAATAGTAGAGGTTTCAAGAACCTCTTCTTCTTGCTGATCCAAAACTTGAATCTGCGTTTCCTCAACTTCTTTCCCCTTTAGTGTTTCTTTCTCCAATGGTTCTTCCACAACCCGGCTAACTCTCAACTTAATCCTGATACCTGAAGAGGAAACTCCTTCTTTTGATCTGTCTCTAATCTCTGACTTCAATCCTTTGGGCCCAGCCAAATCATCCTCAACTCCGATTCTGATTTTTATAGTCTTAACACCTATGCTTTTGAGGCAAGTGTTGGTATTTGCTAAGATTGACTGAAACCTATCAAAAATAGAGGTAGATTCCTTTTGAGACCACTGGATTGCAGGAATGGGCATGTTAGCAACCTCTTGTTCTTCATATTCAGGATTTAGAACCTGCCTATCATCAATTACTCCTTCTGGAACTAAGGTCAGATTGAGATCAACAACTTGTTCCACCGTGAGCCTGCAGTAATCCATTTTGTAGATATCTTTTTCTGTTCGGAGGTCTGCCCAAATGTCTTCCATGCGATGTACATGAGTGTAGGCTCTTTTAATTTTGTCTTTCACCCTTCTGTAGTCGAATTCCATTCTGGCCTGAAATTTCTTTAACTTTATCTCCTAAAGTTCAGCCTCCATCGCTTTTGCCCTTGAGGAAGTTGTCAAAGAATACCTCCCAATCATCAATGGATTATGTGATGAAATACTGACTCCAATTTTGTGCTGTGTAGCTTGACGTGCATGCACTATCATCAACTGCCTTCCCAACTCCATCAAAATGATCTTATCTATCGGATACCTTTGAAGCATATAAGGTTGGTCTTCAAAACAGCCAACTCTCATGTAAGTGAAGGTAGGGAATTGAAGAAATAGGCAACCATACTCATTTACTTTCCTCCAAGCAGCCTCGGATACCCTGTTGTTTTCCAATGCTTTGTCAAATAAACACATGAGATGACCAAAGAAGGCATCTTGAACTCTTCTATAATGCACCCGACTTTGCCTTAAAGTCAGCTGATCATAATACTCCCATACAGGAACCAATGATCTTTCACCTTTAGTAGAAAGGCCTAGAAACTGCCTCAATGAAGCTGCTATATAAACTAGATATGAATTCATGAAGAAGGTGAGTGTGGTAGGAACTTGTGCAAGCTGTTCACACAAACTGTCGCTGATTATTTCACCCCAGAAAATTGGGTACTGTGCCTTTCTGATAACCACTATGAATTTATACATCCAACTTTCAAACATATTGGAAACTTTCAACCCCATTATTCTGCTCAAGAGAGTGATCATATCATTAATCTCTTCCTTAAAATCAGATCAATACAATTTGGGTATCTGGGTCACACAAGGTCGTGATTTGAGAAGCCACCTGTGATTGATATGCTTAATACAATCATTCTTTTTTTGCTCGTAATGATTATGAGCACTCTTCATTGTGATTTTTGAATACGTAGGAGCATCAGGAACTCTGAAGATTCTGTTGATAGTCTCAGGATTAAGTCTGATAACCATGTTGCCGTCATCGTCCCTGATGGTTCTGGATTCATTGTCAAAATGAGATGCACATGCAAGGACGAATTCTGGCTCAAAGGCAACAATAGGAAAAGTGACACCAGGTGAATATGACTCCTCAGCAACAACTGCATATCGTGAGAAGTTGATTTCTCTGCTCTCTTAAGAAACTCGGACATATCAACATGACCAATTTCTATGTCCTTGATTTCGTCTATGTTTGAGACCACGTGAGATGGAGAAATCTCATTCTGATACTTATCAAATTTGTACTTCATCTTCTTGTTTGTTGGAGAAGCTAGTTCGTTTGTCATTGAGCAGGAATCTGCAAGGCTGCGGTGAAAACCCCATAAGGTCAGAACATCATCAGCATCAACGTGTGAAGACATGCTATCCATTAACAACAAGACTCAAATCCTAAGTCAATGAAACTGCTTTTTGAATGATGGTGGAGAATGAATGGTAAAGACCAATTCGGATCTTGGTGGGGCGATTACGAATGAAAGCAACGTTTCACCTTCTTGGAACATCTAGTCAAAAAATCGTAACTTGAATTTGAAGTCAAGTCCAAAAGGTTCAACTTTTAGGCTTTTTGAAGCATTTCGGGTTTTTTAGTGTCTTCAACAACTTTTACAAAGTGTAGTTGGGATTTTTTGAACATTTAGCAATTTTATTTTTTGCAACTTTTACAATTGCAATTCTCATGACAAATCCCAACTTGCTATTTGATAATGAAAACCAGAATTCAGGCCAAGGCATTTTTTGCGAAAAATGGCAAAGAGGATTTGATGATTTGATCAAAATGAGATGAGTGAAATGAAAGAGGCGAATTTGGTGAAAGAAAATGAGAATGGAAAATGGAGAATGAAGAAGTGAGAAAATGACAAGGTGAAGATGAAAAACGTATTTTCACCCAAAGGAAAGACGCTTAGCAAAAATGGCTTTTGTGACAATGACATTTTCAGATGCAATATATATGATATGACTTTTCAAAATGACGTATTGACAAGGAGCTAAATGAAACTGATGCTTTTCAGCAGGAAAGGTTAAATACAACGCGTTTTCTTTGAAAGCGAGGATTTCAATAAACTTGCATATGCAACTCTTGAGATAATGCTTCCACACGATTTTCATTCAAATACCTCCTTTTACAATCGTATTTTTCAGGCAACAAGACTCTCTAATGATTTTGAGCATGAAGGACACGGGCATAAAAAAAAACATTTTTGCTGAGAACCTCCATTAAAAGACTTTTTAAAAGACACAAATTCATAAAAGGGAGACGCCAAACAAAATCGCGATTTTGTTATGAAGAAACACGTTTTTGAAAACCTTGAAGTTTATACTCAGCAAAACGCGTTTTTAAAATGACAAAACACAAAAACGTTTTCCTTATATCTTTCGGCTTTGACAGATTATGCAACCACGATTTCATTATGAAGAGATGTTTTTAGAAAAAGAGACTCAAAAATGGCTTTTGAAAAGACTCTACATAGCAAAATGAATGAAAAAACGCCTTCACCTTGTATTACGTGATTTGCAAATGACAAGAAAACAACAAAAGATAAGGAAAATGAAGCCATACCTGAAAAATGAAGCTGAAGCATAAAAATGAAGAAGTCCCTAGAAAACTCGCATTCTCTTCAACAAAATGAGAGCCTAAATATTCAAGTTGAGGACGTGAGTTCAGTTGCAGAATTTATGAAAGCTTCCACAAAAAGAGGTAAGCAATCAAATTTGAAGACAAACTCTTCTTCAAATCTGGGCGAACTCTCAAATCGGGCTTTTGGTACCGAGCAACAATAAAAAATGACCAAAATCGGGTTTTCAAGCTCACTCAACAACTTTTTTCACTATTCATGAGTAAAGTAGGAACTTTTTGGCACTTCAACAATTTTATTTTTGCCAAACAAGTGAATTGGACGTTTTGGCTCTTTTGGCAATTTTCATTTTTGACAAAATAGGAACTTTTCACAACTTAAGCAAAAATCGGATGTTTTTAGCACTTTAGCAATTTTGCTTTTAGACTTAAAACTTCCTATTCTGCTGAGCTGCCTTAAAAACCCGAATTTGACCAAAAACACAAGAAAAATGACTCAAAATTTTACAAAAACGGAAAGGGGAGCTGATGAAAGGATGCCCAAGGGAATCATCAATTGAAATCTAAAGTTTTCTGACCTCAACACCTCTTAAAACGTGTTTCAGAGAGAAAAACTTCAAATTTTTTGGTAGGTTGCTACAATTTTTGCCATGTCAAAAATTGAGGACAACATGGTGTATGGATTTCTCTACCTGGCGTATTGTAATTTCCTTTGAATGGCATACAAAATTCTCTTCCCTTGGGCGTACAGATTTTGTAGTTGCCGTACCAGCTTTTTCCTCCTTCTGCCGTACGGACTTTGCCTTCTGCCGTACGGATTTTTCAAGAGACGTACCAACTTTGTCCTTCCTCTGTCGTACGGACTTCTCCAACCCCTTCTGTCTCAAATAAAAAGTCTTTGCAGTTTTCCTATTAAATAAGGCTATCTTCGATTTGGGTCGTACAATTTTGATCATTATTATTTTTTTTAATACTTTAATATTTTTGTTCATTTCGCCTGATTCTTTTTTCTCATTTTTCTTTCTTCTTTTCACTATACTTCTTCTCTCGTTTTTTAATTCTTCTTTTAATTCTATCGTCTTATTTTCTTTTTTATTTCCTTTCTCCTCTTTTTTTAATTTCTTTAATTTTTTTTTCTCCTTTAATTTTTTTTCCGCTTTTACCATCTCTCTCTTCTTTTCTCTCCTGTTTATTTCTTTTCCTCTTCTTTCCTCGTATTCCCTCCTCTTCTCTGACTTTTAACTTGGATGCATAATACCATTTACATGTGTGCGGAAATCGTTTATAACATTCTTCTTCACAACAAGTCTCTATGTATTGAACATCAAACCATTTATCAAGTAAAGGGGGCAGGACCTGTACCTTTATAGCTACCGTCGACATACCTTCCTCCGTATTGTTGGTACCAGGTAACATCTTCGCCTTCTACCGTAGGGAATCCGGCTGGATTGGGTATTACTTTCCAGAGTCCGTCCTTCGTTGCTATCTTCCTTACCCTCGGCACCTTCCTTCCCTCTCTTCTCATTTGCTGAAGTATTTCTTTTGTATACCCATCCACATGTGATGGGAACTTGTCCTCTGTCATGACCACAGTTTTTAAACAAGGCGCTGTCTTCTCGAAGTAGGCCTCCCATTGTTCCTCGTCCCATTCGTCCTTTTCCTTGACATTATCTTCAGGTTGGGGTTCTTTTGTTGCTTGCTCTTCCTTCTCCTTCGATGCTTCTTCATCCATTTCTTTTGCTAGATAGCCCTTTCGTATACCTTCGTAAGGGGCGACGTACATCCAGTGTCCACCCATTCGTCGCCAGAGTGCTGGTGTCCTGAACACTGCATTTGTTAGGTGCTTATTTATCCACGGTACTGCAATTCCTTCCACTTTCTTTTCCACTAGTCTCTCCTCGATGATTTGGTTCCTGCCTGATTTTGTCCAGACTCCCTCTGCTGCATACTCGGGGCCCCCCAAGCCCCATTCTTGCTTCCTCGGTGCTCCCTTTTGCACAGGCCAATCCTCCTTGATGGCATAGCCTAACATGTTGATGGCTATCGGATGTTCCTTCTCTTTCCTCTCCTGGTATACCTTTACCTTCAAACCGTGTATTGCATTAGGCAGGAGCGATCCATCCAAGTTCTCCAATTTTATAGAGCCATTGTCGCATATTTCCCTGATCTTAAATGATCCTAACCACCGTACTCTGAATTTCCCTGGCTTAATCTTGTTACGGCCGTTATATTTCAAAACTAATTGCCCTTGCCGGAAATTCGTTTGCCGAAGGTGTTTGTCGTGCCAGTGCTTCCTTCTCCATTGCATATTCTCCATGGCCCACTGTGCCATTACCCTCCATTCATCCAATTTGTTTAGTTCGTACAACCGTTCCTTCAGGCTCTCTGTATCCCCTAACCGGTTCTCCATTGCTATTCTCAGGCTAGGAACCATGTATTCCATAGGTACCACTGCTTCTTGGCCGTACATCAACTAGAAAGGTGTGTGTCTTGTTGTCACTTTATACATTGTACGGTATGCCCACAAGATGGCTGGTAGCCTCTCCTCCCAATCGGCTTCCTCTACACCACATGACTTGTGAATGATTGACACTAGCACCTTATTTGTGGACTCTGCTTGACCATTGGCTCGTGGATAGTACGAGCTTGATAGGTTGTGAAATATTCGGAACTCCGTCATCATCAGTCGGATAACGTGGTTCACGAAGTGTCCTCCTCGATCACTCGTAACTTGGATTGGAATCCCGTACCGTGTTACTATCTGTTCATAGATGAATCTGGTTGTGCTCTGGGTTGTATTATCCGGCAATGCTCGTGCTTCGGCCCCCTTCGTAAGGTATTTTGTTGCTACCACAATGTATCGACACCAGTGTAGGTGACTTACCTTTAGTGGTCCAATGAAATCTAGCCCCCATCGTTCAAATAGCTCCTGCGGCTGAGATGGAGTGGCATAAAATCCCGCTTCAGGGGTTTCCCTATCCTCTGGCAGGTGTGACACCCTAACATCCACTCCCGTGCGTTTGTGTGCATTGTCGGCCACCATAGCCCTGCCAGAAGAATTTTTATCGCCGTAGTATCCGGGCCCATGTGTCGGCCAGCCAGACCCTCACGTGCTTCCTTTAGTACCCCCGATATTTCTTCTTCTATGACACATCTTCGAAGGATCTAGTCGGACCCCATCTTGTACAGTAAGCCATTAATTAGCTGGAACGTCTTACTCTTCAATACAAGTTTCCTCCTCTCCGCCGGTGCCATTTCCTTTGGAAATATGGATGTGGACAAGTATTCTCCAATCTTTTCATACCATGAAGGGAGTACGACAATCTGGAACAGGTGCGCATCGGGAAAATCTTCGTTCACGCCTCCTTCTGCAGGTTCGCCCGACCGTATTCTTGACAACTGGTTGGAGATCACGTGACTTTTCCCCGGCCGCACTATGATAGTGAATGTGAACTCTTGAAGCAATAGCAACCACCTACTCACTCTTCCTTGGATTATAGGTTTGTTCACCAAATACATGAGGGCTTGATGGTCCACGTAGAAGGTGAATAGCGTTGCTAACAAATAGTGCCTAAAATTCTGTACGGAGTACACCATCCCTAGTGCTTCATGCTCAGTCATACTATAGTTCTTCTCTGCTTTCGAGAGTAGCCGACTGGCAAAGAATACTGGGTGGTCCAACCCATGTGTTCCGACTTGTGCGAGTGTTGCTCCAATGGCGAAGTTCGAGGCATCCACATGTATGTGAAATTCCTTGTCCCAGTCCAGGTACGCAAGGATGGGTGAACTTATTAGCCGGTCCTTCAGTTCTTTGAATGCTTTTTCTTGTTCTTCCGTCCATATGAAAGGTTGTCCCTTCCTTGTTAATAAGTCGAGAGGGTACGATACTTGTGCAAATTTTTTGATGAACCTCCGATAGTACCCAACATGTCCGAGAAAGGACTTTACCCCTGTGACGTTTCTTGGAGCCTCCATATGCACAATGACCCTTATTTTATTAGGATCGGTCTTTAGCCCGACTTTGCACACAATATGTCCTAGTAATTTTCCTTGTGGTACCATGAACTTGCATTTCTTTGGGTTCAATGCAAGGCGTGCTGCTTGGCACCTTTCCATGCACTCTCCAAGAGCCTTGAGATGTTTTTCCTTGTCACTGAAAATGGACCAATCGTCTAGGAATGCCCTGAAGTTGCCCATCGACATCTTGTCAAATATGTGCAAAATTATCTTTTGGAATGTGGCCGGAGCGTTACACAGCCCGAATGGCATCCGGTGGTACGCGTATACTCCATCTTCGACCACAAAAGTTGTCTTCAACTTGTCTTCTTCAACAATACAAATTTGGTTATATCCGGAAAACTCGTCCAAGAACGAGTACATTTCATGCCCAGCGACCTCTAAGATGGTGTCGGTGAAGGGGATTGGAAACAGGTCTTTGATAGTTACTACGTTCAAACAGCAGAAGTCGACACATCCGTATTTGCTCTGATTCTTTCTTCAAGGAAATGACAATCAATGACACCCACTCGCTGACATTTACTTTGAAAATGATGCCCACCTCCAACATCTTCTCGATCTCCTCTTGTACCTTCGTGGGATAGTTCTTATTCATCCTATAGGGTCTCTTCCGTACGGGTTGGGCTCCTGGTACGAGCGGAATCCTATGCACGCACAGCTCCGGTGATACGCCTTTCAAATCCTTGTACGTCCAGGCGAAGGTGTCCTTGTATTCCATGAATATTTTAAATGCCGTCGCCTTCAGTACGGGGTCCTAGTCATCACCAACGAGAATCTCCCTAGGCTTCTCTTGTTCCCCCAGATTCACCCTTTTTAGCATTGGTTCCTCATACTTGATGAGTTTATCTTGTTCAAGCTTATGGGTTGGCGTCTCATCTAATTCTGCCGTACCTTCCTTATATTCGCCATACTTTGGCGGGAATTTCTCATTGGCCAGGCCCTTATCTTTGCTTTCTTCTCCTTCCTTGATCTACAACATGTTGCAATTCGGGTGAAAAACTTCATAATCCTCCATCTGCCAGTGAAATAACCCGTTTAGTGAATTGGTTTCATCTTCTGAACAACTTCCTATTTCCAGTATGTCTTCCTCATTTGGCTCCATTGTTCTCCTTTCTTCATCGGCATCCGATCCTTCGTCAGATTCAGAAGACGCCAAGTCCTCACTGACCGCCTGATTCTTCAAATCGATAATATACTTCTTCCAATGGCTCTCGATTGAGAGG
Organism: Sequoiadendron giganteum; assembly: GCA_007115665.2. Taxonomy (NCBI): domain Eukaryota; kingdom Viridiplantae; phylum Streptophyta; class Pinopsida; order Cupressales; family Cupressaceae; genus Sequoiadendron; species Sequoiadendron giganteum. The sequence goes on along the minus strand of CM021100.1, from coordinate 676,864,047 downwards.
GTATTCTTCTTCCAGTTATGGTTCGCCTTGGCTGCAATTAGCTATCCCCGTCCCAGTAGTGCATCATACGCTTTTCTTTCTAGTGGGATGACGACAAAATTCAATAGGAATTGCTGCGTACCTATCACCACTTTTCGTGCCATCAGCGTACCGATTGGTTTGATATTATGTTGATCAGCGCCAACGAGTTGGAATGTTGGCGGCCAGAGTGTGGGCTTCCCGAGGCTCTTCCATGTATCCTCAGGTAGTACGTTAACTCCCGATCCTCCGTCGATGATGGTATTAGAGAGTTTCATCCCCAAGATTTCCATCTGTATGATAGCCGGTTTCCTCCCGCCACTTATTGCGAGTAGCGTTGGATCCGTGGTTGCTCCTGTCGGTTATGTGGTGTCTTCGCTCGGACCCATTTGAGTATTGTCTGTCATGATATTTGTGAGTGCTACTCTTAGTTGCGGCATGGTTTGCAGAAGGTCTGTTACCTTGACTGGTATAGTTGTGTGAAGCACTTGCCGTACGATGTTCTTTTCCAACT